>WNWU01000049.1:13586256-13598839 GCA_012654045.1 Ptyas mucosa | reverse complement strand
CCCAGAATTCTCCAGCCAGCATAGCTGGCTGGAGAATTCTGGGAGTCGAAGTCCACAAGTCTTAAAGCTGCCAAGTTTGGGAACCCCTGAGCTAACTAATTAGCAAACAGTTCATCTATTTCCTTTGGTTGGGTGGGTGGGTGGCCAACCAACCAGAGGAACTAGAATACACACTGCTATAGCAAAGTCATTTCTTTTTCCTCTAATATTTTCCCAAATACTTTCAAGAAAGATTTCAGACTAGACTAGACTCAGGGGTGAAATGCTCCCGGTTCGGACCGGATCGCCCGATCCGGTAGCGATGGCGGTGGGTGGTTCGGAGAACCGGTAGCAAAAATCCCTACCCGCCCCCATGCCCAGCTGAGCCGCGCAATCATCAGAGGCTTTTTATTTTATTTTTAAAAGGCAAGTCAGCTGGGATGGTCAGAGGTTTTAAAAAAGAAAAGAAAAGCCTCTGCCAATCAGGCAAGTCAGCTGGGACGGTCAGAGGCTTTTAAAAGCATTTTTAACAACCTCTTCAGCAGAAGAGGCTGTAGAAAAAATGGTTTTAAAAGTAAAAAAAAAAAAAAGTTGGCCACGCCCACTCAGTCATATTACCCCACCACCACCAAGCCACGCCCACAGAACTGGTAGTAACAAATTTTACATTTCACCACTGAGTAGAGTAGAGCAGAGCAGAGCAGCGCAGCGCAGCGCAGCGCAGCGCAGCGCAGCGCAGAACAGCACAGAACAGCACAGAACAGCACAGAATAGAACAGAACAGAACAGAACAGAACAGAACAGAACAGAACAGAACAGAACAGAACAGAATAGAATAGAATAGAATAGGAATCCTTTATTGGCCAAGTGTGATCGGACACACAAGGAATTTGTCTCCAGTGCATAAACTCACAGGTGCATAAACTCACAATGTACCTATAAACAACAAGTAATTGTATTTTTCTGTGGAAGTATAGTTATTTCTTACCCATAATACAACCAGCTTATGTGAAATGTTACGGATAAAAGTGTTTTGTCCTTTCTCAGTTTCCTCCCACACTTTTAACATGTTTTGGGTAATTTTAAAACACGTTCGAAAGGTTTTTACTTTCTTTGCACAGCATGGATTAACTCCATAAGAAGCAATATAAAAATACATTAAAATATGTTACTATATAAATCACTAAGGATAAAGATAACCTTGGTTTGATTTTGTTACTCTGGGGTATCCAAAGGACATGGTTTATAGCTCTGGTTTTACTAGGGCTGTTTGATCCACACACTACCTAAATTGCACCTTGCTTAGCTTTTATAGAAGACCAATCAAGGTATAGCCATTTATTGTGCTATATTTCAATAAACATAGTTCAATTATTTTAAAATCAATACCAAAACGTCCCCCCACTCCTTCACCCAGGGGTGGGCTGTTGGGAGTTCGCAGGGGTTCGGGAGAACCTCTAGCTAAGATTCTGTGCAGTTCAGAGAACCCCCATATCCCACTCCTGGCTGGCCCCACCAACACTACCCCTCCCAGGAGTCCCCATGCGGCCCATTTTGAATGCAGATAAGTGCAGGGTGTGTGTGGAGGCTCAGGGTGGGTGAAAAACGGGCTACCGGAAGTTTGGAAAGGCCGGAAATGGGCTCGTTTCCTGCCTCCGGAGCCTGGGGAGGCTGTTTTTGCCCTCTCAGAGGTCAAGGAGGGCAAAAACACCCCCCCTCACTGTGGTGCAGGAGGCTGACTAGGCCACGCCTACCATGGCCACGCCTACCCAGCAACCGGGCAGAGAACGCCTTGCTAAAATTTTTGAAACCCACCTCTGCCTTCCCCATAACACCTCTGCTTTTCATTCTTAAATATACACACCTTGTGTTTCTCTGTCTAGCAATCTCACTGGAATAGGAATCTGAAGGTTGGTCAAGATGATCCCCAGATGATTCAGTTCAACTCTTACTTAAATTGCTGTGGGTTGACAAAACTGAGTTGAATTCCAGAAGCAAAGCCTCATAAGGCCTCCCAAAGAGGCACTTAATATAACCATAGTTGTGCTTTGATGGCCTTTGCAGGCAATTGAGAGCTTTGAACACACAGCAGAAGATGGTGTAGCCTTAGTCCTGGTGATGTCACAATCCATCACAGATACAGACTTGGCTAATGCACTGATGATGTATCTGGGTTTCAGAGACTGAGCTGCAAGCAAAGGGGCACACTAGAGGGGAATGGGGCAACTTGCCACAGCCAACTTGCTGAGGCCACGTCGCCATGGCAAACTTGCAACAGCCAACTCTTCATGGCCAATTCGTTGAGGGACCACTCGCCAACGCGCTACGGGAAAACTCACCGCAGGACAATTTTAACAATTCTATTTAATTATTAAAATAAATTTACAAATATTTTAATTTTTGCCATTCACATTTCATTCTCACTCTCCTTTAGCATCCTTTCTTTAATTTTTTTTTAAATTTGATTTATATGTTGCCCTTCTCTGGAGACTCAGGGTGGCTTACAGTGCGTTAAGCAATAGCCTTCATACTTTTGTATATTTTTATACAAAGTCAGCTTATTGCCCCCACAATCTGGGTCCTCATTTCACCTACCTTAGAAAGGATGGAAGGCTGAGTCAACCTTGAGCCTGGTGGGGTTTGAACTTGCAGTAGTTGCAAGCGGCTGATCTTAATAACAGTGAATTAGTCCACTGCACCACCAGGACTTTTTTTTAATGACTCTATTCCACGGCCGTGGTCAGGGAGGCTTTTTATCCAGTTTGCCTGATAACGCCAGTTGCATCCCTTTCTGGATCGGGACTCCTTACGCACGGTCACTCAAGCACTCGTCACTTCCCGCCTGGACTACTGCAATGCTCTCTACATGGGGCTCCCCTTGGGGTGCACCTGGAGGCTCCAACTGGTCCAGAATGCGGCCGCGCGGGGGATTATGGGAGCGATGGGGCGCTCCCATGTGACACCCCTCCTGCATGAGCTGCACTGGCTGCCGGTGGTCTTCTGGGTGCGCTTCAAGATGTTGGTGACTATCTTTAAAGCGCTCCATGGCTTAGGGCCTGGGTATCTACGAGACCGCCTTCTGCCGCCAATAGCTTCCCACCGGCCAGTACGCTCGCACAGAGAGGGCCTCCTCAGGGTACCGTCGGCCAGACAATGTCAGCTGGCGACCCCCAGGGGGAGAGCCTTCTCTGTGGTGGCACCTGCCCTCTGGAACAACCTACCCCCAAAAATACATTTGATACCGGACCTCCGGACTTTTCGTCGGGCTCTTAAAACTCACTTATTTCATTTAGCCAGGCTGGCTTGATCCCATTTTTCGGTTTTAATTTATAATTGATTTTAATTGGGGTGTTTTAAATTGTGGGCCGAAATTATTTAATATCTTTTTAAATTGTTTTAAATTTTGTATGCTATGTTTTACTTTGGCTGTTCACCGCCCTGAGTCCTTTTGGAGAAGGGCGGTATAAAAATCAAATAAATAAATAAAATAAATAAATAAATAGCTTTGATATTAGTGTAACTCTTTGTCTCTCAGTGAGCCGTCCTGTGGCGAGTTAGCCGTGGCGAGTTGTCCTGTAGCAAGTTGGCCATGGCAAGTTGGCGGTGGCGAGTTGGCCATGGCGAATAGTCATAGACTCCACTAGAGGTACTGTAGTCAGATCATCTCTGCTTGATTTTGGATTTTCTTGCAAGGGAACCTACAGCCCAGAAACCTGATGGAGAACAGGAATATGTGAAAAGGAAAGTCTTCAGCTCATGCTCAGCCAGCTGAAAAGTTGGGTTCTAAATCTAAATTTATTTTTATTTATTTTATTTATATTAAATTTATAGACCGCCCTTCTCCCTGAGGACTCAGGGCGGTGTACAGCCGGAATTAAAAAACACATAACATAAACAATAAGAACAATTAAAAATAGAATAATAAATTTTGGCTCAAATTAAAAATACCAATCCCCATAAAATTTAAAATTTAAATATAAAATACTGCTTAAGCCAGCCCGGCTTGTTTGAAGAGGTAAGTTTTCAGGGCACGACGGAAGGCACTGAGGTCTGGGATTTTCCTTATCTCGGGGGGTAACTGATTCCAGAGGGTAGGTGCCCCCACAGAGAAGGCTCTCCCCCTGTGGGTCGCCAGCCTACATTGTTTGGCTGATGGCACCCCAAGGAGGCCCTCTCTGTGGGAGCGCACGAGTCGATGGGAGGTCGTCTGTGGCAGTAGACGGTCCCGTAAATAACTAGGTCCTATGCCATGGAGCGCTTTAAAGGTGATAACCAACACCTTGAAACGCACCCAGAAGACCACTGGGAGCCAGTGCAGCTCGCGCAGGAGTGGTGTTACATCTATATCTATAATGAAAGCACCATCCATCTTCATATTTTTCCTTCTTCGTTTCGGCTTATGAGTACAATAAGTGCAGGCACCCCCAAAAACCTCTCTGCCCGGTTGTAGGTTGCAAGTGCCTAACAGTGTATATTGTATCATATTTGGGTCTGTCCTGAAAAAGGACAATCACATGATCACAGTTGCCATCTTGATTTAAAAAAAAAAAAAAAAACCTACGTACCACACCATCCCTGCAATATGTATTTCTAAGCCCTACTGCTGTGGGTTTGCTGAATATATACCTTATTCTTAATTTGTAATAGCAAACACAATTTTCATGTTCAGAGGCAAGGGATCTAAGATATGAATATAGGAAATTATCTTTTGAGAGTCGTCCGAGAATGTTAACTCTTTGCTCTACACTGGGGTGGAGAAATGGGGAAATCGTGTTTAAAAAGATAAGACCTTTAAATAACAAAAGAATAATTAATAAATATTATGCATTGTTTTCTTCCTCTCCACGGGTAGAGATGTCACCAGGGGTGGGATTCAGCTGGTTCGGATTGGTTCTATGCCCCAGCATTATGCTGTCCTATTTAGCTGCATTTAAGCCGTGCGCATGCATGCAACCACGCAAACAAAGTGCATGCACAGAATGCTGCATGCATGAATGGAAGGCACGCACATTCAAATTTTCGGTGCTGGGGCAAAACCGGTTGTTAATCCATGTGCCTCCCAGTTCTGGATGTGACTACAATTGTGAGTTGAGCTCATGTTGCTTTTTTTGGTATCATATCCCCCTCTGCTGGACATTCGTTAATACTTATCTTGACTAAAATTAGTCTTCTCGCACAGTCAGCCAGATGTTCAGATCAGATTTCACATTTTTTATCCACCTATCATATTCCTCCAAAGGACTGGGATAAGCAGATGTTGATATTTAATGGTGTTAAGAGGCATCGTCGCGGGATCTAAGCTGTTCCAAGTAAAGCTTACTATTATCATGGTCTGTAAACCCAGGATTTCTGATCCGGATAATCAATATTGCAGCATCGTACAGTGTTACTATATTCAAATCAAAGCAACTGAATTGAACTCACAGGGTTAGAGTTTTGGGGCAAAATAGGCTCCCAACAGCAGGAGGGTTTTCCAGAATTTTGTAATAAGAGAATAAAAGGGTTAGTGACATAATGAAAGAAAATGTCACAGATCAGAGTATTTTTAAGAGGATCTGCCCCTCCTCAACTCTTTGTGAATCGTGTAATTCTGTTCGCAAGTAGTTTGCTGTTTAAACCAATCATCTTGTTGGACCAGGCCAATAAAAAAAAATTCAGAACCACAAAATACAGCATCCAAAACATGAAACGTTCAGGACCTGAATAATTTGTCACACAGAATAAATAACAAGCCACAGCACATGAAGCAAAACAGGCATGCCAGCAGAAAGGTAGAAGAATATATTATATATATATACAGTCATCTGCACCTCTATAACTGTCTGGTTTGGTTCTGCAACTCAACAAGACAGACACAGACTTCAGAGGATCATTAGAACTGCGGAAAAAACGATTACTACCAACCTGCCTTCCACTGAGGACCTGTATACTGCACAAGTCAAAAAGAGGGCTGTGAAAATATCTACAGACCCCTCGCATCCTGGACATAAATTGTTTCAACTCCTACCCTCAAAATGATGCTATAGAGCACTCCATACCAGAACGACTAGACACAAGGACAGTTTTTTCCTGAATACCATCACTCTGCTAAACAAATAATTCCCTCAACACTGTCAAACTATTCAGTAAGTCTGCATTACTATTATTATGAATCTTCTCATCGTTCCTATCACCCATCTCCTCCCAATTATGACTGTATGACTGAGACTTGTTGCTGTATCTCTAAGATTTATATTGATTGTTTTCTAGTATGATTGGATTGCTTATTTGTTCCCTATGACTATCATTAAGTGTTGTACCTGATGATTCTTGATGAATGTATCTTTTCTTTTTATGTACACTGAGAGCATATGCACCAAAGACAAATTCCTTGTGTGTCCAATCGCACTTGGCCAATAAAGAATTCCTGTTCTGTTCTATTCTAATTTTCATGATCAAGAATATATCACGAATAACATGAGTGGCACAAAAACCTCAACTATCTCATAAAAAAGTGAAGCAGGAATGTCCACAGAGTGTGTGAAAAAGGTCAAGAAGATGGTATATGCCACCCAGACTCACTTGTTGAGATGGCTATGAAAATCAAATAGCAAATTTTCAAGAAGTACAGGTAGTCCTTGACTTACAACAGTTCATTTAGTGACTATTCAAAGTTACAACAGCAGTGAAAAACTGACACAACCATTTTTCACAGTTATGACCTTTGAAGTATCCCCGTGATCATGTGACCAAAATTCAGATACTTGGCAACTGGTTGCTGTGTCCCAAGGTCATATGATCACCTTTTGCGACCTTCTGACAAGCAAAATCAATGGGGAAGCCAGATTCACTTAACAACCAGGTTACTAACTTATCAACTGCAGCGGTTCACTTAACAACTGTGGCAAGGAAGGTTGTAGAATGGGGTAAAACTCACTTAACAACAGAAATGTTGGGCTCAGTTGTGGTCGCAAGTTGAGGACCACCTGTAGAGTTGAAGCTTGTGACTGCTTTTATATGCAACATTTGGACTTTTTCTGGCCACTCAATAGGAACTGCATCCCTAAGACAAGATGGAGGAAATGGGTTACGATTTGAGGCCTCACAGTGCAACATCTTGGACTTTTACACACATATACCAGGGATGGGTTCTAAATTTTTTTACCACCGGTTCTGTGGGTGTGGCTTATTTTGTGGGCGTGGCTTGATGGTCATGTGATAATTCTTTAGGATTTAGCAGAGGTACTGGTCTACCAGGCTTTTAACTGCTTGCAGAACTGTACTGATCTACCTATTTATTTTTTGCAGGCACTGATCTACTCATGTATTTTTGCAGGCACTGATCTACTCATGTATTTTTGCAGACATCATTCTACTCATTTGTTTTCTTTTAACACTGATCAGCTATAGGGCGGCCCTTTGAACCCCTACGGCAAGAGTTTAAACAGTTTTTTTCCCTCTAGGCATCAGCTGGGACTCAGGAGGCAGCAATAGATTGGGGGGGGGGGGACAAATAAAAGATAAGAATAATGCGGGGGTGGGGGGGCACAGAACCGGTTCGGTGATGTCATATCGCCACCATTACCAGCTCGGGAGAACCAGGCCGAACCGGGAAGAACCCACCACTGACACACACACACACACAGAGATACCACATACTTCATGGATGTTGCTGCTCAATAGCAACTTATGAAGTAAAGAGAAAAGGGGGGAAATCTTTCTGCATGATAAAATTATAGAATTCTTTATTTATGAATCCATTGTATTTTTCAGCTGCCCTGTAACAGTTGCTTTCTGCGTAGATTACATGAAGGAAAAAAAAAACATTACAGAGTGCACTAGACTCGTATACCTGCTGCTTTTAAAACTTTGAAAGCTATCCAGTAGCTTTTTCGACTGATCAGACTTGCAAAAAAAAAAAAAAAAAATTGCTGCTCTAAGTAGACCTTTGGCCTGACCCAGCACTCTCTGAGGTTAACATCCCAATGCAGTGTGGCCTTTATTTATTTATTTTTTTTAAATATGATACACATAACAAATATGGTACTATGTCCAGCCAGAGAATAAATAAATGCAGAAAGCACTTCTAGCTAGATTCTTTGTATTATACACATGCATTTTCGTTTGGCTGCTTTATAAATAAAAATCAAACGTGAGATCACATTTTCCCATCTTCTGCTTGTACACTAAGTCGAATTTCTCATTCATCGAGACAGTGAAGATATCTTTCCACAGCCCAATTCGTCCTGAAAGATAGGGAAAAAAAAAAAAGGAAGGGAACAGAGGGAGGGAAAAAAAATATGCCGATTATTATAAGATGTAGAAGACCTTTCAGAAGAACAAAAACCTGCCATAAATCACCCTGCAAAACTTTTGGCCACTCTAAATCTGGAAAGGGGAATCCCCAGCCCTGCAACAGCAAAAAACAAATCCAAAGGAAAGATTTGCCGTCAGGAGTGTGGGAATTATCCCTTTATCGATCAAAGAGTTGGACTTAAATCTTCATATAAGTATTTACAAGACCGCCTTCTGCCACCGGTAGCCTCTCACCGACCAGTACGCTCCCACAGAGAGGGGCTCCTCAGGGTGCCATCGGCCAAGCAATGCCGGCTGGCGGCCTCCAGGGGGAGGGCCTTCTCTGTGGGGGCACCTACCCTCTGGAACGAGTTGCCCCTAGAGATACGGCGTATCCCGGATCTGCGCACTTTCCGCCGTGCCCTAAAGACGTTCCTGTTTCATCAAGCCGGGCTGACCTGACCTACTCTCTTAAATTGTTTTAATTTAAAACTGTTAGATTAGGGGTCTTAATATAGGGGTTTTAGCTGTGGGCCAAATTAATTTAATTGGATTTTAATACTGTTTTAAATTTTGTGTATTTTGTATTTTATCTGCTGGCTGTTCACCGCTCCGAGTCCCTCGGGAGAAGGCGGTATACAAATATAATAAACATAAACATAAACATACAATCCAGTTCTATCTAAAATGTGACGATCTGGTTGTCCTGCACCAGATTGCCTTCATCATCTCTCCATCAATTCTCTCTCAGCATATTCCCCATCTACTGTATTGTGGTCCAGCTTCCATCTCCCCTGCTTGTTGACATCTCTGAAAATCATGGAAGGAGAGGGCAAAGAAAGGCAAGGTGGTATCCAAACACAGGATTGCCCTGCTCCCTTTCCACACCGCTTTTTTTCACCCTGTCCCTCCAGAAATAATACTGCTGGAAGCTACAAAGCTGCATCATAAGTCTTCTGGTTAAGATCAAGTACTCGATCTGTCTCAGTGGTGAAATTCAAATTTGTTTGCTACCGGTTCTGTGGGCATGGTGTGGCTTGTTGGGCGTGGCAGGGGAAGGATACTGCAAAATCCCCATTCCCTCCCCACTCCTGGGGGAAGGATACTGCAAAATCTCCATTCCCACCCTACTCTGGGGCCAGCCAGAGGTGGTATTTGCCGGTCAGGGGTGGGTACTAAAATTTTTTTAGTACCGGTTCTGTGGGCGTGGCTTATTTTGTGGGCGTGGCTTGATGGTCATGTGATAATTATTTAGGATTTAGCAGAGGTACTGGTCAACCAGTCTTTTAACTGCTTGCAGAGCTGTACCGATCTACCCATTTATTTTTGCAGGCACTGATCTACTCATGTATTTTTGCAGGCACTGATCTACTCATGTATTTTTGCAGGCACTAGTCTACTCATTTGTTTTCTTTTAACACTGATCAGCTGTAGGGCGGCCCTTTGAAGCCCGGTGGCAAGAGTTTAAACAGTTTTTTCACTCTAACCATCAGCTGGGACTCAGGAGGCAGCAATAGATTGGGTGTGGGGCCAAATAAAAGGAAAGAATAATGCGGGGGTGGGTCGGGGGCAGCGCGGGGGTGGGTGGGGCAGAACCAGTTCGGTGATGTCATATCGTCACTGCTACCAGTTCAGGTTCGGGCCGAACCGGGAGGAACCCACCATTGTTGCCGGTTCTCTGAACTACTCAAAATTTCCGCTACCGGTTTTCCAGAACCTGTCAGAACCTGCTGGATTTCACCCCTGGTCTGTGTACAGTTAAAACAGCAGATGTTATTACAGCTGCCAACTCCGAGGACATTTGAAATGCACCGAATCACTTGTGGAACACTATGGAGATGGCCTTGATGCCATTATGTAAACATCAACTTAGCCCTGGAAGGGAGGAGAGAGTGATTTTCTTGGGTATAAAACAAATAAGAGAGAAACTCTTATCAAGTTTTCAAGATCCAGTTGAACGATATCAAGATCCTCGAACAATGAAGCAGAGTTCCTGGTCTGCAAAGGGTGAAGCTCTTGAGAAAAACCACCAAAGACTGGAAAATCAGTGGGGCTGGAGGCAAGTAGCAAGACATCGGCTTCCCTCTCTACATCTACATCTCTTAAATATAAACCAGTGGTGAAATGTAAAATTTGTTACTACCAGTTCTGTGGGCGTGGCTTGGGGAGGGTAATATGACTGAGTAGGTGTGGCCAACTTTTTTTTTTCCTTTTAAAACCATTTTTTCTTCAACCTCTTCGGCTGAAGAGGTTGTTAAAAAAATGCTTTTAAAAGCCTCTGACGATCCCAGCTGAGTTGCCTGATCAGCAGAGGCTTTCTTTTTTTTTATTTTTTAAAGCCTCTGACGATCCCAGCTGACTTGCCTGATTGGCAGTGGCTTTCTTTTTTTTTTAAAGCCTCTGATGTTTCCAGCTGACTTGCCTGATCAGCAGAGGCTTTTTTTTTTTTACTTTTAAAAGCATTTTTTTGGCCAAAGAGGTTGTAGAAAAAATGCTTTTAAAAATAAAAAAAAAGCCTCTGGTGATTGCACGGGGCCGGTGGGGGAGGGGGGGGGGGGGGGGCAGGGATTTTTGCTACTGGTTCTCCGAACCACCCGTCTCCATCGTTACCGGATCGGGCGATCCGGTCCGAACCGGGAGCATTTCACCCCTGATATAAACCATACTAAACCACATTCGATGTGCGGATATTTCAGCAAAGTTTGGATCTGATCTTCCACTTAAATCCCCAAAACATTAGGTCCCATTGTAATAAGTTGCAAATACAGTGTATGAGTTTACTTTCTGGAAGCCATTTTAGACAGCTGGTCAAAGAGTCACCCACCTGGGTTCATTCATGATTTGATTCATGAAACTGGTTTGGGAGGTTGAGTGGGAAGGAAGGTGAGCTAATCAAGAGCCCGTCTTCCCAGCAACTGAGAGTGAACTTCTGGGCAAAGATCAATAAGCTAAAAGGAAAACAAAATAAAAATGAACAAAAGCAAAGCGAAATAAATAGGAAAATGCACATTGTGATAAACCAAATTAAATTAAGCTAAATGAAAAAGTTAAAACCGTCCACAGTTTTTTAAAACATGGAAACACATTTAAAGAAACAGCAAGAAAAAAAAAACGCCTTGGTGCATTTGGAAAAAAGAAAAAAAAATAGTTACAAATGTGAGAAAGATGAACAAAATTAGGAAAAGGAAAGGAAGTGTGTGCAGAAAAGGAAAGGAAAAGGGTGCAGAAAAAGCAGGCAATGTGCAAATGCAATAGATTTGAATACTCAGGGTGGGATCTTTCTTATATGGCATTCATTGTGAGGTTAGTATAATGTGCTCAGGACCAAATGAAGGAGAACTAAAACAATTCTGTATTTTGGTTAACTTTGCTTTTGAAGGAAAGAAGCAGAGCTACGGCAGGGGAAGCGTTCAAAAAAAGTCAAGGGAAGGATCGTGCATGTGGGATCAAAGCTCTGCCTCCTTTTATATGTACATTGCTCCCAGATGGACACTCCTGGAACCATGATTACTCCTGCTGCACACCATCATAGGGATTATTTCTGGTTACCTAGTGTTACAGATGTTAGTGGGGAAAACAAACAAGAGTATTACGGATGCACAAACGTATTCTCCTCTCAAGGCAGTTGTTTCAACTTTTATGAAAGAGTTCTCACATTCTGGGAAAACTAGTTTAAACAATTCAAAGTTGAAGCATTTCAAATATGCAACCTTTCATGAAGCACCAATAAATTGCACTCGTCTCAGGAGCATCGAGACTCTTTACCGGGTTGAAAGGATTAGCTGGTGACATCAACATTGCCCGGGGACGCCCAGTTGGGGGTTTCTTTTATGTCCCCGTCAAGGAGCTGGAGTGAAGGACGGGAGCTCAACCTTGCCCCGAAGCAAGTCTCAAACACGGGCTTGCTAACCTCCAACACAGCATCCTAACCGTTCGAATGACTGTGCTCCTGAGCACCGATAAAAAAGTAACCATGATAGTGAGGTCTCTGGCACAAACTAGTTGTGGCAGTGTAGGGAAGAAGGTCACTCTTCTTCAGGCCACTCAAGGGGCCTGAGTGGCGCAGTAGACTAAGGCACTGATTAACATTCAGCTGCCTGCAATTACTGCAAGTTCGAATCCCACCAGGCTCGAGGTTGACTCAGCCTTCCCTCCTTTCTAAGGTAGGTGAAATGAGGACCCAGATTGTGGGGGCAATAAGCTGACTTTGTATAAATATACAAAAGTACGTAGGCTATTGCTTTAACGCATTGTAAGCCGCCCTGAGTCTCCGGAGAAGGGCAGCATATAAATCAAATTTATATATATATATATATATATATATATATAT
>WNWU01000049.1:13556784-13586156 GCA_012654045.1 Ptyas mucosa | reverse complement strand
ATTAGGAAATCATCAATTTAGTCCAGAAAAAAACAGGAAAGGTTGAGAACGAAATCAAGATAAACTCACTCTGATATAACAAGGAGGGAGGAGAAGGCTGTCAGACTTTCAAGATTCTGTTACTACACTCTATATTAATAGAGAAGTGTGCAGGCAGTCTTCCACATACAACCATAATTGGGACCGCATTTCCAGTCATAATTCTTTACTTCGACAGCCAAGGCACCATTGTGATGGGAACCAATTTTACATTTTTTACAGTGGTTATTAAGCGAATCCACTGTGGTTACGAATGCCACTGCGCCACCACTGAGAGCAATAGTGGAACAGTGGTTAGAATGCAGTATTACAGGCTAATTCTGCCCATTGCCAGCAGTTTGATTCCCACCGGCTCAAGGTTGACTCATCCTTCTATCCTTCCAAAGTTGGTAAAAGTAGGATCCAGATTGTTGAGGGCAATATGCTGACTCTGTAAACTGCTTAGGGAGGGATGTAAAGCACCGTGAAGCGGTATATAAGTTTAAGTACTATTGCTATTGATATTAAGTGAATGCCATGTCATTTGTGCAATCCCGTTCTTTCAAATGGGCATTTCTCTGCTACAAGCAAATAACATAAAACAATCGTGGTCACATGACCACGGGATGTTACAGCCAGTCATAAAGGTGAGCTGGTTGCCCAGGGCCTGAAATTCAGTTCATGTAACGGGGATTGGCACATTTTAAAACAGCCATAAAGTGCTTTATGGGTAGTAATACAGCACCTGTTCAGCACTTATCATAATTTCAAACAGCTGTTAAACAACTGGTTGTAAATTGAGAACTACCTCTTTCATTATGGCATCTTTTTTTCCTGATCTAGCTACCTGAAACACGGACACAGTAGCATTTCAGTGAATTTTATACATCAAAGTCCTCTGATCACATAAGAAGTGAAGGAACAGTTTTAAAGTTTATAAACAGAAGAAAAGTGCAAATTTGCCAAGCAGCATCCAGACATCCATGAGTTCGCTATGGTCCTCTAACCAAACGGCAGTTAAAACGTTCAGCTGGTCCTCTCCAGCCAAAGAAATTAAATCTCAGTCTTGGCAACTTAAGACTTCAACTCCCAGAAGTCCCTAGCCAGTCCACACATCCTAAAAGTTGCCAAAGTTGTGAAACACTGAATTAGATGTTCATTTTCCTCTGTCCCTGTATCTATAATCTAACCCAGTGTTTCCTAACCACGGCAGCTTTAAGATTTCTTGAGTTCTGGGCAGTGGTGGGATTCAAATAATTTAACAACTGGTTCTCTGCCCTAATGACTGGCTGGGTGGGTATTGCCAGGGGGTGACAGGCAGCACTCGGCCCCCTGGGAGGAAAAATGGGCCGTGGGGGGGGACACCCCCATGCCTCATTTTGGGCCTACTAAGCCTCCTTGCAGCCTCCTGGGAGTGAAAACGGGTTGTGGGGGGCTCCTCCCCCTGCACCCCCTTTTGGGCCTAGGAGGCCTCCCTGAAGCCTCCTGAGAGTGAAAACGGGCCACGGAGGGCACCGCCCCCCCGCACACCCCGTTTTGGGCCTAGGAGTCCTCCCTGCAGCCACCTGGGAGTGAAAACAAGCCGCAAGGGAACTCCGGGGAGGGGAGGGGAGGGGCCAGCCAGAAATTTAACTACTGGTTCACCCAAACCGGCTGAATCCCACCACTGGTTCTGGGACTTGAAGTCATGAAGTTGCTGAGGCTGGGGAGAAAACAAATCCATACATTCAGCGCTCTAAATTATAATTCTTCTGGTGATAACGCTTGCATGTTTTAAATCCCTCAAAATTAAACAAAAACAATTCTAAGCCCACGGGACTTAAAGGCTTCCCGAACGATAGCTTTCCATGATCAGTAAATCCACCTTATTCCCATCTACCCTCTAATTTCTATTTTTATTTTTATTTTTTTAGCTTCAGACTGATTGACTGAACCATGGTTCAGGTTTATAGCCCAATTCTTTGTCTTCAAACTACTCTAAGCAATTAGCATCAAAAGAAGGACAACCGCTACACTTTCCACTCATGTCATAAAAGTGGATTACCATGAAAGCCATTCCACCTGTGCGAACGTTTGCAAAGGGTCTGACACCTACCCCTGCCCACTGAAAGGGCATCAGCATTGCAGCACTGGTCAATGAGCTGGTGACAATGTTCAACCATCGATTCCAACTGTGCTTTGTCGTAGGCGATGCCCAAGAACCTCGCTAGCTGTTCAACCAGGGTTGCAAGATCCTGTGAGAGAAGAGGATATTGACTTGCGGAGAAGAAATTAGTCAAAAGTAAGGCAGTTCAAAAAAAGTACATTCCGGTTACCAGTTATTGCCCCCCAAAAATATTGATGCAGGCTTAGAAATAGCAGCTTCTTATATATGTTAAGTCAGTGGCCCCCAACCTTTGGGGCACCAGGGGCTGGTTCCATGAGAGAGGTTTCTCCCCGGACCGGAGTGGCCGTGCTTGGGAATGGGACAACTTGCCCCAGCCAACTTGCTGTGGCCAACTCACTGCAGGACAACTTGCCACAAACAACTCACCACGGGGCAATTCACCGCAGGACAATTTAACAATTCTGTTTACTTATTTAAAATATATATTTTTTTTTAAATTATTTTTGTCATTCACATTTCATTCTGTCCCTCCTTTTGCATCCTTTCTTTAATGATTCTATTCCACCGTTTCTTTGATAGCAGTGTAACTTTGGTTCCACAGTAAGTTGTCCTGTGGTGAGTTGGCTGTGGTGAGAGCTGGCCATGGCAAGTCGGCCATAGCGAATGGTCATAGACCTCCATGGTTTCGTGTGCTTGCCTGCATCCCACGGATGGAGCTTCACTTGTTTACGTGACTCGGTTTCTGGCATGCCGCAGACTGGTGCGGGGTCCACAGACTGGGTGTTGGGGATCCGTGTGTTAAATCATCCTTTGGTTGGATCAATAGGGATAGAGTGAATAGGCCAAGGAATCACCCTGAGTTCAATTCCCCAAAGAGCACTGAGGCTTGAATATGTCACTTGTTCCCTTTAAAACAGCTTGGTCAACTTGTTTCAGGAACTTAGCCTAGGTCCGTGATGGCGAACCTATGGCACGGGTGCCACAGGTGGCACGTGGAGCCATATTGGTGGCACACGAGCTCAGCTTCAGCATGCATGCGTGCGCCGGCCAGCTGATTTTTGGGCCTTCTGGACCTACCAGAAGTCAGGAAACACATTGTTTCTGGCCTCTGGAGGGCCTCTGGGAGGCTGGAGAAGGCCATTTTCGCTCTCCCCAGGCTCCTAGAAAGGCTCTGGAGCCTGGGGAGAGCGAAAAACAGGCCTACTGGGACCACCGGGCCATCGTGTGCCAAAAGTGGGGGGAGCATGGGGGGAGGGTGGGGCGCATAGAATTATGGATGTGGGCACGCGTGCATGTGACCCTACCGTGCTCCCCCCGTTTCTGGCACGCGATGTCAAAAAGGTTCGCCATCACTGGCCTAAGTAGTTCATCAGGTATCAATGGCTTCTACTCCTATTTTAAATAATCCGACTATTTTTGTAGAGACATTTTAATTTTTATTTCTGTGAGTAGATTTAAGATAGCTGGGGCTGCACCTGCAGGGACCATCGTTTCTCTCTGTTTAAATTAGTAAATATATTTTGGTTTAATGGCTTTGCTGCTAGACTTGAAGCTGGTTCTTTTTAAATTATATTCCACTATTTTACTTTCTTTTTGATGTGAGTCAGAAGTTTGAGGGGAAAAAAATCCCTAGGGGGAAAAAAAAACTTTTAAAAATTATGCAACTTTATCTATGTGTTGCATTAAAGCTAGCAGCTGAAAAGTTAACTGTGCATCTTTAAATATATATATTTATAAACATTAAAAAAAAGTTGTCTAAATTGTATTTTAAAATGTAAGTAGCATTTACATTTATTCAATAACATTTAGCAGACTGTGCTGGGTTTCTGTACCAGAAATGGCCAGTTAATGTACAAATGTATGTTATGTCTGCTTAAATTGTTAATATATTTTAGTTTTTGTAAACCAACCAAAGGCATTTTCATACATTGCAAGTAATCACAACGATAACGAATCAAGATAGCCATTCATAAAGAGCAGGCTAAAATAGAAGCAAAGTATAACCTATTAGAACAACAAAAAAATCCTAACAGCTAAAATCAAAATGAAAATGAAACCGTACCCTTAAAATTTAAAGCAGGTGGGGTGGTATATGATCAAATCATACACTTCATTTGTTTTGTTAAAAATATTAACTTATTTGTTGGATAGCCCAGGAACAAACAGCTTACCAAACTCCTGGCACTGAAAATAATAAAACATTGGACTGTAAGTGATGTTACAGTAGTGGCCAAAATTGTGGAAATCTTTTGGGAAAAGTGTATTTTGGAGGTTTGATGGCTAATAATACCACTTTTTTTTTGGCGTTTCAAGATAATCCTATTCCATTGCTGGAATGGCCTGGGAATAGCCCAGACCTTAACCCAACTGAAAATCTATGGAGTTGACTAAAGAAACTTATTAGTCAGAAGTGACCCAGCAATAAAACCCAGTTAATAGAAGCCATCATTCAATCTTGGTTTCACATTAGAACAGCTGCAGAACTAAAAGACTTGGTTCACTCCATAGGAAGACATTGTAAGGCCGTCATTCATACTAAAGGTTACCCAACTAAGTATTAACTGACATGGTGATCATTTTTGTATAACTCGCTTTTTCTACGTGTTTCACTTTTCTTCTTTATACTGTAACTGCTATTCTAATAGCAAATCCTTCCTAAAAGTTATTGCATTACATTCTTGATTAAATTCTCTTTCCATTGATATATAACTTTATGGTACTACTCCCAAAAAAAGTGGTGTTATTGGCTAGTTTTAGAAAATACACTTTTTAAACCAAGGTAAAATTAACCCAGCTAAAATTCCAAGAGGGGGGAAACCCCTCACCCCCATCTCTGTCTCTGTCTCTTTCCAAGTTTGTAATCTTGCTTCAAAGGAACCAAGGGTTGGAAGGACAACACAGGATCGCTTACAGGTTGGGGGAAAATCTTTGCTATGCTTGGATAATTACCTTGTGCATATCTTCATATTTGAGAAAGAGAACATTGGAATCCATATGATGCTGCCAAAATTCTTGGACATGTTCAAACCATGAACCATAACCTACTATAGAGACAGAAAACACAACAGCTCATACTCAAGATTTTTTTTTTTTAATGTTGTTATTGGGCAAACTTTCACTGGAATACAAAAAAACTCATCATTTTGCATTTTTGTTTTGTTCTCAAAATACGACCGGTGTGTATTCCTATAACAAAATTCAGCCAAAGATAATAACTCCAATTGGCCTTACTCCCACAATGACAACACGGTAAGCTTATCTTGTATCATTCCTGGATTTCCTAGGAGGGTATGGTGTCCTGGGCATCACTGGGGCCAACTGGCAAGGGCATGGCTTCGTGGGCGTGGCAGGGGAAGGATACTGTAAAATCTCCATTCCCTCCCAATCTAGGGGAAGGTTACTGCAAAAGGAGCTTTGGTGGCGCAGCGGACTAAAGGGCTGTTAAAGTAGCACTTAGTTGCCAGCTGCCTGCAATTACTGCAAGTTCAAATCTCACCAGGCTCAAGGTTGACTCAGCCTTCCCTCCTTCCAAGGTAGGTAAAATGAGGATTGTGGGGGCAATAAGCTGACTTTGTATAAAAAAGAACACCACTTGGGGGGGCCGAAAGCCCTACTAAGCAGGTATATACAAAAGTATGAAGGCTATTGCTTAATGCATTGTAAGCCTCCCTGAGTCTCCGGAGAAGGGCGGCATATAAATCGAACCAAGAAAGAAAGAAAGAAAGAAAGAAAGAAAGAAAGAAAGAAAGAAAGAAAGAAAGAAAGAAAGAAAGAAAGAAAGAAAGAAGAAAGAGGAAGGAAGGAGGAAGGAAGGAAGGAAGGAAGGAAGGAAGGAAAGAAAGAAAGAAAGAAAGAAAGAAAGAAAGAAAGAAAGAAAGAAAGAAAGAAAGCAAGCAAGCAAGCAAGCAAGCAAGCAAGCAAGCAAGCAAGCAAGCAAGCATGGCTTTTCCCCCTTTCTAAAATTGCTGGATGGCAGGGGAAAAAGTAGATTCCTTAAGACACGAAAAGTCTGTTTCCCCCAAACTTGACTTGGACTGAAGACCTCACTCTGGGGAAGAAAGTCTGAATGGTCCACTTTTAGAAGACAAGTGGACCATTCAGATGTTCTTCTCCAGGGTGAGGTATTCAGTCCAGGTCAAGTTTGGGGGAAGTAGACTTTTCGTGTCTCAAGGAGTCTACATTTTCCCTAACATTCTAAAAGACCTTCAGAAGACAAGTAGACCGTTCCGATGTTTTTCTCCAGGGTGAGATCTTCAAGATTGGGGGAAGCAGACTTTTTTTGTCTCAAGGGAGTCTACCATCGAGCAAACAAACTGCTAATTTGCAGTGGAGGGGGTTATATCGAACAGGAGAGGATCTTGCCAGAGTCTATCCTGCTCAGATCTATTGCTTGACCAACAGAGGTTCA
Organism: Ptyas mucosa; assembly: GCA_012654045.1. Classification (NCBI taxonomy): domain Eukaryota; kingdom Metazoa; phylum Chordata; class Lepidosauria; order Squamata; family Colubridae; genus Ptyas; species Ptyas mucosa. The sequence goes on along the minus strand of WNWU01000049.1, from coordinate 13,579,623 downwards.
TGCGGCCGGAGGTTTTCCTGCATGAGATGACTGGTTGCAACATTATGTTGCAACATAATGAGGAAACAAACAGTGGTTGCAACGCAATGAGGAAACGGGTTGCAGTCAAGCATTATGTTCTCGGGGGCATCTGAAGAAGGAATCAAAGTCCGTCAGATGTGACCACAGTGCCACAATCAAAGCCTCCCCTTCTGTACATTAGTGCATCATAAAAAACCGTCAGGGTTTGATAGCGATTTAATGCCTGCCATCTCACAGGTTTTGATCCGTTCCAAGGCACAGATAATCAAATTACGATCATGTGTTTAACAATCATTCTAAGTTTAAAGGACTGGTGATGTATGACCAGTCCTCACACCCACAATTGTTGCAGTATCAATATCATCGGTCATCTGATCACAATCCGGATGCTTGACAATTAGTTTACAATTAGAACAGTTGTAGCGTCCTGATTCACATGAACGCTATTTGCAACCTTCCTGCCCAGTTTCTCACAACAAAGTCAACGTCCATAGCAGAGAAGAACACAAGTCACGATCACTAATGTCTTGCTTAGCCACCACAGCAAAAAGGTCATAAAATTACATGCGATCACATGATGCCTCACTTAACCACCTCACAATGACTAATTTTCCGGTCCTGGTTGTGCTATGCCTGGCAAGGATTCTCCATACGGCTAAACCCCACCTCCAATGGGACCTAGATCAGAGGTGGGCTGCTGGGGGTTTGGGAGAACCTCTAGCTAAGATTCTGTGCAGTTCGGAGAACCTTCAAATCCCACTCCTGGCTGGCCCCGCCTGCTCTGCCCTGCCCCTCCCAGGTGTCCCCACACGGCCCATTTTGGATGCAGGTAAGTGCAGGGCACGCGTGGAGGCTTGGGGAGGGCGAAAAACAGGCCTACCGGAAAACAGGCCTTTCTGGACTTGTTCGCCAGTCCTTGCAACACGCAACTCCCTCGATTCTACTCCCGGTTCCCCAGCCCGGGGTTGGAGGGAACGGATGCTCTCCGGTGTCCATGGCCGCCGGACTGTTATATGCCTTCCTGCCCCTCCCGCTCATTCCATGGGTGGTGCGCCTTCAGAAAGGCCATTTCCGGCCTCCAGAGGGCCTCCAGAGCCTAGGGAGGCCTTTTTTGCCCTCCCGGAGGCTCGAGAAAAGCCTCCGGAGCCTGGGGAGGGCAAAAATGCCCCTCCCTCTGCCATGGTGCAGGAGGCCGACTAGGCCATGTCCACTTTGGCCACGCCCACCCAGCAACCAGGCAGAGAACCCTTTGCTAAAATTTTTGAAGCCCACCCCTGGCCTAGATGTGCCCAGCCTGCAATTTGCCAGCTAACATCCCCTTTAGCTCTGAAAAGGTCACCCTGCTAATTCAGAGCTCCTCAAAGCTCAGAGAGCGTCTACTCTCATCCTTTATAGCAGGGATCCCCAACCTGTAGGCTGCGGTCCACGAGTGGGGTGTGACGAGTTTGCGACTGTGCCATAGAAACAGCAGGAGAGCGCGTCCACGCATCCCGACTCAGCGGATGAGTGTGTGCGTGTGTGCTCCATTTGTGTGAGTGGCAGGCGCGTGTGCACACCGCTCGTGCAAATGGAGCTGCGTGCATACTTGCCAGCCACTTGCGCAAACCGTCCCATCCTCTACCTTGCCCGGAAACGTTGAAGAACTCTGCCTTAGATCGTGGCTGACTGAGGTATTCTAGGAGTTGAAGTACACCTATCTTAAAAGTTGCTGAGGTTGAGAGAGGCTGCCTTAGATAGAAAATTAATACCCCAAGGCACATGTCCTATGGTTCCTGCACGATGTAAAACAAGAGTGAAAGATATTGCTTAACAAAAACAGATGGGAAATGCTTACACTTATCGTTCATAAATCTCCGACAGAACTCCTGAAATGTTCCTCTGTAGCTCATAGTTCGCAGGGAGCGATGAAACTGGTAATAAGAGACGACCAGATCTTTGGGATTACGAGCCATGTATATGATCTAGGGAGATGAAAAGCAATTCGTTGGGCAGAATATGCTCCCACCACCCCATCTCCTTAGGTCAGAAAACCTGGTAATGCAGATGACGGGTGAAGGCTACCTTGGATTCACCACTATGCAGGTCAGAAGGCAAGAAGCGGTACGGCAGGTGGCTTTTGATCAGGCGAGGAGATGTCAGTTCCTGTAATGTGCAGGGAAAAACATGAAGGCTCAGGGCTGACAAAGGCCAGCCTAATAAATATTCAAACATGTCCCCCCCAAAAACATAAAACAGTAAGAGGTAAAAAGGAATGAATAAAAAGTCAATTTTCTTGGTGGAGGAACTGTGTGTATCTGAGGCGTTGAAAGGTCTAAGCTAGGGGTGTCAAACTCAAGGCCTGCAGGCCTGATCCGGCCTGCGGGGTATTTCGATCTAGCCCACAGGGCCACCCGGGAAACAGCAAAGGACCAGACCACAGTGCCTCTGCCAGCAAAAATGGAGCTCGGCAGGGCCACACACAGCCTTCCCAAGCTCCATTTTCACTGGCAGAGCAGTTGGGCCACCACAGGTGCCCGACACAAGTGACGTTGAGCTGGCCACACCCACCCACCCAAGGTCAAACACAATCCTGATGAGGCCCCTCAGTGAAATCGAGTTTGACATCCTGGTCTAAGGCAATGTTTCTCAAACTGGGTAGCTTAAGAGGTGTGGACTTCCAACTCCCAGGATTCCCCAGCCAGCGGAGGTTGAAGTCCGCAACTCTTAAAATTGTGAAGGGTGGAAAACACTGGTCTAAAGTGTTGTTTTCTCAAGGCAGCCATGGCACTGTTGGATTTCCATCTGTTGGAATTGCCACCCAAACATACACTAGATCAGTGATGGCTAACCTTTTTGCCATCGTGTGCCAAAAGTGGGGGGAGCATGGTGGGGTCACATACACGCGTGCCCACATCCATAATTCTATGCGCCCCCCCGTGCTCTCTCCGCTTTTGGCACACGATGGCACGGTGGGCACGATAGGCCCGTTTTTTGCTCTCCTCAGGCTCCAGAGCCTTTCTAGGAGCCTGGGGAGGGCAAAAACGGCCTTCCCCACCCCCTCCAGAGGCCCTCCGGAGGCTGGAAACAGTGTGTTTCCTGACTTCTGGTGGGCCCAGAAAGCCCGAAAATCAGCTGGCTGGCGCACACGTGTGCCGGAGCTGAGCTTGTGTGCCCACCGATATGGCTCCACGTGCCACCTGTGGCACCCGTGCCATAGGTTTGCCATCACGGCACTAGATCATTTCTCCCTTCTCATCTGGCAGAAGAGCTTGGAGCCAGGATTGAGCGTCAACCCATGGAAGCGAGCTGCATACCAAAGCAAGTGGGACTGTCTCAGGTCATTCAGCAGGAACACATTTGTACCGGGGTGGGTTCTAAATTTTTTTTACTACCAGTTCTGTGGGCGTGGCTTATTTTGTGGGCATGGCTTGATGGTCATGTGACAATTCTTTAGGATTTAGCAGAGGTACTGGTCTACCAGGCTTTTAACTGCTTGCAGAGCTGTTACCGATTTACCCATTTATTTTTTGCAGGCACTGGTCTACTCATGTATTTTTGCAGGCACTGATCTACCCATTTGTTTTTGCAGGCACCGATCTACTCATTTGTTTTCTTTTAACACTGATCAGCTGTAGGGCGGCCCTTTGAAGCCCCGTGGCAAGAGTTTAAACAGGTTTTTTCCCTCTAGCCGATCAGCTGGGACTCAGGAGGCAGCAATAAATTGGGGGTGGGGCCAAATAAAAGGTAAGAATAATGCGGGAGAGGGGGGCAGAACCGGTTCAGTGACGTCATATCGTCACCGCTACCAGCTCGGCGGAACCGGGTAGAACCGGGAGGAACCTACCACTGATTGGTAGTGTTTTGGATGAAGGTGCTGGGGGGACATTTATTAAATCTATATATAACACCAAGTGGAAAGTTTGAAATTGGGCAGGAAAAGTGTATATGAAAGGGATCGGGGTATCCTTGTCCACCATAGGCTAAGCATGAGCCAGCACTGTGATGTAATCATTAAAAAAGCAAGGGCTATTTTGGGGTGCATTAATTGAAGCAGAGTCCTGGAAGCAGTGGTGATATTAAGCCAGTTCGATCCGGTTCGGGTGAATTGGTAGCGGCGGCAGCGGGAGGCTCCGCCCCCCTGCCCGGATGTAATCACGTCCCATTTTTGACGCTCTGCGCATGCGTGGAAGGTTCTACGCACGCTCACATTTGCGAACTGGTAGTGTAGGTAAGTGAATACCTCCCCTGCCTGGAAGCAATTGTTCTTCTCAATTCTATCTTGGTCAGATCCCACTTGGAATTCAAGCTTTAAAGTCCAAAAATGTAATTGAGAAATTGGAATTTAAAGAAGGGCTACAAAGATGGTGGAAGATCTGGAAATCAATCCCTCTGAGGCACAGTTTCTCAACCTTGGCAGCTTGAAGATGGGTGGACTTCAACTCCCAGATTCTGGGAGTTGAAGTCCACCCATCTTCAAGCTGCCAAGGTTGAGAAACACTGCTCTGAGGAATGGTGAAAGGATCTTGGTATACTTTGCTTTCAAAATAGAGAAATGGAAGCAGTCTTCAAGTACTCAAAGGGTTTCATACAGAAGACGATGAAGAGGACCAGTACATAATCAGTAGGTCCAAGAATCACTCGAAGGAGTGAATTATTGAATTATATACGAAGTTATGTATCATCTGAAAGCATTACAACCACAACGTTCATAATGATGATCTATTCCAATACATCAAGGAATCAAACAGGGCTTGAAAACAAAAGCCCAGTCAAACATCAACAACGTAATTCCAAAACAGATCTGAGGATTCATCTGTACCTTGATAATGTCCAGACCGGGTTGAGGATATTCTAAGACTGGAAGCTGCTCATCTATGTTCATTAATCCAATTTCATCAGGATCTGCTCCTTGGCTCACAAGATACACCACTTCCTGCAATAAACTTGTGCCTGCAAATTATTGAGAAAAATAATAAGACAAAATACAAGCTTTCCAAGAGACGAGAAAGTTCTCTACTATCAATAAGACGATCAACACTTATCTCCAGATCTTCTTGCGTCTTACTGCAGTGTATACTTCCCCAACCCAGTCATCTCCAGATGTGATGGAACTTCAAAACTTTTTCGTAATCTGCCTAGAGCCGTGATGGCGAACCTATGGCACGGGTGCCACAGGTGGCACGCGGAGCCATATCGGTGGGCACGCGAGCTCAGCTCCAGCACACATGCATGTGCCAGCCAGCTGATTTTCGGGACTTCTGGGCCCACCAGAAGTCAGGAAACACACTGTTTCTGGCCTCTGGAGGGGGTGGGGAAGGCCGTTTTTGCCCTCCCCAGGCTCCTATAAAGGCTCTGGAGCCTGGGGAGAGCAAAAAATGGGCCTACTGGGCCCACCATGCCATCGCGTGCCAAAAGCGGGGGGAGCACGGGAGGGGGCAGGGCGCATAGAATTATGGATGTGGGCACACGTGCTTGTGACCCCACCATGCTCCTCCCATTTTTGGCACGCGATGGCAAAAAGGTTAGCCATCACTGGCCTAGAGTCACTGAAAGTATATAAATTCTCGAAATGAATAAAACCTATAATTTCATTCTGAGTAGTCTTTGGAATTATATATGGGAAAATCCAGTAGATAACAGAATAACAGGGTTGGAAGCAGAGGTGGGTTCCTCCCGGTTCGACCCGGTTCTCCCGAGCTGGTAGCAGTGACGATATGACATCACTGAACCGGTTCTGTCCCCCCCCGCTACCCCCCACCCCCTCACCTACCCCCTGCCCCCTTGCCCCCTGTGTTATTCTTACTTTTTATTTGGCCCCACCCCCAATCTATTGCTGCCTCCTGAGTCCCAGCTGATGGCTAGAGGGAAAAAAACTGTTTAAACTCTTGCTCTGGGGCTTCAAAGGGCCGCTCTACAGCTGATCAGTGTTAAAAGAAAACAAATGAGTAGATCAGTGCCTGCCAAAAATAAATGTGTAGATCAGTACAGCTCTGCAAGCAGTTAAAAGCCGGGTAGACCAGTACCTCTGCTAAATTCTAAATAATTGTCACATGACCATCAAGCCACGCCCACAAAATAAGCCACGCCCACAGAACCAGTAGTAAAAAAATTTAGAACGCACCCCTGGTAGGAAGGGATCTTGGTGGTCTTCTAGTCCAACCCGCTGCTCAAACAGGAAACCTGTACCATTTCAGACAAGTAACAGATCAAGTAACAACTAACTAAATCATCAAATCATAGAGTTGGAAGAAAACTCGAGGTCTTCTAGTCCATCCCCCCTACTCAAGCCTATTTAGGCCCTTTATAATTCTCCTAGTTTTGCTTCCTGTATCTCTTAATTTGTACTTGTGAGTCCTTTCTTCACCATTTCTCTTGTTGCTATCCAATTCGTGGTTTAACTCTATTAGTTGGTCACCCTGTCCAGTGGTGGGTTTCAAATTTTTTTTACTACCGGTTCTGTGGACGTGGTTTGGGGTGTGTGGTATGGCTTGGTGGGCGTAGCAGGGGAAGGATACTGTAAAATCTCCATTCCCACCCCACTCCAGGGGAAGGTTACTGCAAAATCCCCATTTCCTCCCGATCAGTTGGGACTTGGGAGACAGAGAATAGATGGAGGTGGGGTCAGTCAGAATTTTTACTACTGGTTCTCCGAACTACTCAAAATTTCCGCTACGGTTCTCCAGAACTGGTCAGAACCTGCTGAAACCCACCTCTGACCCTGCCCTACCAGTTTTAGTTTAAAGCCTTTAGAATGAGCAGATGTTTGCCGAACATATTATTGCCGGTCTTCATCCATGGTCTTCATCCATCTCTTGCTGGAAGTCCTTCCAACAGGTAGTGTAATCCATGATCTAGAAAGCCAAAGTTCTCACGAGAGCACCATCCTTTGAGCCAGCAATTTAATTCTTAAGTCCACTGTTCCCTCATTGGATGTTGACCTTCAGTTGAAAGTATAGATGAGATTACCACCTGTGCTCCTAACATTTTGACTATCCTGCCTTGTTGCTCATCGTCCACTGAAATTGTTTTCAGGCTCTTAGTTGTATCATTCGTCATAACACGAAAGAGAAGAAAGAAATAATAATCAGTGGGCTTCATCATTTTGGTGATGTACCTTCCCCTGAGAATTTGTCTAGTCTACAAATTGTTGACTCTGTTCCTTTAAGTAGTGAATCTCCAATCACCGAGACTTGACTTTTTTCTTTGGGGAACTCTAATCTACTTCACTTCTTATCACTAGTAATTTGGCAGGTATTTTCAGGTATCTGTGTGTTTCCTTCCTGAGGGAGGATATAAAATTGAGAACAGGCAGTCGACTTATTTAGTGACTATTCAAAGTTACAACAGCACTGAAAAAAAGTGACTTATGACCATTTTATGCTGACTCTGTAAAACTGCTGAGAGAGGGGCTGTAAAGCACTGTGGAGCGGTATATACTGTATTTTTCGGAGTATCTTTTCTTTTCCATCAAGCAGGGCTGGAGTAACACCTCCCCCCCCCCCCTTTGAGATGTTAGATTTTTAACTGTCTATGGGTTTTAGTTGGGATGTTTTAAATTTACAGCCAAAGTTGTATAATTCTTTTAAATTTTTAAATTTTGTATTGGAATGTTTTTTATTTCTGGCTGTGCACCGCCCTGAGTCCAGCAGGAGAAGGGCGGTATACAAATTTAAATAAATAAATTTTAAAAAATTAAAAATAAGACGCACCTTTTTCCCCCATAAAAGGGGTGAAAATTTAGGTGTGTCTTATACACCGAATGTAGCCCTGCCCACCTACTGGCCCCCTTTGGCCTCTGCCTTGCAGCACTTACCTCCTTGCAAGCAAACAGCAAGAAAAAACAGTTCCTTTCAGCTTCAGCACAGCCTAATTAGCACAAGTTGATTGGATCGCCTCCCGACTCTCAGCTGATTTGCTCTCAGCTGTTTTGTGCAGGACTCTGCTGCAGGCAAGAAAATTGCTGGAGCAGATTTTTTTTCCCCTTGTGCTAATCAAGCTATGCTGAAAATGAAACTGAAAGTAAAGCACGCTGTTTGCTGTTTGCTGCAAGGAGGCAAAATTGCTCAGAGACACAGGCAGAGGGAGATTTCTTTTTCTTCTTTTCCTCACCAAAAAAGGTAGGTGCGTCTTATACTCCGAAAAATACGGTAAGTCTAAGTGCTATTGCTAAGTGCTATTTTTCATACTTATGACCGTTGCAGCATCCCCTTGGTCACATGATTTCCATTTAGATGCTTGACAACCGACTCACATTTATGACGGTTGCAATGTCCCAGGGTCATGTGATCCCTTTTTTGCGACCTTCTGACAAGCAATGGTGAAACCAGATTCATTTACTAACCTGGTTACTAAATTAACCACTGTAGTGATTCACTTACCCGCTGGAGCAAGTACAAAGGGGCAAAACTCCTTTAGCAAATTTCTCACTTAGTAACATAAACGTTGGGCTCAATTGTGGTCGTAAATTGAGGACTACCTGTACTCCATTGCAGAGAGGGAAGGAGCTGCCTTCCTGGTTTGTTTGTTTTTTTTGTTCTGACATGCTGCCCTTGCCCTTTTTATTTCCTTGTTCGAATAGAGACTTCCAATTCTTCTTTCTTGATATGTTCACTTTGGATAGAGAATTTATATAGGAGCTTATCATGTTCATCTTGTTCACCACAGGAACTCAGAGTATCTCTTGTGGGAGTGTCTGGAGTTTTAGTGGCTTGGTTTGCGTCCAGTGTCTTCATTTCTTCCTCAAGTAACCCAACCAAGTGTAATTTGAGTCCTCCTCAGGTAGGAGTACAAACATTGCACCCACTTTGCGTGTAGCAATACTGTTAAGACTCTTTCCGTGTGGTTTTGTTTTTCCTCATGCAAAAATTTACTTGTAGTTTTAGGTTTTATAACTCCCTAGAGGTTAAGAAGTCTTTATAAAAGGAAGATAACATATAAGATGACAGAAAAAACATAAAAAATACATACAAAACTATGAAACGTATGTATATCTCATGCATATCTCTGTTAAAAATATGTACAAATAAAATAAAATAAAAAATAAAGGTAAACATGCACACACACCCCTACTGTATATATAAGGTTAAGTTACACTCTAAAATAAGCCATATTATGGTTTGTGTGGCACCTGAGAAGTTTGTATCCTAAGGTTTAACTCAACCAGTTTTAAGCTTTGTAAGCAACCCAAGAACAAAAGAATGAATGCAGAATGAGTCTGAATTTACAGTATCGTCTGCAGTTTATAAAACAATTTTCTCTGAAGCTTGGAGGAAATCAAGTAGAAGCTTTTAGTACTGGCAGCAGGTCATAAATATTTCAAATGTGCAACTTCAGAAAGCAATAAAGATGCAGCCAGCTGGTCTAATCGGGCTTTTGCATGCTATTGTAGCTTTTCTACCACGTTCGATTAAATCTTTGCCCAGAAACTGGGAAAATCCTTCATAGCAAAAATGACGGGATGGTAAACTACGCAGATGCAAAACAAACATAACCAGGTCTTCAAGCCATCCTTTTTTTCCTGCTGGCCTACGTGACAACCTGTTTAGTCTTGCAATGTACAATGTACATTGCAAAGTGCAATGTACAATGTACAACTATGTACAATGTACAAGGAGCTGATGGATTCACACCTAATGCTCAGTCCTTAACTGTGCCTTATAATTAAGCTGCAATGCTACAACGAACATATCATATTAGGATTTACAGACCTAGAGCTGAGTTTAACCTCTTGGGAACAACGTGTTCTCCTGCTTTACTAGGCAGCTTTTTCAGAGAGAATAGAATAGAATAACAGAGTTGGAAGGGACCTTGGAGGTCTTCTAGTCCAACCTCCTGCTTAGGCAGGAAACCCTATTTCATTTCAGGTTATCCAATCTCTTCTTTAAAACTTCCAGTGTTGGAGCATTCACAACTTCTGGAGGCAAGTTGTTCCACTGATTAATTGTTGTGACTGCCAGGAAATTTCTCCTTAGTTCTAAGTTGCTTCTCTCCTTGATTCGTTTCCACCCATTGCTTCTTGTCCTGCCCTCAGGTGCTTTGGAGAATAGCTTGACTGCCTCTTCTTTGTGGCAGCCCCTGAGATATTGGAACACTGCTATCATGTCTCCCCTAGTCCTTCTTTTCATCAGACTAGACATACCCAGTTCCAGCAACTGTTATTCATATGTTTTAGCCTCCAGTCCCCTAATCATCTTTGTTGCTCTTCTCTGCCCTCTTTCTAGAGTCTTGAACTACCAAATACTGATCAGTTTTCCGTTAACCACAGCTGCAATTTAATGCAAGCAAACAGAGCAAACTAAAAATATAAGAAACATGAATTTAACTGAGCAATACCTGGCTCTCCGGGTGGCATCTAATAGCCACCATCTGTAGCCCTCATGTCAAAGCAATGGGAATGGCAGTCGTACAGCCTCCAGAACGTCTCCTACTGTCAAGTCCTGCCTTAGGAACCGTGGTGCAGAGTACAGACTACAAGAACGTGGCTTTCCAAGGTCAATCAATATCTGATCCGAGAGGCTGGCTTGAATTCATACCTCTTTGCTCCCAGCTCAAATCTCTTCACTGTTTTTCCCAAATCATCTCTAGGACATTGAAAGGAGTACATGGCCACTGCGCAGTGGCCGACCCAACTTGGCGTCTTCTCCTGCCCTCTGAAGCACGCTCTTTGTATTTGCATTTGATTTCTAATTTCCAATTGATGTGAGCCAGACAAGGACAGTCAAAGGACTGGAAGTGGCCCAAGGCTATACAGAATGCTCAGGTCTTGTTGAACAGCATGGCAGATTTGGTTCTTTCAGACTTGCAAAATTCTGTTCAAGTGGTCTTACAATAAAGTAGCATTAGCACTTCTGGTCATGTTTCCTGTCTGGCCTACCCAGGAAAGTCGAAATCAATCTCGCAATTCCGAAAGTACCTGCGCTCATTAGGCAGAGACCATTAAGAACATCAGGCCACAAGAATTAACCCAAATGGACTTCTGCGCTCTTTCCTAACATCATTCTGCTTGGAGACAGGATAGGACAGGGGTCCCCAACAGCCGGGCCTCGGCTTGTTCGGAACCCGGGTCACGGAAGCGGTGGGTGAGTGCGTGCGTGCATGCGTGCGCAGCTCCACTTCTGTGAGCAGCAGCCAAGCACACATGCATGCAGCTGGCGAGGGTGCCTGTCGATCGTGCAAAGGGAACTGCGCGTGTGCGCTCGCCCGCTGCTCGTTCATAACCATTCCCTTTCTCCCCGCACCCCACCCCCGGCTGTCTGCAAAGCCAGAAAGGTTGGTGGGGGGGGGGGAGGGTCGCTGGGATAGGCAGCGCCATAAATATGGATTGATTCACATGTCCAATTAGAAGAACTGTTTCCTGTCTGCTTTGGAACAACCTTGTTTTTGTTTTTTGTTTTCATCTTAACAGCTTCTATTGAGATCCCTTGTAGCCTGAGCATCTGGAACATGTCAGGAGGACGGAAAGACTGAGAAGATGGGAAGACTGAAGACTGCAACGTTAAGCAGGAAAGAATCCGTTTTCTCCCTCTGCAACATCCATACGGAGCAGCCTACCTTTGCATCACCTGCCTTCTCTCTGAGATGTCCTGTAACTCAAAGCTCACTGTTCTCCTTCAAGATTGGCCTCCCCCATCTAGCCAACAAGCATTATCCATTCAAGCAGGAGCCAGGCTTGACCTGGTATAGCTTGTGAGGTTGGCTAACTCCTCCACCTGCACTGAGCTGTGTTGGTAACCTAGAGGGTGGGGTGGAAAAATCCCTCTGTGATTCACCTCTGTTGATCTGAAAGTGAGCCCTTTCTTTATTAACAAAGGTTATCTCTCAGTGCAAGTACCTCCCTAACAACGTTTTCAATCTGAATTATTATTATTGGTTAATCTTTAGTGAGATTCATCTTTATCTTTTAATCTTAATCTAAAAAAAAGATGAATCTCACTAAAGATTAACCAATCTGAATTATTATTATTATTATTATTATTTAGCAGCAACCCATATCAACCATTAGCACCAGTCAATGGTACTTGTGATGCATTTTTGAATGTTCAGTTGACTGAGTTTCATATTTAATGAATAAAGATGATGATAATAATAATAATAATAATAAAATATTATCCGGTATCAACCATTAGCACCAGCCAATCGTATTTGTGACACATTTTTAAATGTTCAGTTGCCTGAGTTTCATGTTTCATGAATAAAAGAGATAATAATAGGGTTTTTTTTAAAAAAAAAAATTAATGCATAAAAACGCGTAGCATCTCAGCCTACAGCTTTCAGGTACGGAAGAAAAAAACAAAATCATTTGCAAGGTACCTATTTCACTTTGCTTGTTTCAGGCCCTTAAAATGGGCATCTCGAGTCCTACAGGAGAAGGGCGGCATATAAATACGATAGATAGATAGATAGATAGATAGATAGATAGATAGATAGATAGATAGATAGATAAATCAATCTCCGTTAGCAAGCCCATCATCCCCCCCCAACTCCCCTAGGCCTTAATCCTTGGTCCAACCCAGTTAGATGCTCAGAAGGAAGTAAGCCAGACAGGTAAAGTCAGGGTCAGTCAGACCTTATAATGTCATTATTCGTTATGAAAAACGAGGACCACCCTAGTTAACCTACCACGCGCCCTTAAAAAGGCAACCCAAAAAAACCCCACCCCAGGAAACCCAGCGGCCACCCGCAGAGGATTTGTGCGCGATGCTTCCATGGGAAGAAGCCAAGCGGCCTCTTCTCTCTTCTCCAGGCCAAGAAGGAGAAGCCAAGAAAGTCACGGAGCTCCGAGGCTCCTTTCGGCTGGCCGTCTCGCAACCTGACTGGGGGTGGGGCGGGTTGGGAGAGAGAGATGAACCTGTGAGGTGAACCGGGGGGGGGGGGCTCACCTCCCCTCCCCTCCGGCGGCCTCCAGAAGGCCAAAAGCCGAGCCACCGGAGTCAGGTGGGCGAAGGAGAAAACCGGGAGAGGAAAACAGGCGGGAGAGAGAGAGAGAGAGAGAGAGAGAGAGAGAGAGAGAGAGAAGGAAGAGGGGATGGAGGGAGGGAGAGAGCGGAGGATGGATGAGTGCCTCCTTTCCTTTCCTTTCCTTCCCTTCCCTTCCTTCCCTTTCCCTTCCCCGCCCGCCGCGCAACCCCGCCTCCTACCTGATTTGGGGTAGGTAACAATCCAGACGTCGCTGTCTCGCACGGGGAAATTGGCGATCTCCTCCATCTTCCCCCGGCAGAAGGGCGGCAGGCGCACCCCGTTGTACTCGAAGTACTTGCTCTCGAACTCCCCGGGCGTGCTGGGGGTCTCGCACTCGCTCTCCGCCATCCCTCCGGCCGCGGAGCCCCACCGGGAGCCGGCTGCTTGCAAAGGGCGCAGGGGAAGGGGACGGGGACGCTGCTGCTTTCCCGGCGCGAGAGAAGGAGCCCGCCCGCCCAATTCACTCGCTCGTCCGTCCGTCCGTCCGTCGGTCAGCCAGCCAAGCTGGGCGCCGGGTCCGGTCAGCGGCAAGCTTTGCGCTCGGCGGGGCCAAGCAGGAACCGGCCTTCAGCGAATGGGCTCCGGGGGCGATGATGTAATGCGACGTCGCTGAAGAGGAGGAGGAGGAGGAGGAGGGATGAGGCAGCCGCTGCACAGCGGAGCCGAAGCCCGCCCGTCTTAACCCTCAGCGTGCCTGGCGTCTCTTGCCGGCTTGGCTCCCTGCTCTGGCGCCAGGCTCGTCCCGAGTGAGGTGGGTTTGGGGTTGGAAAGGGAGCAGGGGTGAAATCCAGCAGGTTCTGACGAACCGGTAGCGGAAATTTTGAGTAGTTCAGAGAACCGGCAAATGCCACCTCTGGCTGGCCACAGAGTGGGGAGGGAATGGGGATTTTGCAATATCCTTCCCCCAAGAGTGGGGTGGGAATGGAGATTTGGCAGTATTCTTCCCCTGGAGTGGGGTGGGAATGGAGAGTTTGCAGTATCCTTTCTCTGTGCCATGCCCACCAAGCCACGCCCACAGAACCAGTAAGGAACAATTGTGAATTTCACCCCTGGATAGGATGGGGGGGGAGGCTCCCGATCGCAGGTGGCCTTCCTATGGGAGAGGATCAAGAGCAGCCCTGACGAGAACTCGTGTTGTTTGCACGTCGCCCAGGTTCACACGATCCTGACCAGACACTTTCCCCAATCTAAACACCGTTGCGAACTGGGAAGACCGGGCTCTTATGAACGCCTCCACAATGGCAGTAAAGTTGGAGGGGGTAGTCGGGGGGGGGGGGGCGCCACTGAACCCCCCCACTCCACTCCCTGGGAGCAAAAAGGCTCTCTGACCAACCTATCTTCGGTGCATGTCAGCCACGTTTTGCAGTCCATTCTTGCAATATTTGGGTAGCCCCGACAGTCGAGTGTGTTGTAAAACAAGCCAAAAGAATTACATTCACACAACGTAAAGGCCAGTGGTGAAATCCAATTGTTTTTTACTTCCAGTTCTGTGGCTGTGGCTTGGTGGGTGTAGTTTGGTGGGTGTGGCAGGGGAAAGTTACTGCAAAATCCCCATTCCCTCCCCACTCCTGAGGGAAGGATATTGCAAAATCTCCATTCCCACCCCATTCCTGGGGGAAGGATATTGCAAAATGTCCATTCCCACTCCACTCTGGGGCCAGCGAGAGGTGGTATTTGCCGGTTCTCCAAACTGCTCAAAATTTCCACTACCGGTTCCCTAGAACCTGCTGGATTTCACCCCTGATAAAGGCTTTGAAAACTGAGATAGGATCTTGGTGGTCTACCATCTGAATATATTACCAGGTCTGACACTGCTTAGTTTTGGGGAAATCGGCTAAATCAAAGCTAACAAACAAGCTTCCTACAAGTAGCACAAATACAACTTCCTGTTGGAGCAGTGGTTAGCATGAAGTATTGCAGGCTAATTCTGCTGACTGCCGACCCAGCAGTTAGGCAGTTCAATTCTCACCCGCTCAAGGTTGACTCAGCCTTCCACCCTTACGAGGAAGAGGTATACAAGTGGTATCGCTATTCTTTTGACTCTTTTAAGTTGGTTGTGGGAATACAGACTTTTGTGGGCAGAGACCCATTACTAATTTTTTAAAAAGTTGTTTCTGGAAAAAGCTCATACCGTGTGCTAAGTCACAACCTCTTTGCTGTGGCTCATTAAATAAATCACAGTTGTGATAAATCTAGTACCACTCTAAGCTATAACCTTGATTTACAAACCATGGTGGCTGCATTCACCATTATACAGTAAGCAATCCACAAATTAACGTTATATATAATATTGTTAAGAGCCTTGGTGGTGCAGCAGATTAAAATGCTGTTAAGTAACACCAGCTGCCTGCAATTACTGCAAGTTCGAATCTCACCAGGCTCAAGGTTGACTCAGCCTTCCATCCTTTCGAGGTAGGTAAAATGAGGACCCGGATTGTGGGGGCAATAAGCTGACTTTGTATAAAAAAGAACACCGCTTGGGGGGGGGGCCGAAAGCCCTACTAAGCAGGTATATACAAAAGTATGAAGGCTATTGCTTAACGCATTGTAAGCCACCCTGAGTCTCCGGAGAAGGGCGGCATATAAATCATATAAATAGATAGATAGATAGATAGACAGACAGATAGATAGATAGATAAATAAATAAATAAAATATCTGACTATGACGAATGAGATTCATACAAATGGATTCAATAAAGTGAATTCAATTCCCTTACCATTCCATTCCATTCCATACCATACCCTACCCTACCCTACCGTACCCTACCATACACGAAATACAATACGTACAATTTTTAGTGGTGGTTCTAGTGCTAAGCATCTATTTCAACTACTGGGAGATTATATAACCCCAAAACATGGAGTCTAATGGATACTGTGCTGTTTAATATTGCAAGAGGTGGTAGAGGGCTCCTCCGAAAACCCACTCCCTCTACAGTTTTAAGCATGTTCAGCTCTAGATTGTTCTGGCTGCACGACAAGGCCAGTTGTTCAACCTCCCATCTATATGGAGACTCATCACCATCTTGAATGAGACCAATAGCTGTTGTATCATCTCCACAGCCCTCCTTAGGGATGTAGTCATTGGTCTAGAGCAGGGGTGTCAAATGGCAACCCGCGGACTGGATGTGCCACACCCAGCCCAGCTCCACAAAGGGAAAAAACATTGCGAAACATCACGTGACGGTAACATGACACCATGAGTTTGTTGACACCTGTGGTATAGAGAGAGACGAGTAATGGAGACATTACACAGCCCTGATGAGCACCTGTGCTAATTGTCTGGGCACACATCATTGATGTGATTTCCCCCTAGCTTCACCTGTTGCTTCTTACCTGTCAGAAAGCTTATAATCCACCTACAAGAATGGACAGGTAGGGCTAGCTGAGTCAGGTTAGACTGAAGGTTTCTGGAATGATGGCATTGAATGCCAGGCTGAAGTCTACAAAAAGGACCTGTGCATAAATCCCTGGGAATTCAAGATGTTGCAAGGCTTAGCGCCTATTGACAGCATTATCAGTTGATCTATTTGAGCAATAGGCAAACTGCAAGAAGTCTTAACAGCGGATCCATGATGAATTTCAGGTGAGTCAGCAGTAACCTTTCAAACGTCTTCATAACTACAAATGTCAGGGCAACCAGTCTATAGTCACTCAGTTCCTTGACGAAGGGTTTCTTGGGAACCGGGGTGATGGTAGAACGAGAAGGAACATCATAAGATCTCCAGTGATTTATGAAAGATGCGGGTGAAGATGGAGGCCAGTTGGCCAGCACAGGCTTTCAAGCAAGAAGGAGTTTCTGGACTGGTGCTTTTCCAGTTTTTTATCTATGAAATAGACCTTGCACCAGGGTTGGTATTCTACCGGTTCAGGTGAACCAGTACTCCGACGATCAGGTGAGCCCGCCTGCCTGCCCCTGTGCTTTACTGACCTATATCTTCTCAGATGATTCGCACGGCAGAGCGGATTGCCACCCCTCAGCTGTGTTACTCCCCAGCAGTAATGCGAAAGGTAAGTGTTAGGAAATGAGTATTACCTACCTTGTTGGGTTGGCAATATATAAACCATCAATATAGCTTTAAGACTGCTGTATTGCATCATACTGTGTCCTGATTGGTTAGCTCTGTAGCCAATCTCCTTAAGAGGGAGCTAGAAACATGGTTTGTTTCTCTTTGCTGTTCTTGCTCTCTGATATCTCTGTATGCTACTGTTTGCAAATCCAGAAGAACTGTTTATTGCGAATGACTACGACGACTGGTAAGAAGACGTTGTTATTGGATTATCCCTGGACTGTCGTTTTGCTATCTCCTGCTTTGTATGACCTGGACAGTTTATTGGACTGTGCCTTACTATTTCCTGAAAGTAAACACAACTTGGTGTATCTGTGTGTTGACTGTGTTTATTCGTTCCTACTCTCAATCGCTTTCATGTGCACACCCTTGCTACTCAAGGGTTATTCTGCGAATTCCTTAACAGTAAGTTTTTGTAAAACGGTGCGCACACGCACAGCACACGTTAAACCAGCAGGATCCCACCACTGCCTCGCACCTCTTTTTCTATGATCACCAAGAGATGGGGGCCCCAGAGGGATGGAGATAGGTGTAGGAGATTTGGCTATTGTTGGCGTATCTGAGATGGGGAGGGTAACAATAATTGACAGTGCTCTCTTCTCAAACCTACAGTAGAACACATTCAGGTCATCTGCCAGTTGCCGATTCTCTTCTGTAAGGGAGGGAGGTCTGCTGTAGCCAATGATATTCTTGAGGTTTCTCTACAGATTTGCTGTTTCATTAGCTGAGAACCAGTTCCTCAGTTTTTCAGAGCAGTTTCTCTTTGCTGCCAGGATCTGCCTTGTTAATACATTCCTGGCCTGGTTGTACATTATCCTATCTCTTTTGCTGTAGGCTTCCTCTTTGGCACAACACAGCTGCTTGAGTTTAGCTGTGAACAGTGGTGGGTTGTTCCTGGTTCGGTCCGGTTCTATAGAACCGGTAGTAAAACCAGCGGGAGGCTCCAGCCAGCCGCCATGACGTCATCATGGGTGATCTGTGCGGTCCCGTTGTGAACCAGTAGTAAAGGTAAGTAGAACCCAGTCCTGGCTGTGAACCAAGGTTTATTATTACTGTAGATATGCACACTCTTGGCGCACACATATCCTCGCAAAACTAATATATGAAGTCACAATATCAGTAAGTTCATCCAGTCCGCTGAAACAGCTTCCAAAATACTCCACTCTATGCATTCTGAGCAAACTTGTAACTCTAACTTTGCCTTCTCAGTCCAAGACTTCATTGTTTTGATCACAGGTTTTGCAGTTTTACTTTTCTTTTTGTAAAAAGTTTTTCTTTATTTTTTACACACGCACACACACACACACAAACATACAATGTATTTTTGCAGATCAGAGTATTTGGCCGGTTAACAAATTTAAACAATTTTTAATTTTTACAATTTAAGATTACCATTTCTATACCTCCTTTTTGCCATAGTGTTCACTTTCATCTATTTTTTTACCAATTTTACCCTCCATTTTCATCTCTAATTTTAACCAAATTCCAATTTCCCTTCTATATTAAGCCCCAATCCATCATCAGAATAATTAATTTATGATGTTACAATTGTTCAATTCTTGCAGGAATAGTGACCCCACTTATTTTCTTTAGTAATACAGTCCAACATTTTAATATAATCGGTTACTTCCATAAATATCTTTTCTATTTATATATCCTTACAGTAAGGAATTTGTATTTCACTAGCTTTTACAAGAATCTTGCCATTTTACTGCATTTTATTTCTGAATATTTCTCTGCTCCTTTTCTTTCCCTTAAAGAGAGAGGAAATTCTCTTTGTCTCTACTGTGGGAAAATTATCTTGAACTGTTTGATAAGTTGTTGCAGACTTTCTACACTATTTTTCTTTTTGCAAATAGAGTTGTAAAAGTTTGTGTATTGTAGACCTGTTTCACAAGGGGGAAAACTACTGATGTTGTATTATATTTATCAATATTCAATGGGTGGGGCAGACAATACATGTGTATTTTCTTTTTTTTTTAAATGCACTTGTTTTTTGTTTTTTAATTTTGTTCTGTTCTTAGTTGTTTTTTGTGAGTTTGTATTTTAGCTCTTTAAAAGTTCAATAAACAAGATAACAATGAAATTATGTACCGTGTTTCCCCAAAAATAAGACCCTGTCTTATATTTTTTTGAACCCTGAAATAAGCATTTGGCCTTATTTCCATGTGCTCAAAAGCCTGATTGGGCTTATTATCAGGGGATGTCTTATTTTGGGGAAAACAGGCTACACTACTTTGCTACCAGTCATCAGAGGACATAAAGGTTCATTTAGACTTTGTCTCCTGTCAAATTTTATAAACAGTCAAATCTTTGGTCAAATACAACTTACCCAGGTCCTGACCTGATCAAAGTAAAGGGATACAGCTTAAAAATGGCCATAAAAGAAGCTTCTTTAGCATGAGGTGCACTGAAACTACAATAAAAAACCCCTAATGTGCTCTATGGGTCTTAATCCACAAAATAGGTATGTCCTGTAAGAAATATGACCAGAGCAGCCTTGGAAAGCTGCCAAGAAAGCAGCTTAAATCTTACTTTGTAAATGCTGTCCTATTTCTTGTGAAGGGACGTGAAAGGTGGTATCTCCAGATTTCTTTTTAAGAGGAGAAGACAGTCTTTGTCATACCTGTCTCAGCTTGAACATTCAGGAAAGAAAGACCCTCGACTCCATTTGTAGTGAAACGTATACCTGTTCTGAAGCCAAGTGGTTACAATGTAGTGAAGCCAGATCTGAGGATTTCCCGCGTAACCCTGGTAATTTTCCTTTTCCCAGGCCCTCCCCCCCTTGGTCATCTTGGTGGTGTCCCATAATTAGTGTTTTGGTAATAGTTCCAGGTTTTGGCACCTCTTTGGATGGCCGTTTCTCATTCCATTCTCAGGCTTGTGTCCTTGAATCGGTCAACTGTTGTCTCTGGATGGCATCTCTGTTTCCTGTCATCCCCCCTCCCTATCTTCCCATTCTACCTTCCCACATTTTATGGAAGGCTGCCATCACAGCGAAGGGAAGCCAAGTTGAAGCGTTTGGATGGCAGATCTGACAGTCTTGCTCTGAATTACAGTGTTTGAAAGCCTATAAATCTTCTTGGCCTTTGTCAATCTGCTGACTTATTCTCACTCCAGCTTGCTCACAATTCAGGGAGAGGAAGAATTCAGAAGTGGGCCATTGGGAAGATATCTTCAATGTCTGAAAATGTGATCTGATTTTTTTAGATCCAGTGGAGATGGCTCAGCCCTTCCGGCTTGCCTAACTTGTCAAGACAACTCATGTCTCTGAAGGGCGTGTCTTCACGAGTGATTCTCAATGCAACATCGAGGTCAGGAAAATAGATTGACTACCCTAAATTGGATCGTTCGGATAGTGCCCTTGTTGCTAGCCAAGCACTTGGGTCTTCTTGGGTGGGATGCTGGTTAACTGGTCAATGGCAAGATTCTTATTGCCCCCATCTCTGTCCTGAGAGAAGGGGATGGCTATAACTTCACTCCAAAAAGTCACTATGAAGCCCTTGGGTTGGGTTATGGCCGTTTAAGCAAGTTGGAACAGAGTTTAAATCAAGGATTGTAGACCTGGATTGCTGCATCGAATCTCTACTCTTTTGCTAGGAAATTTAACAAATATACTGAAACCAGCAGGATACTAAGCTCAGCTTAGCATTTCTGAATAATTAAATGTTTTGCCCTCAAAAGCTGACAGAAGATGTCTTATCATCTAGGAAACTGCTACAAAAGATGGAGTAGTGGTATTTTGTCTTTTAATCCGGAGATATATTTATACAGTCCAATTCAGATTTCTCTGGTCAGCCTCATGTCCAACATCTTTACTCTGATGTGGATCCCAACTAACTGCATATGTAGCCACATTCATAGTAGCAGAATATGCCAGTACTTAACAGAACTGTTACTAAATGGGATTTTTCTCAGGAGTGAAATCCAGCAGGTTCTGACAGGTTCTGGAGAACTGGTAGCGGAAATTTTGAGTAGTTCGGAGAACCAGCAAATGCCACCTCTGGCTGGCACCAGAGTAGGATAGGAATGGAGATTTTGCAATATCCTTCCCCAAGGAGTAGGGAGGGAATGGAGATTTTGCAGTATCCTTCCCTTGGAGTGGGGAGGGAATGGAGGTTTTGCAGTATCCTTCCCCTGCTACGCCCACCAAGCCACGCCACACCCACCAAGCCACACCCACAGAATCAGTAGTAAAAAGATTTGGATTTCACCACTGGTTTTTCTGAAACACTTGGTTATTTTGCTTAAGAGTTGTGTATCTCATTTGAGAAGTGATGCTTATTTTTAATTCTGCCTTAATTGCTTTGGTTGTAACACGGATTAGCTGTTTTGGGAACCAAACTGATATGAATTTTGGGTTGGGGATGAGGTATGAATTTCAACATTAATTGGCAGGAAAATTGCATACCCCGCCAGGGAAAACTGCAGGTGAGGGACCGAACTGCTTCATTTGCAAACACTGAAATGCCATTGAACTTATGGAGGGTTCTTTGCCCATCTGCACCGGATCAAATATCATCAGAACATTAACCTGAGAAAGTATCTCAGAAAAGATGCTCCCCAATTCTTACAAAGATAAAGGGAGGCAGGGGAGAGGGTACTTTCAGGCTTGTTAAATTGGCATCAGCCCTTTGTGTGAACCAAAGAAACCAGAGCCATGCAATCTAGAAGTGCTTTTGTGATTTATGAGGAATGTATTTTTAGGATGACTATGATCATGATTTATCACTTATAGCTTTTATGTACAATGAGAGCTTATGCACCAAAGAGAACTTCCTTGTGTGTCCAATCACACATGGCCAATAAAGAATTCTGTTCTATTCTGTTCTGTTCTACTGTGATTTAATCTTGCAGGTTTGCCGTGGACTCCGATTTTATCTGACCTACATCTTGGTAGCATTCTTTCTCAGGCTCATTCCTTCTTGCTCATTTCATCGAAGTTTAGCCCTGCCTTTTTTGCGGGATGTTACTTCCCAGCCTTGCCTCCAACTTCGGGATTTCCTAGTGGTCTCCCCTCTATCTACTAAGGAGTTCTGACCCCAATCAGCCTCTTAGCTCCCATCTTCACAGGCCTCCTGCTGAGACTGGGCAGAGCAAGCAGCATAGATGCAGAATGAATAAGAGTAACCCCAGTGACTACTATATTACTTGTTCCCCTTCCTTATTATCAATTTCTAATACTTTCAATAGTGCTTATTACTATTACGATTTACTGCACTTTATGGTAGGCGTGGGGGGCTTTTGAGCCACTCCTGGCAATTGCCTGGACCAGCCCTTATAGGGTTTGGGGTTTTTTGGCAAGGTTTTTCAGAAATGTTTGCCATTGCCACCTTCCTTAGGCTAAGCGAGAGGGACTGGCCCAAGGTGCCACAGCTAGCTTTATTTATTTATTTATCTATTTATTTAGTCAGTCAGTCAGTCAGTTAATGTTTATGTGGTGTATATTGGAGGTGGAAACCCTTTAGAATAGAATAGAATAGAATAGAATAGAATAGAATAGAATAGAATAGAATAGAATAGAATAGAATAGAATAGAATTTTTATTGGCCAAGCGTGATTGGCCACACAAGGAATTTGTCTTGGTGCATATGCGTATATGTATATATACATATGTGTATATGTGTATACATGCATACACTTGAGAGCTGTATGCAACGAAATTTCATTCTAATGTATGCCGATTATTTATTTATGTAGTCAGTCAGTCAGTGTTTATGTAGTGTATATTGGAGGTGGAAACCCTTTTGAATAGAATAGAATATGAATAGAATAGAATAGAATAGAATAGAATAGAATAGAATAGAATAGA
>WNWU01000049.1:13527078-13556774 GCA_012654045.1 Ptyas mucosa | reverse complement strand
AATAGAATAGAATAGAATAGAATAGAATAGAATAGAATAGAATAGAATTTTTATTGGCCAAGTGTGATTGGCCACACAAGGAATTTTTCTTGGTGCCTATACGTATATATGTGTATACACATGTGTATATGCGTATATATGCATACACTTGAGAGCTGTATGCAACGAAATTTCATTCTAATGTATGCCGATTATTTATTTAGTCAGTCAGTCAGTGTTTATGTATTGTATATTGGAGGTGGAAACCCTTTTGAATAGAATAGAATAGAATAGAATAGAATAGAATAGAATAGAATAGGAGTAGAATAGAGTAGAATAGAATAGAATAGAATAGAATAGAGTAGAATAGAATAGAATAGAATAGAATAGAATAGGAGTAGAATAGAGTAGAATAGAATAGAATAGAATAGAGTAGAGTAGAGTAGAGTAGAATAGAATAGAATAGAATAGAATAGAATAGAATAGAATAGAATAGAATAGAATAGAATAGAATTTTTATTGGCCAAGTGTGATTGGCCACACAAGGAATTTGTCTTGGTGCCTATACGTATATATGTGTATACACATGTGTATATGCGTATATATGCATACACTTGAGAGCTGTATGCAATGAAATTTCATTGTAATGTATGCCGATTATTTATTTAGTCAGTCAGTGTTTATGTAGTGTATACTGGAGGTGGAGACCTTTTGAGAGCTGTATGCCAAGAAATTTAATTTTAATATATGCCACTTAGCCTACATTCAAAGTGACAATAAAGTTATTCTAAGCCTAAGTCTTCATGTCCCAGGTAGCACTGGAACTACAAGTTCTCTCAGTTTCCACCCTGAGGCCTTCACACGTCCCCTTCCGTCGCTCCTTCCATTGCCCCCCCAAAAAGAGGGAACTGCGAGGGCCATCCGATACCTTTTCAACTCCCCCCCTCCCCCCCTCCCCCCGCCTCGTCTGTTTTGCATCGCCCCGCCGATTGGTCGTCGGTCCCGGCGCCACATCCAGGGGCGGGGCGAAGCGGAGGCGGGTATCCGACTACTTCATTAGCTGCTTCATTAGCGGCCGGTGTGGCGGCCTGAGCGGGTGCCTTTTGAGTGGCGTCCGTCGTCGCTGTCTTTTTTTTTTTTTTTGTTAGCCGCGATGGTGGAACTGCTGGAAGGCGAGGACGGCTGGAGCGTGTCGTTCGCTGGATGCGGCTTCCTGGGCGTCTATCACATCGGCGTTGCCACCTGCCTGCAGGAGCGCGTCCCTCGCCTCCTCCGCGAAGCCCGGTGCATTTACGGGGCCTCGGCGGGAGCGCTGGCCGGTGCCGTCCTCATCGGAGGCGGCTCTTTGGGTGGGTCTGACCTGCGCCTAGTCGGGAAGAGTCGTGGGAAACGCGTCCGACCGGGTCGTAAGGCTCCCCGCATGCTTGGGTAAAGCTGGTTAATTTGTATGTGTGAAAAGCTTTGGATTAAGTAAACAAAGTCCAGACTTGGGTGTATTCGTGAGAATGGAGAAAGCAGAGGTTTGTTTGTTTTTTTGGAAAGGGCTGCTGCTGCCTGGTATCCCTGATTTGTGGTTTGTCGTTTCGTCCCTGGAGAAATCTTAAGGGACTGACATGGGGGTCTCTCTCTCTCTCTCTGATCCTGCAGGGACAGCCCCAAGTGGTAAGCTGACCTGAGTGTAAAGCACCATTCTGCCCTCTCTTCTAGGGATGTAATTAATCCTGGGTGGGTTAGTGGTTTCATTAATATTAGTGATCTGATCTGATTAATTAAAGCACGACTGTATTTATGGGAGATGGGTTGCTTGGTAAAAAGCCCCTTCTCTCCGACTTGGGAGATGAAGTGTTGAGGGTCTGTGAAATAATGCGATATGGAGATAATAATAACGATAATAATTTACAAAACACATTTTACACATTCACAAAACACAGTTTTACAAAACAAAAATGTACAAAACGCATCAAGAAATTGCAGCCTCCTGCAATAATGCCAGCGGAACTGCAAAAAACTGCGCGACTCGGAGCATCATATATTTTTAAGAAGATACTTGGTTGATACCTAGGACGCTGGCAGCAACCCGTATCGACCGTTAGCACCAGTCGATCGTATTTGTGACACATTTTTAAATGTTCAGTTGACTTGAGTTTCGTGTTTAATGAATAAAAGAGATAATAATAATAATACCAATAATAATAATGATAATAATAATAATAATGATGATGATGATGATGATGATGTATGAATACCTTTGCCATCAGACCCCCTCAACCCTTGTCTGTGTTCACATGTTGTGGTTTAACTGCATTGTGGTGAATCCAGCATGGGATGTCAGAATGCCATTGTAATAGGTAAATTGTGTTTTATAGCTCAGCCTTTTTGTATTCATTTCTGCACAGTCCCAAAAGAGCTTGGAGGGAATCCAGTTGGGGAAAAACTCTTGTTAACTTTTTAATTAACCATGTCCAATTTTTCGCAGTTGAAAATGCAATGATGGAGACCTATTCCTTAACCCAGAAAACTCACTGAGGAAAAGTCTAAACCTTTTTGCGATTTTTAACCCTTTCACTTATATTTTCTCCCATTGTATCGAACTACAAATAACACACCATTTCCATCTGGAGAAAAACTGACAGACTTCAAAAAATCTTTATGGAGGCATAGCTCATATCCTCATGTATTACAATATATTTATACTCATTGTTAAGAAGTTTCATACAATTTACCCTTAACTTAGTAAATTTCAGTTTAATGGACTTTGGATTCAGCAGACAATTTTCTGTATCCTGGTTTTGTTTGAATCTGGGGTGATAATACATTGTATTTCAAACTTTGCTGCATTTGATTTCAAATTTGTAGTCATATTGTAATAGGCAAGATAGAAATGGGACTTTAAAAAGTGGAATCAAGGATTTGAAATGTTGGGAGTGCCTGGAAAGGAGAGAAAAATTACCATAGAAATTAAAAATGAGGAATGCTAGAGGGCTTAAATCAGCCATGTCCATCCAATCCATGGCCCAATATCGTAAAGTTTTAATCTTATTAAGTGCCTTATATAAATCAGTATATATTTTATATGTGGCCCAAGACAATTCCTTTTCACTCAAGGTGGCCCAGGCAAGCCAAAAAGTTAGACACACATGCCTTAAATCATGTTAAGTTTAGAATGTCCATCTAAGTTCATAAATGGCTATTTTGAACTTTCTGGAAGGGTCCCAAGCTTGAAGCAGCCAAAATGAAGTTGTCAGCCTTTTAGTCATGTCCAACCCTCAGCCACTCTATGGACCAGTACTCTCCATGCCCCTCTGTCTCCCACCACATCCTTCAGATCTGCCAGTATTGTCCCAGTGTCATCTTTTGTAGTGTTTTGAGGGTAGTATTTTGAGCGGCCTGTTCTTTGTCCGCTGATCACTCCCAGCATGATTCAATTTTCGAGTGAGTCAGCTCTTATGACATGACCAATGTATGACAGCCTCTGTTTGGCGATCTTGGCTTTAGGTGATATTTTTGGTGATGTTTGGCCTAGGATTTCTTTGTTATTTTTGCAATCCATGGGATGTGTAATAGTGGTCTCCAGCACCATAGCTCCAAGACGTCCACCCTCTCCTATCTGCCTTTTTCAGAGTCCAGATTTCACAGCCATAAGTAGCAAATGGAGAAATTATTGCGTTAACTAATCTGCATTTGGTTGTGTGGTTGATGTCTTTAATCTCCCAGGTGTTATCCATGCCAGACCTTACAATTCTTGCAAGTGTTATACACCTTCTGAACTCAGGGCTGCAGTCACCACTTTGGTCGATTTTTGTGGCCAGGAAGGATGAATTCCTTTTGATGGTCTCATTGTCAATCTGCACTCTGACCCATGTGTTCTCTGCAGTTGTCATTATCTTTGTTTTCTTGATGCTAAAATACAGTCCAAATTTTTCACTTTCATTCTGGCGCTCAGGATTAACCACTTCAGATCCTCCTTGTTTTCAGCGAATAATGTTGTATCATCTGCCAATTGGAGGTTGTTAATATTCCTACCATTGATTTTAACCCCAGTGGTAGATTCCTCCAAATGTGCATTTCTGGTAATTTTTGGAGTATAAGACGCACCTTAGTTTTTGGGGAGGAAAATAAGAAAAAAGCTGATTGACAGGTTGATCAGCCTCTGGAATACCCCCAATCAGCTGTTTCCAGAGGCGAATTTTAGCAACAGGTTCCTTGGTTGTGAGCTCTGTGCCTTGCTTTTTTTTTCTGCCTCTGAAACTTCTGAAACTCTGTTTCAGAAAAAACTTTTTTTCCTGCCTCTGAAAGCCTCCCAAAAAGAGCTTCAGAAAAAAAGCCTCTGAAGCTCTGTTTGGAGGCTTTTTTTCTGAAGCTTCGTTTCTGATGCTTTTTTTCAGCTTCTGAAACCTCCATTTGAGAAGCTGGGCGCGGCTACATTCGGAGTATAAGATGCACCCAGATTTTCACCCTTTTTTGTGTGGGGGGGTGCGCCTTATACTCCGAAAAATACGGTATGTTGAACAGTATAGGTGATAGGATGCAACTTTGTCATGTGCTTATTTTCAATTCTGAACTCTTTTTCACTAGGAGCTGTGTCAATGGCTGACACAGGATTTTCCCCAGCCACATCATGGATGCTCCTGCTAGTATGCTGCTCCTGCTAGTATGATGGTTTCTTTGCTCTTTGAGTTGATCCCTAACATTTTGGGTGGAGAAAACTGGAGTAGATCACCAGGTCTTGCTCCAGGCCAGAGCCGTGTTGACCAAATATAATAGGCTTATAGCGTTCACCTCCACCACCATAGTGAGGTATTGTTGGGTTTAGGGATGGGGGCAGGGGCAAAATGAAGTACAATATCTTAATATTAGGTTTCTATATGACGTGGTGGCTCAGTGGCTAAGATGCTGAGCTTGTCGATCAAAGGTTCGGCAGTTCAGTGGTTCGAATCCCTAGTGCCGTGTAACGGGGTGAGCTCCCGTTACTTGTCCCAGCTTCTGCCAACCTAGCAGTTCGAAAGCACGTAAAAAATGCAAGTAGAAAAATAAGGATCACCTTTAGAGGGAAGGTTACAGCGTTCCATGCGCCTTTGGCATTTAGTCATGCTGGCCCCATGACCACGGAGACGTCTTTGGAAAGCGCTGGCTCTTCGGCTTTGAAACGGAGATGAGCACCGCCCCCTAGAGTCAGGAACGACTTTCACATATGTGTGAGGGGAACCTTTACCTTTACCTTTATACTATAGTTGTTAACATAGTTGAAACAATTTCCTTCCTGCAAATAGATGACACAGATTTATATAATCCTGCAGGTGGCAGCCATTTTACTACCGGTAGATCGTCGCAGGTTTCCAGCACTCTTTCTTCCGTTGAATTCAGTTTTGTAAAAACAGAATGTTTCCTTTCCTTTAATTTTAAGGTTGCCTGACCTCAAAGATTGGAAGGGAAAGATAGATAGAAGATAGCGAACTCGAAGGCCAATTCCATATCATAGAAAACCCAAACATCATAGGGATTGGGCAACCATCATACCATTGTAAAAAGTCTTGCTGTTGATAGGGATTTTGTAATGGTGCTGAAAGTCCAAGTTTTCTTCTGGATCAACTGCAATCCTCTGAAGAATCTGGGGGCCTCTTCTTACCGTGTATTGATATACAGATATGTCAACTGTCACCTGAGTTGTTAATACCACGACAGCATGCTTGATATTCCAGTTTTCTGACATACTTAGTAGCTTCTTAATTTCCGGGTACAGGTAATCTTCGATTTACAACCATAACGTAATAGCCTATTATGATCATTAGGTCATGATGATTGTAAAGTGGGTCACCCTAATGACCAACCTGATTTTTAGTATCTTTTTTGCAGCGGTCATTAAGCAAACCAATTTGCCGTGGCCCTGTTTTGCTAAAACCATTGGTAAAAGCCAGATTTTCTAAAAACGCTGTAAAATGTTGTGTGGATGTAGTAGGACATTGTAAATGGCCATAAATTTGGGCCGGTTGCCGACTGCCTGAAATGCAGTCATGTGACCTCGGGGGGGGGTCATGTGACCTCGGGGGCAGCAGATGAAACTTTGGATCTGGGTCCTAAGGACTTCTTGGAAGGGCCGTACTAACTTTGAATAGTTGCTAAGGTGAGGGCTATCTGTATGCCTGGCAATTTTGCCTGTGAGTAGGACAACCCCTAAGTTGGGGGGAGGGGGGAATCAAGTTAAATCAAATTCAGTTTCAATTCTGCATATTTATTGAAGAATCAAATAAAATAACTATGGATTTAGTGAGCACTATCACCCCATTTAAGGTTCAACCCATAGTTAATAATTGAGTCTGTTGAAAAAATATGGAATTAAATACACAGAGATTAAGTTCATTACGTAAATACTACTTATGTGGTATTATTTAATAATACTGTTCTGGCTTGCATACAAATTTGACTTAAGGGCAAGAGAAGAGAATTCCTTTTTAAACTGGAGGCTATCCGTACAATGCAGCCATTTAATTTGACAGCTCTAAAACCTCTTTTCTCAGGATAAAGTTTAAATTATGAGATCAAGGATTAGATCAACTTTATCCTCCATCTGAATCCACTGAA
Source organism: Ptyas mucosa (assembly GCA_012654045.1). Classification (NCBI taxonomy): domain Eukaryota; kingdom Metazoa; phylum Chordata; class Lepidosauria; order Squamata; family Colubridae; genus Ptyas; species Ptyas mucosa. The sequence goes on along the minus strand of WNWU01000049.1, from coordinate 13,550,216 downwards.
CACACTGGGAAAATTACTAATAGAGAAGCATTAGTAGCTTTATTTCATTTAACTTGTATGTTGACGTTAGATAGGGAGAAAAGACACGCCACCTGTCTAAAATATCTGAAAAAACTGTAATCAAATTGAGTATTTTCCCAATATAATAAAAAATACTGATTAAAAAGCTTCAACTACAGAGATGGTTCTTAAAATTACCCATCTGTTGCATTTCCACAGTAGGGACCAGGAGCTGGAAATTAGATTAGATTAACAGAGTTGGAAGGGACCTTGTAAGTCATCTAGTCCAACCCCCCATCCAAGGAGGAGACCCTACACCATTTCTGACAAATGACAGTCCAATCTCTTCTTGAAAGCCTCCAGTGATGACCACAACTTCCGAAGGCAACTTCTGTTCCATTGGTTGATAGTTCTCACTGTCAGAAAATTTCTCCTTAGTTCTAGGTTGAATGTCTCCTTGGTCAGTTTCCATCCATTATTCTTTGTCTGGCCGTTGGGTGCCTTGGAAAATAGCTTGATCCCTTTTTGTGGCAGCCCCTCAAATATTGGAAGACTGCTATCATGTCTCCCTTGGTACTTCTCCTCACTAGACTTGCCATGCCCAGTTTCTGTAACCGTTCTTCATATGTTTTAGTCTCCCGTCCCCTAATCATCTTGGTTGCTCTTCTCTGCACTCTTTCTAGAGTCTCAACATCTTTTTTATAGTGTGGTGACCAAAACTGGAGGCAGCATGGCAGTGCATAACTTCATGTAGCTATAATGCTTTCATACATGTGTACATATAACATGAGTGAAAGTTATTATTTTCTCCCATTCTTTAAGTCTCAGACTAGTGTAAATTGAGCAGTTGCTCAGAGGAAATCCATCACAAGATAAACTTGAGACTTACACCTGGATAGTCTAGTTCTGGATCTTCATCCAGTAATTTAAAAGAAAAAAAATGTACATAGATAATCTGAATGACATTCAAGGAACCTTGGTGGGTGTTTAGAGCCAAATACTTGCAGTTTTTGTTGATTTCCCAAGAGATGTTTAATATATTAAAGCGAGTGAAACTCTCATTTTGCATTGCATCAAATTCTGCCCAATCTGGAAGCATCTCTTCACTTCCAGGTGTATCCAAAACTGTGTATGAAAATTGAAGGTGGCTTTCCTCATAGGTTCCTTTACATAGCCTTGGATTCTTCTGCCATCCAAAAAGTAAGAGGATTTTTCTGCTTCACTTTGATGTTCAGAGTACCTGCCGAAAGGGCGTCTTATTGTCTGCCTCTCTTAGCAACATGTTATTTCCCCATGATTTAATTATCTTCTTGCTAAGAAGTGGTAATGAAATTTGAATGGTTTCTCCTTTTAGTACGGTAGACTTTTTCAAGTAGGCATGGAAGCGTTTATTCTGTGAATGTTTGTATTTTGGACTGCTAACCAAGTAGGGAGAGCTGTGCTATAGTGGTATTGTGACTCGCAAGCCTTGATTGCAACACACTTAGATGGTTGTAGTAATACAGTAAATAAAAGAGAGAGAGAGAGAGAGAGAGAAATGGATTGGTTGAGATGATCAAGAAGGAAATTTCACAAGTTACATAAATCACTTCTGTGGGTAGCTTTTCTTCTGAGTAAATGTTTGTTTTTCTCATGAAATATTTTTAAGAAGAGCCAGTTAAGTTCATGAGGAATTAATAATACATAATAATCCCTATACCAGTGATAGCTAACCTTTTTGCCATCGCGTGCCAAAAGCAGGGGGAGTGGGGGGGGGTCGTGTGCACGCGTGCCCACACCCATAATTCAATGCGCCCCATCCCCCGCACTCCCCTCGCTTTTGGCACACAATGGCATGGTGGATTCAGTAGGCCTGTTTTTTGCCCTCCCCAGGCTCCTGAGGCTTTCTTGGAGCCTGGGGAGGGCGAAAACGGCCTTCCTCAGCCCCCCGGAGGCCCTCCAGAAGCTGGAAACGGCCTGTTTCCCGACTTCCGGTGGGCCCAGAAGGCCAGAAAATTAGCTGGCAGACACGTCCATGTGCGCTGGAACTGAGCTAGGGCAATGCTCGCGTGCCCACAAATATGGCTCTGTGTGCCATCTGTGGCAGGCGTGCCATAAGTTCGCCATCATGGCCCTATACTCTTGTCAGTTGCTTTAGTGATGTTTCTTCTTTACAGTATCATAAATCTAAGGTAGGAAATAAAAATGAATTTATACAAGACTGAAGACTAGAAGCTGGAAACATGTTCCAAACATTACATTACCTGAAGGTTATATAGAATTTTTTTTTAATTGGCCAAGTGTCACAATATCACTAGAAAATACATATAATAGAGAGCCTTTCATCTCCTTTCTTGTATTCTTAATACCCGGGTGTCAAACTTATGGCGTCACGTAGTCATCATGTGATGTTTTCCCCATTCGCGGAGCTGGGGTAGGCGTGGCCTAAGTGTGACACATCTGGCCCGCAGGCCACCAGTTTGACACCCCTGTCTTAAATTTCATATTTTATAAATGGTCTGTCTGGTCTTTTAAAAATAAAGCATACTTTTATTTCCAATACACCTAGAGCAGTGATGGCTAACCTTTTTGCCATCGCGTGCCAGCATCGGAGGGGTGGGGGCTCACATGCGCGCATGCCCACATCCATAATTCTATGCATCCCGCCCCTACGCATGCACGCGGAAACCCCCCCCCCCACGTTCCCCCCACTCCTGGCACATGATGGCCTGGTAGGCCCGTTTTTCTCTCTCCCCAGGCTCCAGAGCCTTTCTAGGAGTCTGGGGAGGGCGAAAACGGCCTTCCCCACACCCCCAGAGGCCCTCCAGAGGCAGGAAACGGCCTGTTTCTCTACTTCTGGTGGGCCCAGAAGGCCCGAAAAATCAGCTGGCCAGTATGTACATTGCGTCGGAGCTGAGCTCACGTGCCCACCAATAGGGCTATGCGTGCCAGCTGTGGCACACGTGCCATAGGTTCACCGTCACGGACCTAGAGGCTTTGATTTGGTTTATAAATTAACTAACTTTCATGTAGACATTTTAAGCTTGCATTTGGGTTCATTCAAGCTTCCTCTTGGATACATTAGTATTACTCTGTGCAAATTAAATCCAGTTTAAATGTTTAAAAATCCAAGAGGATGCTGCAAAAGTACAAAGGAAGTTTTACCCCTCTGCATCCCTCATAGAGAAAGTCTGATGGGTCTTTCAAATGTACATGAATACAGTATGAGTTTAGTAGGTAATTGGGGCAGGGTATCCTCCTACAAAAGTATCTACTCTTAAACTGTCAGCCTTGATCTGTCAATATGCTTTCCGCCTCCTCCTGGAAATTGCCCAGCTTGACAAGTTTGTGATTCGATATAATATTTGCCAAGTGCAGAAGCTGTTTTAAGCACTGCAGACATAAAATAAACAAGACCCAGTATGTTAAGAGTTCAGTCATCTTTGGCCTACAAAAGCAGTTCTATTGGCCTCCAGAGACAAAGATGGCTGACTCTGGTCATTGATCCAGCTGAGATAAACCATTCTTTCTGGGGGGAAAAAAACCTCTAGACCACGGAGTCCATTTCACATTTCTTATTCACATAATTATGGTTGGACTTTTAACAGTTGGGAAAAGACGGAATAACAAAGTACCAATTCTGCCAGAAGTGTGGACAATTTCAAGAGAATAGAGGGTGCAAAACACACACAGACATAGTCAGGGTAAGGACGAGATGATGGAACATCAACAATTCTACATCAGTGATTCTGAGCCTTGGGCCTGGTTGGGGAAATTCTGAGAGTTGAAGTCCAGACATCTTAAATTCGTCGAAGTTGAGAAACGCTGTCCTAAATGATTTAAGACATTGGAACGGTTCAGTTGCCATGCTCTGAAAATACAGTGACTATAGAAAGTCTACACGTCCCTTTTAAATGTCATCTTTTGAGATGCAAAAAAATAAAAATAAAATAAAAAACCGGACCAAGTTAAATAACTTCAGAATTCTTTCCACCTTTAATATAAAATATAGGCTGTACAATTCAGTTGAAAAACAAATCTTTTAGTGGGAAGAAAAAAACAATAAAAAAAATTTCAATAACATGGTTGCATAAAGATGCGTGCCCTTAAACTTCGCTGAAGCGTCCTTTGATTTTATGACAGCATTTAATCTTATTTTGTAATTTTTAATCTGATAGATAGAAGCCTATCAGCGTAGCACATCTTGCCTTGGCAAACGTTTTGTAAAATGTAGCCAGGCTTGGACCCTGCTTCACAGCCCAGCTGTATGAAGAATATGAAAGACTGTTGTCACATGTGATACACAACCACTGCAGGTAGTCCTCGACTTACAACAGTTTAATAATTGTTCAAAGTTACAATGGCACTGAAAAAAGTGAGTCACTCTTCTGACCATTGCAACATCCCCATGGTTTTCGTGATCAGTATTTCAACACTTGGGATCTGACTCACGTTTATGATAATTGCAGTGTCCTGGGATCATATGTTTCCCCTTTTTCAGACTTCTGACAAGCAAAGTCAATGGGGAAGACAGATTCACTTAACAACCATGTTACTAACTTAACTGTAGTGGTTCACTTAACAACTGTCACAAGAAAGGTCATAAAATGGGACAAAATTCACTCAACTGTCTCGCTTAGCAACATAAATTTTGGGCTCAATTGTGGTCATAAGTCAAGGACTATTTCTACTTGTCCCATATTCCTGCAGCTCCTTTAATGTCGCCGTAGGCTTCCTGGCAGCCTCTTGGGCTGATTTTCTTGTTATTTCATCAATTTAGGAGAGACATCTAGTTTATTGATTGTTATTTTATTGGTTCAATTTATATGCCGCCCTTCTCCGGAGACTCAGGGCGGCTTACAATGCGTTAAGCAATAGCTTTTATATTTTTGTATATACCTGCTTAGTAGGGCTTTCGGTCCCCCCAAGCGGTGTTCTTTTTTATACAAAGTCAGCTTATTGCCCCCACAATCCGGGTCCTCATTTTTTATTGGAAGGCTGAGTCAACCTTGAGCCGGTGAGATTCAAACTTGCAGTAATTGCAGGCAGCTGGTGCTACTTAACAGCACTTTAGTCTGCTGTGCCACCAAGGCTCTTAATTTCATTCATTAGTTCTTGGTAACGTCACAGTTGTGCCATATTTTTTCCACTTGTTGATAACCATCTTCACTGTGAAATAATAGTAAATACATGTCCCTCAGATTTTAGATTTTGGCAGTGCTCTAAGCTTGTTTCAATTTAGTTCCTGAACGTTTCGTTACCAGACTAGGTAACATCATCAGCAGGGTTTTCTTGTCCTATTCTCCTTAGCTTATAAACAGTCTGGCCGGTTGGTCGTGTGATTGGTTGTTCGTTTGGAGCTATATTCAAATTCTGAGCAGCTGATTGGTTCTCTTGTTGATTGGTCGTTCGAATGGTCTGGTTTCTTACATATACACATGTATACGTCATAGGGATCTACATCAATATGATGATGTCCGTCCATAGTTTTCGAAGAGGACCTTGACATCTAACAGGTTGTGGGCTGTCCACGGTGTGTCCACAAGTGGCTGGTAAGACCTATACGGGCACGGAATGTTCTGCCCCATGTCGGGCAGACGTGTGTGGGCACCACTATTACAGCAATTGCAACTCTAGCTTTACGGAGTACTCGCTTCTCTTGTGCTATGGTTGTCCTTCTGCCTTCCAATGTCTGGCAGCCTCGGTGAATCAACATGCGCCATGCCGTTCGATCTTGTGCCGGGGTTTCCCAGGAGGTGGTGTTGATATCCAGGGACTTGAGAGAAGCTTTCAGCATGTCTTTGTATCGCTTCCTTTGTCCCCTGTGCGACCGTATATTGATCTAGATCAATATACTTGTTAATTGCTCCTTTGGTAGAATACCAAACTTCAATAAATTCATGTGAATCCTGCTGCTGATGTTACCTAGTCTGGTAACAAAACGTTCAGAAACTAAACTGAAACATGTTTTCATTGTGTTTCATGATATAGCTACCCTGTTTCCCCGAAAATAAAACCCAACCGGAAAACAAGTCCTAGCATGGTTTTTCTGGATGCTCGCAATATAAGCCCTATTCCCAAAATAAACCCCAGTTAAGATTATCAGCCAGATGGATGCAATTAATACCGTATTTCCCCCAAAATAGGACCTAACCAAAAAATAAACCCTAATGCATCTTTTGGAGCAAAAATTAATATAAGACCCGGTCTTATTTTGTGGGAAACACAGTAATATTTTGGAAAGTTTTTTTTGTACCCTTCTCCTGACTGATACCTTCCAACAATGAGATCTCTTTGTTGCTTTGAAAACTCTTTTGGAAACTTGTGACTTTACTTGATGTAAGAGACAACTGCGTAAATGTCAGAATTTTTACTACCGCTGAATTTTATAAGGGCTTGATCAGAGTCACTTTAATTAATGGCGGGTGTCTTACTGACTACCAGTTAGCATCAGTTTGAATGTGATTAGTTAATTCTGAACATAGCCACATGCCTACTTATAAGAAGGTGTGAAAACTTACGCAGCTAAATTTTATGGTTATTCCCCCCCTAACAGATTTCAGTTTGTTTTTCAGAAGTGAATTGTACAGCTTATATGTTACATTAAAGGTGGAAAGAATTCTGAAGTGATTTATCTTGGTCTGATTTTTACATCTCAAAAACCGGGCATTTTAACAGGAATATGTATATTTTCTATATCCACTGTATACAGCAGTGGCCATAATTGGTGAAACCTTTTGGGAAAAGTGTATTTTTGAGGTTTGATAGCTAATAACACCACTTTTTTTGGAGTTTCAAGATAATCCTATTCCACTGCTGGAATGGCCTGGGAATAGCCCAGACCTTAACCCAATTGAAAATCTATGGAGTCAACTAAAGAAACTTGTTAGTCAGAAGCGACCCGGCAATAAAACCCAGTTAATAGAAGCCATCATTCAATCTTGGTTTCACATTAGAACAGCTGCAGAATTAAAAGACTTGGTTCACTCCATGGGAAGACATTGTAAGGCCGTAATTCATGCTAAAGGTTACCCAACTAAGTATTAACTGACATGGTGATTATTTTTGTATATCTCGTTTTTTCTATGTGTTTCACTTTTCTTCTTCATAACTGTAACTCTAATAGCAAATCCTTCATAAAAGTTATTGTATTACATTTTTGATTAAATTATCTTTCCATTGATATATAATTTTATGGTACTACTCCCCCCAAAAGTGGTGTTATTAGCTAGTTTTAGAAAATACACTTTTCCTAAAAGGTTTCCACAATTTTGGCCACTACTGTATGCCATTGGTGGAAGAATATTAAAATGCAGATATCGACTTTTGGAAATGCAGGATTCTGAAGGAAAAAAAACCCCTGTGCTTATTAATTGAAAGCAGTTAAAGATGGCTTTTAAGGACTGTTTCTAAAGCATAACCTGTGGGGTTGCACTTACCAGAAATTGAATGAAAGGCCACCAATAAATTCAAGGACTGTAGAAGCAAACTGAGAAAGGAAAATAATATTTTTGAAAAATCTGGAAGTGTATACAATCCATATATAGGTGCATCTGTGAAGCCCCAAAACTAGAGTTGAAGGAGCTTTACTTTGCCTCAATACTACACTTTAACATGAGAAATGAGAACTACGATTTGGTGAAACAATTAAGACATCGGGCTAGAAACTTGAGACGGTGAGTTCTAGTCCTGCCTTGGATGTGACACCAGCTGGGGGATCTTGGGCCACTCCAGTCACTCCCTCTCAGTCCTGGGAAGAAGACAGAAGCAAACCATTTCCCAAAACATTGTCATGAAAATTTCAGATTTGTCCAGACAGTTACCAGAGCCAAGTGGATTGAAAGACACATAGGCCAAAAGAGATGTAAATAACTAGGATTTAGTTTGAGTCTGCAAATCACTTGTTAAAATGTCTGTGTAAACTTTTTTTTCTGGAAGGCATTTCTTTCTCTCAAGGCACAACTACCCTGCGATTTGTGTATGTGTGTGTGTATACAGATAGATAATAGGTAGAGAGATAGATAAATAATAATAATAATAATAATAATAATAATAATAATAATAATAATAATACATCAACAAATTGCAGCTTCCTGCAATAACACCAGCGGAACTGCAAAAAACTGCGCTACTTGGAACATCGTACATCTTAAGAAGGTACTTGGTTGATACCTAAGACGCTGGCAGCAACCTGTATCAACCATTAGCATCAGTCAATCGTATTTGTGACACATTTTTAAATGTTCAGTTGACTGAGTTTCATATTTAATGAATAATAATAGTAATAATAGTAATAATAATCACACAAACTGATTACAAAGCTAGATACCGAGTTGCTAAATTAATCCATTGGTCATTATATAAAAAAATACGACTTACCTGTATCCAAAAAGTCATGGGAACATAAAGTAGAAAAAGTTATCAAAAATGAGAAGGTGAAGATTTTGTGGGACTTTCGAATACAGACGGATCGTCATTTGGAACACAACACGTCAGATATCACAGTTGTCGAAAACCAAAACATACAATTTATTGATATCGCGGTACCAGGAGATGCTGGATTCAAAGAAAAAGAACTGGAAAAAAATCACGAAATATAGTGACCTGGCCATCGAAACTACACGATTATGGATGAAACATGTAACAGTGATACCCATTGTCATTGGGGCACTTGGCACCATGTCCAAGAATTTTATAAAATACATCAAGAAATTGCAGCTTCCTACAATAACACCAGCGGAACTGCAAAAAACTGCGCTACTTGGAACATTGTATACTGGGGTGGGTTCTACTTACCTTTACTACCGGTTCGCATCGCACATGCGCAGATCACCTATGATGATATCTGGGTCAGTGGGCAGAGCGTCCTGCCGGTTTTACTACCATCTGAACCTGGGGCAACCCATCACTGATCATACATCTTAAGAAGGTACTTTGTTGATATCTAGGTCGCTGGCAGCAACCCGTCTCAACCATTAGCACCAGTCAATGATATTTGTGACACATTTTTAAATGTTCAGTTGACTGAGTTTCATGTTTAATGAATAAAAGAGACAATAATAATAATAATAATAATACCAATATAATAATGATGATGATGATGATGATGATGATGATGTATGAATACCTTTGCCATCAGACCCCCTCAACACTTGTCTGTGTTCACATGTTGTGGTTTAACTGCAATGTGGTGAATCCAGCACGGGATGTCAGAATGCCATTGTAATAGGTAAATCATGTTTTATAGCGCAGCCTTTTCGTATTCATTTCTGCACAGTCCCAAAAGAGCTTGGAGGGAATCCAGTTGGGGAAAAACTCTTGTTAACTTTTTAATTAACCATGTCCACTTTTTTCCCAGTTGAAAATGCAGTGATGGAGACCTATTCGTTAACCCAGAAAACTCACTGAGGAAAAGTGTAAACCTTTTTGCGATTTTTAACCCTTTCCCTTATATTTTCTCCCATTGTATCAAACTACAAATAACACACCATTTCCATCTGGAGAAAAACTGACAAGACTTCAAAAAATCTTTATGGAGGCATAGGTCATATCCTCATGTATTACAATATATTTATACTCATTGTTAAGAAATTTCACACAATTTACCCTTAACTTAATAAATCTCAGTTTAATGGACTTTGGATTCAGCAGACAATTTTCTGTATCCTGGTTTAGTTAGAATTTGTTGACTGAGTTTCATGTTTAATGAATAAAGTATATAATAATAATAATCCTTCATTAGTATGTAAGCAATTGAGGACTACAGCTGGTTTGCAGGCTGCTCCCTTTCATTTTTATTTTTATTTTTTTGATTGAGCCGTCTCTTTTCAGGTCAAATTCCTTTTCGAAAGTTTGACTTTAACTTCTTCTCTGGAAGTGAAACAGAGGACAAAAGTTGTGACTGGGATAGGGCATCTGTAATAAAAATGCAAATGCTGTTTTCTGATTGGGTCAGGAAAATAAGCCGAGCCTCAGCTGATGCCTGAGGCAGTCCCCTTATCTCCGTCCGCCAAATGGGTTACTGTAGGGCATTCACTTAGCAGATTCCTGGACAGATTTTGCAGAGTTAACAGATGCCCCAATGACAACATCTAATCTAGGAAAAAGCTGGGAAGGTCATTGGTTAAGCAAGTCTTTGATAAGCTACCAAAGTACATCTTTCAATATGGCTAATTCCGAAGGGGTCTCCCTCCCTCTCTCTCTCTCTCTCTCTCTCTCTCTCTCTCTCTCTCCCTCTCTCTCTCTCCCTCCCTCCCTCCCTCCCTCCCTCCCTCTCCCTCTCTCTCTTTTCCATCAAGTTTTTATTTTATTTTTTAATGTATACATATCGTGTGGATGGTGTGGTGTTTGAGAATCATACATTTCAATACAAATAAACATATTCATAATTATTACATTCCGTTTTCCTTATTCCATATTATTTACCCCTATCTTTTACACAATTTTTTTATTTTTATATAAATATTAACAAGTATGCAATCACATCTAAACCGATGTCAATCATTATTTATTGATTAGCCCTGGGGCCATATCAAAGTGCAGCGCTCCAGAAACAATTATTACAAAAGTTTGGTAGAAACATTTTAAAATGAAATTGGAATAGGAATAAAACACAATTTAAAATAAAATTAGAGTAAAATACGTCCTAGAATGAAATCAGAATAGAATACAATACAATAATTTAAAATACAAATTAAATGTATTAAATGTAAATGCTCTGGTGGCTCAGTAGACTAAGGCAGTGATTAACATCCACTTACATCTGCTGCCTGCAATTACTGCAAGTTCAAATCCCACCAGGCTCAAGGTTGACTCAGCCTTCCATCCTTTCTAAGGTAGGTAAATTGAGGACCCAGTTTGTGGGGGCAATAAGCTGACTTTGTATAAATATACAAAAGTATGAAGGCTATTGCTTAACACATTGTAAGGCGCCCTGAGTCTCCAGAGAAGGGCAGCATATAAATCAAATTTAAGAAAAAAAAATGATTAAAATTATATTACAATGTCACCCTGCATCTACCCAATCAGTCTTAAAACTACTATTAGAATTACATTATTAAATCAAGTGATCTTTCCTGCAATCTACCACATTCTGCTGCACCAGCTTTGTCCTTTTTTCCATCAATTTTACAGCAAATTTGGCAATCCATTTCACCAGCTGCAAGTTTGAACCTACCAAACAATGTTGCAAGAAGCGCTCTTTAGATTTAGGGGTGCTGGCATAAAAGATTCTGCCCAGCTGATGTTCCCTCAAATTTGAGTACAAGGGGCAGTCAAAAATTACATGGGACATTTTTTCAATTTCCCCCCCTCCCACATAAACAGACTCTTTCACTTACAGGGATACCCTTATATCTACCCCAAAGCATGTTTGTTTGAAGTTGGTCTAATCTCAATTTGGTAAAATATCTCCTTACCACGGGAAACAAAGGCATAGTTAAATATGCTTTAACATCCACCGTATTTCTTTCATTATAATTTCAACAGTATAACCCTCAAGTAGATAAAATACGAAATTGTCCATCTGTTTTCCTTTCTCCTGTACACCAGATTTCCCAATTTTACAACAACAATCCATCTCCTTTCCTCTTCTTTCTCTCAGGGGTGTCTCTCATCTCTTGCAACCAAACTCTGGTATTATATTTTGATTCAAATTCAGCTTTGGCACCAGTGGGTTTCAGCAGGTTCTGACCAGTTCTGAAGAACTGGTAGCAGAAATTTTGAGTAGTTAGGAGAACTGGTAGTAAAAATTCTGACTGGCCCCACCCCCATCTATTCTCTTACTCCCAAGTCCCATCTGATCGGGAGGAAATGGGGATTTTGCAGTATCCTTCCCCTGGATTGGGGACGGAATGGAGATTTTACAGTATCCTTCCCCTGCCATGCCCACCAAGCCATGCTATACCCACCAAGCCACACCCACAGAACCGGTAGTAAAAAAAATCGAAACCCACCACTCCTTGGCACAAAAAATAAATCTGTGAATATGAAGGACCTGGATCCATAACAAACGCCCTCTTATTCTAATACTCCCTCTGATTAATGGTTATTCATTAAGTTTATTACAGCCCTAAGGGCAGATACAAACAAAATGTTTAATACAATCAATAGTACATCCACCTACATATCTGCATAACAGAAAGGCAAGTGCAGTAGAATTCTAAGAATAATTAGAAATATAATTATTTCTAAGATACTGATACCAAAGATACTGAAATAAATCCAAATAAAATACTATTATATTGGCAGTCTTGTTTTGTGACCGAAGTAACGACGAAAAAAGTGACTTACGACTGTTTTTTCATGTGACTGCTGCAACATCCCCATAGTCGCGTGATGAAAATGCAGACGCTTGGCAACTGGCATGTACTTATCGCAGTTGCAATGTCCTAAGGTCATGTGATCCCTTTTTGTGACCTTCTGACAAGCATGGTCAATGGGGAAGCCAGATTCACTTAACAACCATATTACTAACTTAATAACCTCAGCAATTCACTTGACAACTGTGGCAGGAAAGATAATAAAATGGGGCAAAACTCACTTAGCAACTGTCTTGCTTAGCAACGGAAATGTTGGGTTCAATTTTGATTGAAAGTAAAGGGCTACCTGTAAGACGTTACAAACCGAAGTAATGGTGTGGCATTTTGCACAAATGATAGAACGAAACTGGATGACTCGAAAGGTTACTTTTGAGTCCTTGACTGAAAAAATACTACTTTTATTAGATATTTTGTTTGTATCTGGCCTGCATGTTGCCACACCAAATTTTTGGAAGCTGCTGTTGCTTGAAGAATTAACCCCTGTTGCCTTTTCACTATGTTTTTCTTTTTAATATGTTCATAGTACAGTATTACAATATTTCAGTTTCATTTAAAGTATTACTTGGATTGATGTTTCAAACTAAAGAAAGAAAGAATTTGTCAGTAAATTGATAGTACATGTAGATCAGTAGTGGGATTCAAATCCCGTCGCTACTGATTCGCTCGAGGGCATGCGTGCGCACAACGCATCTGTGCATGCGTACAGATATCTGGGCGGGTGGCCGGAGCCTCCTGCTGCCGCCGCTACCAGTTCGCCCAAACCGGGGCGGACCGGTAGCAATCCACCACTGATATAGATATTTCACCCAATACTGGTAAAAATTACACATATTCATTGTATTTAAAAAAAAACCCAAATACTATAGTTGTGGAAGGGGTTGTAAATTAATCCCGAGTTTCAAATGTGCTTAGTGATTCAAGAGTTGGATTCCCTGATTTGAAAGAGACAATAAAAACAAATATTTTTGATTAGGTATAAAAACCAGCCAATTTTTGTAGCTCCTATTAATAAATTAACCATCCTTATTTTCAGAAGTAGCGTAATTGTCCATCTTATTAATATGAGCAATGCTTGAGTGTTATTTGACACACAAGGCAAGCCCAATTAACCTATTGTTCAAAAATAACAATTAAAAAAACCTAAGAAGGAAGGAAACGGCCTTTCCTGCAGCCAATATTCAGAGACGCTTTTTGATAACCTGGGGAAAAATATCCCACTCCTGCAGCCTGGCAGATGACCAAACAGCCAATTTCCTTCTCCTTGGCACCTATTATGTTGTCTAGCTTGGTGATAAATTATATCCAGGAAAACAATCGAGCTCAGTCAATATTAGAAAGCCAACGGCTTTGATCATATCTTACAAAGTGAATGTGTATTGCTTTTAAAAATTAAAAGAAGTCAGGCCTAGGAGATTATCCGTTCATGCCAACCTAACAATCCCTCATGAGATTGTTTTTTTGTTTTGTTTTTTAGTTGAATAGAAACTGTGTGTTACGTTCCGGCCGTCAGCAAGGAATTCAGAGAGCCAAAGATGGTTAACTGACTAACTTTATCGAACAAACTGTAACAACCAGCACAGGCAATAAGCAAAGTCAGTGCTAACATGGTTAATCCCTCCACCCTTTAAATAGCGTCAGCTCCACCCCTACAGCTCTACCCCTGGGCCCCGCCCCTATAACTCACCACCCCTCACATGGCATCCTCCAATGATGTCAACGCAGCCCAGTGTGCAGGGCATGTACACTGCGGACGCATCATGCAGGCCTCATCACCTATTCAGCCCTGGCAGGTTTCGCACGGTCCTAGACACCGCAGGGGAACCTGCCAGGATTAGGGTTAGGGTTAGCTGAGGCAGATCTAAAAATGCCAAATTTTCCATGAGGTGCTGAGCTACCCCCAGTAGGGTTGTTTCAGTGTAGATGCTACAGATTCCCTCCAAAACTTTGGCATGCACAGTGCTGCCCTTCGGCTACCTTCAGCCAGTTGGTGAGAGAAATAAAGGTAAAGGCGCCCCTCGCACATACGTGCTAGTCGTTTCTGGCTCTAGGAGCAATGCTCATCTCAGTTTCTAAGCTGAAGAGCCAGCACTGTCCAAACACGTCTCTGTGGTCATGTGGCTGGCATGACTCAATGCCGAAGGCACACAGAGTGCTGTTACCTTCCCACCAAAGCGGTTCCTATTTTTCTACTTGCATTTTTTACGTGCTTTCGAACTGCTAGGTTGGCAGAAGCTGGGACAAATCATGGGAGCTCACCCCTATTACGCAGTGTTAGGGATTCGAACCGTTGAACTGCTGACCTTCTGATCGACAAGCTCAGCGTCTTACCCACTTGTCCCCGCAAGAGAAATATTTACTAATAAAATCCTAATTTATCTTGTTTTAAATTTTTTTTTATTTATATCATATTAAAAAAGAAATTGGACATGGTACGACCATCCTGGCATTATCTCCGCCATACACACTAAAGTATAACACAAGTATCTTATATATTCAGCATATCTTGCTAATTATATACACATATTTGACCCCCTATATACCCTTATATTTATTACATCACCTTTTGGTCTACACATCCTAGTTATTTCCTGTTCCGACTTCCATTTCTCAAATCCAACCATTGGTAAAATCTATTCCAAATCTCGTACTGTTCTGTCTCTCCTTTATTTTTTACTTCTAACGTCAATCTATCACATCCTGCACAGTCTAATATTTTCTTTATTATCTCCCTTTCTAGAGGTACATTCTCATTCTTCCATTGTTGGGCGTATGCCGTGTTTCCCCGAAAATAAGACCCTGTCTTATATTTTTTTGAATCCTGAAATAAGCGCTTGGCCTTATTGCCATGCGCTCAAAAGCCCGTTTGGGCTTATTATCAGGGGGTGTCTTATTTTGGGGGAAACAGGGTAACCATTCCCTCTGCCATTATGATATCCAATATTAAAAATGTTAACCCTTTACTGTAATCTTCTGCTATGATTCCTAATAAAAATAGTTCTGGTTTGAATTCCACTCTTTATCCAATCATTTTTTCCAGCCACATCTGAATCTTTCGCCAATAATCTTTATCTTGCATCACATACAAACATCTTTGAAGAGCGTTGATCTCACTCTTGTGATCTGGCATGAATGAGTTTTTAATGTTTTTAATTTTTAAATGTTTTTTATAATTATTTTTTAAAATGTATTGTGAGCCGCCCTGAGTCTTCGGAGAGGGGCGGCATATAAATTGAATTAATTAAATTAATTAAATTAAATCTTAAGAGCTGAGTGCTAGATTGGATATCCTGTCAGGAAGATGGCATTTTTCTCAAACAAGTTAAGCTCCCTACTCCTTTGCTGAGCTCCAAGTGGCACTAGGATCCTAGGTAGATTCATCATGGAACCGCAGAGAGAGAAAAATTACAAAACGGAAATTGGTTAGGGAACCAGAACACAGAAACGAGTTGCAAATACATCTTTGCCTTCACTTGAAACAAGACCAATTTTCCCTTGCTGGTGTTTCAGTTGGATAGAGAATCTGCAGTTCACTCAGCAGATGAATTACTTCTGAGATAATTCAAATCAGAAGTGGGTTTCAGCAGGTTCTGACCAGTTCTGGAGAACTAGTAGCGGAAATTTTGAGTAGTTTGGAGAACCGGTAAATACCACCTCTGACTGGCCCGATCCCCATCTATTCTCTGCCTCCTGATCGGGAGGAAATGGGGATTTTGCAATAACCTTTCCCTGAAGTGGGGAGGGAATGGAGATTTTACAGTATCCTTCCCCTGCCATGCCCACCAAGCCATGCCATACCATGCCATGCCCACCAAACCACGCCCACAGAACCGGTAGTAAAATTTTTTGAATCCCACCATGATTCAAATAAAGAGTTTTCTCACTGAGGTTTTTATATGATTCCAGATACCTGCATAGGAAAGGATGAACATATTCATCCGGATGGCATTAATAAAACCAGGTGGTGTGAAATGTTAGCTTTGGAATATTTTAAGACACATTTTGCTTTTTTAAAACGAAATTAATGGAGGAAGCATGCGTTTGTAAGGAATATTTAAATCTGACATCTCGTCTCATGATGCTTATATATCTTTCAGCGCAAGCTTGTGCAGATGTTTTTGGTCTAGCCAAAGAAGCCAGGAAACGAAATCTCGGTCCTCTTCACCCTTCCTTCAATGTGATAAAAATAATAAGAGACGGCCTCTACAAAAATCTCCCCGAAAACAGTTACAAATCGTTATCAGGGAAACTTTCCATTTCGCTAACGAGAGTGTCTGATGGGGAAAACGTATTAATATCCGATTTTAATTCTAAAGAAGAAGTTGTGCAGGTATGTTCTGTACTGTCACTAATTTTTTTTTTACCACGTTATATTTACAAGCCTGAGGATCTTGTCCCTAGGAATCACCTATCTCAGTGATGGCGAACCTTTTCGGCACCAAGTGCCCAAACTGGAATGTGTGTGCCTATGTGCGCGCTGGAGTGCCGGAAACCCAAAGATCAGCTGGCTGGTGCACATGCGCGCATCGGCCAGCTGATCTTCAGGGTTTCCCACATGCGTATGTGCGCCAGCCAGCTGGTCTTCCTGCGTGCCTGAGTACCAAAAACCCGAAGACCAGCTGACCGGCGTGTTCATGTCTGTTTTTTGGCCATTTGGGGGGCTGTTTTTGGCCCAGAAAAACAGCCTGTTTTTTAGCTGTTTTTGGCCATTTTCTGGTGCTCCGGTGCCCACGAAGACCACCTGACTGGTGTGCATCTGCATGCTAGAAACCAGAAAAGCAGCTGGCGATGGCGTGCGTACCCACAGAGAAGGCTCTGCGTGCCATCTCTGTCACGCATGCCATAGGTTCGCCATCACGGAATTGTATTTGTGACCTGCATTGTTATAAGATGTTTTTCCCCCTGCCGTTAGAAATAATTATAGCTAATCTTTATTTCTTTAAAATCTTTCATAGGCCCTGCTTTGTAGCTCATTTGTACCTGTATATTGTGGCCTCATTCCACCTTCATTTAGAGGGGTGGTAAGTATTGTTTATTGGTTATAAATCAGCGTGGGGTTTGTTGAGGTAAACTGAGTTGAGAGTTGCTGTAATTTGATGGGACAGCAGTTTCCTCTTCAGAGTTAAAATGTGGTAATTTAGAGATTAGCTCATTTCCTTTTGTCTAAACACTGGTGAATCTAGTCAGCTTCATCATCGGAGTGAAGGAAAATCATTCTGGCGGAAATAACGGATATTATTTACAGTGGTGGGAAGAAGTGTGAAAGAAAGTGTACCAATAAGAAAGCTCTGTGAAAATATTTTGATTTTTTTAAAAAAAATCTGCATATTGAACGGCAGGATCATTTGATTTAAAACTAATTTTGTTACGTGATGAGTAGTACAGGTAGTCCTCGATTTACAACAGCTCGTTAGTAACTGTTTGAAGTTACAACGGCACTGAAAAAAGTGACTCATGACCATTTTTTACACTTACAACTGTTGCATCCCCCTCCCCCCCCATGGTCACATGATTTATATTATTGACAACTGCTTCATATTTATGACGGTTGCAGTGTCCTGGTGTCTTGTGATCGTCTTTTGTGACTTTTTCTGACAAGCAAAGTCAATGGAGAAGCCACATTCACTTAGCAACCAGGTTGCTAACTTAACAATTGTGGTTATTAACATGGCAAGAAAAGTCATAAAGTGGTGTTGCGGCCCGTCAGCGGCTTGTGCAGCTAGTACGCTGATTCCGACAGTGAGGAGGCTGGTGTGGTGCTGCGCCAGCAGCCTGTGCAGCTGGTACTCGAGTCAGACAATGAGGAAGCTCATTGTCAGCCAGGGCCTTCAGAACCTCCAGAAGCTCCCTTAAGTGAAGAGGACGAAGAGGAGGAGCCTCTTCTCGATGCACGGGCGCATAGAGCTGCCAAAGGCAGGAGTGGCTCCTCAGGAGGAGGTCTCCTCAAGAGTAAGGCTTGGGGCTATTTGGCCACTCCCTTAGCCTATTTAAAGAAGAACGCCGACTGAAGCAATTTGCAGGGAACAACTTCATTCACATACCTTCATGTCTTGTCTTGCTTATCTTATCAGCTTCCTGCAAATTGCTTCTGGGCATTCTGCCAACCACAGAAAGCTTTCAGTATTATTTCAGTATTCTTTGAATTCTTGGCGGCTGTTAATGCAGTTAATTAACAGCCGTTGTTGTAAAAACTGGTTTATTTGAAAGTTTGAACGGACTTAGTGTGTGCTGTGTTCTTTGGGGTCCGTAGCTGGGGCAGAACAAGTGGGGGCAGAATTCACTTAACAAATGTCTCACTTAGCAACAGAAATGTTGGGCTCAATTGTGGTCATAAGTCGAGGACTACCTGTATTCTGTCTCAAAAGTATAATAGTGCTTTTTTAAACGCCTATCTTTTCCTCAGGATTTTTAGAGGGAGTTTGGATGATGCCTGTTGTTTAAAGAACAACAATGTATATCAAAATGGGAAACCACGCTGTCAATCTTCATCAGTTATGGTCGGGGTGGGCTAAAATATTTGATTTTATGATCCCAAACCCCTCTTATATCTTGCATTCTTCACTCTTCTTACTACCTAAGGCTTGTATCATGTTGCATTTTGGGTGGAGGAGGTAAGATGGTATGTAGGTACACTACATTGATACGTGAGTTCATTGTGCTTCCGGTTAGTGTGTACCTACTGCAAGATTCTAGAGTTAAGTGCTAGATGCCTTCAGAGATTTACAGGGCACAAATACTCTTGATGTTTGGAAAGGGGACTGTTGAGAAATGACCTGCATAACTGTAAAAAAAAATCCTCTTGAAGATTAATGCTAATGATTAATCCTCTTACCATAAAGTCCTCTCTTGTGCAATGTATTTCAGGGCCAGGCATGGAAGTATCTGCATCTTGGCTAAAAAGGAACTATGTCAGTATTAATCATTACTTATCTAGTTCTTGTTTTTCTGCTTTAGTAAAAAAGAAGGGTAAACCGATCCAAGTGTTCTTGAGCAGATAATAGCTAGATCAGCGCAAGTCGCCCCCTCCCCCGGTGAAATCCAGCAGGTTCCAACAGGTTCTGGAGAACCCGTAGCGGAAATTTTGAGCAGTTCGGAGAACCGGCAAATACCACCTCTGACTGGTCACAGAGTGGGATGGGAATGGAGATTTGGCAGTATCCTTCCCCTGGAGTGGGGTGGGAATGGAGATATTGCAGTATCCTTCCCCTGCCACACCCACCAAGCCATGCCCACCAAGCCACACCATGCCCACCAAGCCACGCCCACAGAACTGGTAGTAAAAAAATTTGGATTTCACCATCACCCCTGTCCTTTGCGGCTGTGGGGTCCGGCTGGGTGGGGGAAGAGGGAAACTGAGCCACGCATGCAGCTCTAGCGTGTGTGGCAGGTCGGCGCGCACACACGCAGCTCGACTTGCACAAGCAGAGTGCTGGTGCGCATGTGTACAAGTGCCCGCCGGCTCACCGTTCACGCAAGTTGAGCTGCGTACACATGCACACATGCGCCTGCCAGCCACTCGCATGGCCCAATTCCGAATAGGCCATGGCCCAGTAGTGGGCGACAGCCTGGGGATTAGGGATCCCTCAGCTAGATCAGTTTGTGTATGACAGTTTTATTTTCATGTAATTTTTCTTACAAATACCTGAGTGTTATTTTATGATACAAATATTTTTCTGGGGGGGAAAAATCGGTCCCATGTTTTTTTTAAGTGTATCCATTTAGATAGATTTTCTTAGTTTACTTGACTGGACCATCATGTAAAAGAGTTTAGCAAGGCGAGAAATATAATACATGCTTCTTGATTTTTCCACACACACTTTTGTTTCTCTGCTATCACTGAGTAAAACCCCTGTATTGCTTCCAGTTCCAATTCTTAGTACAAAAACACCATGAATTGTTTTTAGTTAAATGGGCAGCTGAATGAATAAATGAATGAATGAATGAATGAAGTAAGTAGTAAGTAAGTAAGTAAGTAAGTAAAATTGGAAGACCAACATTTATTGCTATGGAGTGTGGAAGATGGATACTGTAGAGGATTGAGGTCATAAACTGTGGACAGAAATGGCTAAAATTAAATTGTTGAATAATAGATTGATCCTGATAAATGGTAAATTAAATGGTAAATCCTGATAAATGGTAAATTAAAACTTGACAATCAAACGGTAGTCTTATTTTTTTTTGAAAAAAAATAATTTTTATTAAGCAGTTTTTTCCATTTTATGGCGCAATTTTCGTCATCTTTGCAACACTTCAATATCAATATATACCCGGTATAAATACATTTCCCCCCCTATATCTATGTAATTACATACATGTGGTTCCCTTATATATACTAATATGTTCATTTATATACAGTACATAGTTATTACTCTAAGTATTTTTTTAACATTTTACATT
This sequence comes from Ptyas mucosa, assembly GCA_012654045.1. NCBI lineage: Eukaryota > Metazoa > Chordata > Lepidosauria > Squamata > Colubridae > Ptyas > Ptyas mucosa. The sequence goes on along the minus strand of WNWU01000049.1, from coordinate 13,529,523 downwards.
TTTTATCACATCATGCTATAATAGCATGTTCTTCATTTATTTTTGTATTTATACTTTTTTACTATTTTCTAGCTCCTTTAACCTCTTTCTTTGTTGATTTCCTAATCTGTACATCTATTATCTAACCAGTTATACCATAGATTCCATATCAAACAGTACTCAGTTTCTCCTCTATCTTTTATTTCCATTGTTAATTTATCCATCTCGGCGCACTCTAACACTTTCTTTATCACACTTTTCTCTGACGGTATGTTTCTATTTTTCCAATTTTGTGCCTAGACTATTCTGGCTATTCAAATGGTAGTCTTATTTAAATTCTAAATAGAACAAGAATTTTTTTAAAAGTGATAACATATGTAGCAATTCCTGTAAATGGTGAGATGCGGTAGGTTATATTGGAACCAAGTGTTTATTAATTTTGGCAACTTTTAAGACGTGTGGACTTCAGTTCCCAGAATTCCCCAGGCAGCATGCTAGCTAGAGAATTCTCAAGAGTTGAAATCTGCAACTCTTAAACTTACCAAGGTTGAAAAACTCTGCCAGTATCTATCCTTTTTCCTCATTAAATTTTCTCATGTTGTTCAGAAAATAGGTTTGGTTTTAAAATACTTCTTCCCTCCACCCCAATTCTTGTAGCTTTTCCAATTTGGAGAAATCCTGTCACATTCCTATGAATCCTAATAATTAATTTCAGCAGTTAGTAAGTGTTTTCTAACATTTTAAGCATATTTTGCATGAATCAAATGCGATGAGCTTTTGCTTAAGCGAGTATAACCTTTCATGTTTCTCCTCTTCTCTTCCTTAAAGCGCTACGTGGATGGTGGATTAAGTGACAACCTACCTCGCTATAATTTGAAGAACACCATAACCGTTTCTCCTTTCTCTGGGGAATGCGACATTTGCCCCAAGGGGAACTCTGCAAACTTCCATGAGATGCATGTAACCAATACAAGCATTCAGTTTAGCTTAGGGAACATGTATCGTTTAACTCAAGCACTTTTTCCTCCAGAGCCCCAGGTATCGTATGTTCAACATTGCCTATTATGTGATCATTCTTTTTATTGATGCTGATAGTTACTTGGATGACTTTGAGAAAATGATATACGTATTTTCCAAACAACTTTAATTGACGTTCCGTAATCTGCAACCCTAACCATTGGCTAAGCTGGTTGGCAGAGATGGAATTGGCAGGGTAGAAAAGTCCTGTAGTTCTGTATATTGGGAACAGTGTAGATGCTGTTAAATTTATAAAAGAGCATGTTGAAATATGTTCCAGTACATTGTAAAAACTTTTTAGGCTCTTTAGGAAGGAAGTGCCAAAGGGAAACCACTTCTGAAAACTGCAGGTACTAGACCAGGAAGTTGCCAGGAATGACTGACTCAAAGGCACGCAGAGAGACACAAAAAGGTTATTGAACTGTTGTGTCATGCTTAGATATTCATAGCTAGCTTACGTTTTGAGTTAACATTATCTGTGGTTTAGCAAAAATACCGTATTTTTTGGAGTATAAGATGCACCTTTCCCTCCCCAAAAAAGAGGGCGAAAATTTGGGTGTGTCTTATACTCCGAATGTAGCCCCGACCAGCCTCACAAATGGAGATTTCAGAGGCTGAAAGAAGTCTCTGAAAGAAGTTTCAGAAAAAAAGCCTCAGAAACAAAGCTTCAGAAAAAAAGCCTCAGAAACAAAGCTTCAGAAAAAAAGCCTCTGAAAGGCTTTTATCTAAAACAATATGGCAAGCAACAAAAGAAGAATCAGTAAAGGTTCTAACCAAACTATGTTAACAAATCTGGAGAATGACACAATCACCAAAACAGATCAGAAGAGGTTAATCTACATACCAATACCAAAGAAAGGAGATTGAACAGAGTACAGATAGTCCTTCAGAAAAAAAGCTTCTTAAAGAAGCTTCAGAAAAAAAAGCCTTTTTTTCTGAAACTCTGTTTCGGAGGTTTTCAGAGGCAGAAAAAAGTTTCTTTCTGAACTGGAGTTTCAGAAGTTTCAGAGGCAGGAAAAAAAGGAAGGCACAGAGCTCACAGCCAACGAACCTGTTGCTAAAATTCATGTCTGGGAACAGCTGATTGGGGGTATTCTGATCCACCCACCAATCAGCTTTTTTCTTATTTTCCTCCCCAAAAACTAAGGTGCATCTTATACTCCGAAAAATATGGTAGATAATTTGTTTTCCACAGAGTTGTTTTCAGCAGTTCACTTAATAACTAGGTAAGAAAGGTCATAAAATGGGGCAAAACTCATTTAACATATGTCTCTCTTAACAACGGAGATGTTAGGCTCAAATGTGGTCATACGTTGGGACTACTTGTACATCTTTTTCTCATTCCCATTGACTGCAGAGGAAGGAGAGAAAGAGAAAGAAAGAAAGAGAAAGAAAGAAAGAAAAAGAAAGAAAGAAAGAAAGAAAGAAAGAAAGAAAGAAAGAAAGAAA
>WNWU01000049.1:13486714-13527068 GCA_012654045.1 Ptyas mucosa | reverse complement strand
GAAAGAAAGAAAGAAAGAAAGAAAGAAAGAAAGAAAGAAAGAAAGAAGGAGAAAGGAAGGAAGGAAGGAAGGCTTTTTGCCGGATTTGCTGTACATGGAGGAAGTCTCTGTGGATTGGGCAGGCCCACAATCGGATCTAAGGAGTTATTAATGCATGTCATTTGTGTGGTTACATCATACTGTCTGTCATTTGAGGTCATCATGGATGCCGCTCTACCATAGACACTGCCAGGGCTACAATTTTAACTGTAAAAAAAAGGACAGTCAGGTGCATCCACTAAGTTAGTGTTTTAAATTCTAGCTGTCTGGGGAATTGTGGAAGTTTAATTCCACACACCTCAAAGTTGTTAAGATTGAGAAATATTGCCTCAATGATCAAAGTGTGGAGAACTTTGATGCCAAATTGGATGCACCCATATGTGAAATATTACTCTACTCTACTGAATTGATTAGTTGGCTTTCCTTTATTGTGAGACATGGGAGAAGTTGTTTTTTTAATTCTGTCTTTTTAGCCTTCTCAGTTGCGTGGGCATCGTGTTTCGGATTTCTTTTTCTGTTAGTAGATTCTGCAATTCTACAATACTTACATTGTATTGTAGAATTTCCCATGGTTCAGTTGGTACCACAGGTTATTCTCAGGGATATAGGAATGGTCTTGGAGAAACCAGCTTCTTAGGAAGACGGCATTGTTCATTGTGCATGGCTTGTGATGCGCCTGTTTTTCTTTCCATGTAGCTCAGTGTTCTGTTGTGTGGGCAAAAAGAGAGCCAGTTAATATTGTGCAGGGAGACAATTTAGGGAGATTTGGAATTTCTTCATAAAATCTTCCCTCAAGGATGTAATTCATTTAGTACCAGGCTGTCAGTGGAAGTAAATGAGTTCTCCATGAATATAAGCGGCATGAAGTATGTAAAATGTTCTTTCCGCAAGTTTTAAAACTTACTGAACTAGTTTTCTGTACATTTCTTTTTCAGTTGCTAGCTGAACTCTGCAAGCAAGGATATTCAGATGCTCTTAGATTTTTGAAAGAAAACGGTAGGTTATTGTTTTCAAATTTATTTACTTCATGTAGCAGAAAGGAGTGTCCAGAATGCTTTATTATGCTCAGATTGGTTGTAGGCAGAAACACATATTTCTGATGTTTTCTTTAAGATATGGGCGAAAAACATTTTTTTTTTCTTCTGCTAGGGTAGGCCGTTGTCTTGTCTCTTGAAATTCCGGTGTTATCTTTGGATTCTCTTGTTTCGACAGTCCTGACTTTCCTGCTGTTGGCTAAGCCCATGCTGTGCCTCGTTGCTAGGAGTCAACAGTTACTTGATGGCGCACTCGGCCATTAAAAAAAAGTCTTTTTGGCATTCTGCTTCTATTCAGGAGCACATCCTCCAACAAAGGTTCTTGCTGAATTTAAATCTCCAGGAAATTTGGGCCTGGAGTGATGCTCCTATTGGAGAGTGGTAGATTATCTTTGTTTTAATATTTTCCTACTCCAGGATATAACACTTTGCCGGTTCAGTTTGAAGACTTTTCTCTGGTCCTTGAAATTCCAACTACAGGACTCTTGCATCCATTTTCTTTCTTTCTTTCTTTCTTTCTTTCTTTCTTTCTTTCTTTCTTTTTTTTTCTTTCTTTCTCTCTCTCTCTCTCGCCTTCCTTCCTTCCTTCCTTTTTCTTCCTTTCTTTTTCTTCCCTCCCTCCCTCCCTCCCTCCCTCCCTCCCTCCCTCCCTTCCTTCCCTCCTTCCTTCCCTCCCTCCCTCCCTTCCTTTTCTATAGCCATCCAACTGAACCAGGTGACTCTGGGTGGCTTACAATTCTAAAATTAAAATGTAAAAACATTAAAACAATAAAAACCATTAACTAACTAAATAGGCACAGACAGCAGCCATGAGGATTAATCAACTACAGGTAGTGCTCGACTTATTTTGGGCAATTGAGCCCAAAATTCCTGTTGTTAAGTGAGACATTTGTTAAGTAAGCTTTGTCCCGTTTTACGTTCTTTCCTGCCACAGTTGTTGAATGAATCACTGAAGTTGTTATTATTCACTTGTCACCCAGTCGTTCAGTGAATCTGGATTCCCCGTTGACTTTGCTCGTCAGTTGGTCACAAAAGGGGATCACATGACCGTGGGAGACCGTAACGGTCATAAATATGAACCAATTGCCAAGCATCTGAATTTTGATCACATGATTAAAGGGATGCTACAAAGGCGGTAACTCTGAAAAATGGTCATAAGTCACTTTTTTTTTCATTGCCGTTGTAACTTCGAACGGACACTAAATGAACTATTTACTTGTAATAGTAAAATTAAGTAACTGTACTTTTTAACATGTTCTGAGCCCCAGGCCTGGGTACATAGCCAAATTTTTAAAACTTTGAAAAAGCCAACCGGATTGGGGATCTTTGAATCTCACCTTTGAATTCTCACCAATTCACCTTTGAATTCTCTCTCAAGGAGAAGAATATTCCATAAGGCATGGACTATATGCCTCTCCCCAAAAGGATAGGGAGGACAGTTGGAGGACTGGCCAAGGAGAGGAGAGGAGAGGGGGGAAGCCAGACCTGAGTCCTGTGCCCGCTATTCCTGATGTAGAAGTGCCATCGGCTGATGGCAGAGGAGGCAAAAGCAATTCATGGAAATTCTTCCTTGGTGCAAGTGGACGAGTGGTGCTACTGCCAGGGGTGGGCTCCTGGGGGTTCAGTAGGGTTCGGGCGATCCTCTACCCAAGGATCGCCGGGGTTCGGTGAACCCCCAAATGCCACCCTTGGCTGGCCATGCCCATCCCATCCCACCTTGCCCCTCCCACCCCACCCCTCCCAGGTCCCAAGTGCAGGGGCCGTGCAGAGGGTCTGGGAGAGCAAAACCCGGGCCACGGGAAGGCCTCCGGAGCCCGGGGGAAGCTGTTTTCGCCCTCCCAGAGGCTCGAGGAAAGTCTTCGGAGGCTGGGGAGAGCAAAAACCTCCCCCGCCATGGTGCCGGCGGCCAACTAGGCCACGTCCACCCAGTAACAGGGCAGTGAACCCATTAATAAAAGATCTGAAGCCTACCCTTGGCTACTGCCCTGTCCAGTAGCTGTTCAGAGGGGGCACACTGCAGGCACTAGAGCATGTCAATTTTGGGTTTGGAGGCCCATCCTACAAATTCAGGCATGGTGGTGCATGAATATTAGAATGCAATATTGTAGGTTAATATTGCAGGCTACCAACCTGCCTTCCATTGGGGACCTGTGCTGCACGAGCCAGAATGGGCTGTGAAAATATCTACAGATCCCTCACATCCTGGACATAAAGTGGTTCAACTTGTACCCTCGAAATGATCTTATAGCAGGGGTGCTAGTCAGCAGGTTCTGACGGGTTCTAGAGAACCGGTAGCGTAAATTTTGAATAGTTTGGAGAACTGGCAAATACCACCTCTGGCTGGCCCCAGAGTGGGGTGGGAATTGAGATTTTGCAATATCCTTTCCCTGCCACACCCATCAAGCCACGCCCACAGAACCAGTAGTAAAAAAATTTGAATTCCACCACTGCCTTATAGGGCATTGCACACCAGAACAACTAGACACAACAGTTTTTCCCCCCCATGCCAACACTCTGCTAAATAACTAATTCCCACAACACTATCAAACTACCTAGTAAGACTGCATTACTTTATTTTTCTCATCTTTCCTATTACCTATCTCCTTATCTTCTTTTGACTATAATTTTGTTGCTTGTATCTGATGAGTTATATTGTTTACTTAGTATCGCAGTATGATTTATGTTGATGGCTTATTTAGTATCTTATGACTATCACTAAATGTTGTATCTTATGATTTATGATGAATGTATTTTTACAGTGACGACGATCATGATTTATCACTTGTTGCTTGTACATACACTGAGAGCTTATGCACCGGAGGCAAATTCCTTGTGTGTCCAATCACACTTGGCCAATAAAGAATTCTGTCTATCTAATTCTGCTAACTGCCAGGTGTTCGAGCCCCACCGGCTCAAGGTTGACTCAGCCTTCCATCCTTCCAGTAAAATGAGGACCCAGATTGTTGGGAGCAATAGGCTGACTCTGTAAACCACTTAGAGCAGGGGTGTCAAACTCAATTTCACTGAGGGGCACATCAAGGTTGTGTTTGACCTTGGGGGACCGGGCTGGGAGTAGCCAGGGTGGGTGTGGCCAGCTTGACGCCACTCAGGTTGGGGGCACCTGTGGTGGCCAAAGCGCTCCGCCAGTGAAAATGGGCTCCCAAGCTCCATTTTTGCTGGCATTTTCACTGGCACCATGGGTTGGTCCTTTGCTGTTTCCAGGACAGCCCCGCGGGACAGATCTAAGCACCCTGCGGCCTGGATTTGGCTCGCGGGTCTTGAGTTTGACACCCTGACTTAGAGAGAGCTGTAAAGCACTTTGAAGCAGTATATACCGTATTTTTCGGACTATAAGACACACTTTTTTGTCTCCCAAAAGGGGGCAAAAATGTCTGTGCGTCTTATAGAAGACGCACTTTAACAGGTGTGGCAAAAAAAATAGTCATAAAATGGGACAAACTTACTTCACAAATGTTTCACTGAGCAACATAAATTTTGGGGCCAGTTGGATTGTAACTGGAGGGCTACCTGTATTAGATTTGACAGATTTGCCATTGAACGTACGCTGTTGGAAGTAGCTTTGCGATTTTCTTCCTGTGATACTTTCATCCAATGAATATTGGCACTTTAAGCAACCCAAGCCTTACCAAAAATAAATATAAAACTATAAAAACTATAAAGATATGAAACAAAATGTTTGCTAATTCATTGCCATTTGCTAGCAAGAATGTCTCAGCTTTAAAAGTTGGAAGAAGCTGGTGGAAGTTACAACACAATTGCAAACAGCCATACATTCTTAGTCCCAGATTTGAAAATTAAGATTAGAAAAATCTTTGTGGGTTTTTTTTAACTGTCTGCATTTTATCTAGCTTGCTTTGTATACTGTCACTTACAGCAGAAGTATTTGTTTTTTTTTAATCTATTTATTAAGGTTTTCTGCAAGAATCAGTGTCTGCCGACATAGCCTTAACCAAGCAGGAATATCTGGGATATTCTCAAATCTCAGGCTGCAGCGATAAAAAAAATGCAGCAAATAAAGACAAAAAAGAGATGCAAGATGAAAAAGTATTTATTGATCAGCTAAAGGCAACATCTTGGCCAGTGGATAGGACTATTTTTGAGAAGTTGCCTCCTAGACTACATAAAGGTAAAAATTCTAATTAACCAATTAATTAATTATTGCAAAAATCTATGTTTAATTCTTTAGCACTAATACGCAGAGACCAGACAGAATGTGCTGCTTGTTTCATTTCCCCCTCCCCCCCCAATTTGTACTGAAACATTTTAATATACCGTATATACTCACGTATAAGCCGGGTTTTTCAGCCCGTTTTTCAGGCTGAAAAATGCCCCCTAGGCTTATACACGGGTCACGAAAAAAATGACTTTTCCCCTGCAAGCTAGGAAACAGGGAGAACGGGGTTTGCTTACCCCGCCCACTCCCAATCTATTGGGACTGCCTCCTGAGTTCCAGCTGATGGCTAGAGGGGAAAAAAAAACTTTAAATTCTTGCCCCTTTCAAAGGCCCTCCCTACAGCTGATCAGGGTTAAAAGGAAACAAATGAGAAGATCGGTGCCGGCTGCAAAAAGGTGCCTGCTGCAAAGAGCACATTTTTTTTTCTCCTTATGCTGAAACCAAAAGCGAAACTAAAACAGCTTGTTGGCTTTGCTGTTTGCTAAGGCACATTTCTTTTTCCTCATCAAAAAAGGTTGGTGCAAACAATGGGAAATTTATGGCAAATGGCAAAAGAGGGGAGTTCAAGATTTTAAAACACAAAAGAAAAAAAAATTCTATTTAAATAGGGAATTGTAATAATTGAGATATTATTAATTGTATATTGTGTTGAAAGCAGAAATGGTTAAGTTGTGGTTTGGAAGAATATTGGGGGAAATTATTTGGTTTATTATTATTGGTAAATATAATTAATTGATTTGTAAGAAATTGGATTGCATGGAAATAATTGGAATATTCATGTTCATATTGATTAATATACAAAAAAGATAGTTATATAACTAATTAATTTATATTAAAATGTTGAATTTGTATTAAACAACTGTAATATTACATAATTAAGCAATGTGAGGATTGATATAAAAATAGATGACAATGGGAAGGGGTATAATATAGAATAGAAGTGAAAAATTGAATTTGATTAAGATTAGAGATGAGGATGAAGGGTAATATTGGTTTTTTAAAAAATAGATGAGGAATAAATATGGCAAAAAGGAAATATAGAAATTGTAAATTTAAGTGAAATGACTAAACACTGTTTAAATTTGTGAACCGGCCAAATATTCTGTTCAAAGAAAATACATTGTATGTTTGTATGTGTGTTTCTAATTATTGCTATTTATTCATATTTGTTCTCTTTTATTCTTTAAAGTTTAACAATTCATTCTTTATCTTAATATCTTTATATGTGTTTGGGGTTGGTTTTCTTCCCTTTCATCTTTTTTATTGTACAGCAATCTTTCTCCCCAAACCTAACACCTCTCTCTTTTCTTTCCTTCTTACTTTCTCTTCCGCCCCTTCTTCTCCTCCCTACTTCCTCTTCCTTTCTTCTTCTCCTCCTCTCTTCCTCCCTCTCCTTTTATGCACATGGACTCCTTTTATGCACATGGACTACTCAGAGGGCTGAAAAAGTTATTTTTGACTGGTCCTCGCACTTGTGACCAGTCCTTGAACTTATGACTGTCCTCACATTTTACGTTTTGGCCTTATCTTGTCACCATGGTGAAGAGAAGCAGTTGTGAAATGAGTGACACTGTTTTTAAGAATGCTACAATGGGCATAAATGATGACCAGTCATAAGTGCGAAGACCGGTCAAAAGTGCGAGGACCTGTCAGAAATCACTTTTTTCAGCCCTTTTAGTAGTCCTTTTGTGCACATGGACTACTCAGAGGGCTGAAAAAGTTATTTTTGACTGGTCCTCACACTTGTGACCAGTCCTCGCACTTCTGACTGGTCCTCACACTTATGACCATCCTCACATTTGTGCCCGTGCAGCATTCTTAAAACCATGTCACTCATTTCACAACTGCTTCTCTTCACCGTGGTGACAAGATAGGGCAAAAACGTAAAATGTGAGGACAGTCGTAAGTTTGAGGACTGGTCACAAGTGCGAGGACCAGTCAAAAATTACTTTTTCAGCCCTCTGAGTAGTCCATGTGCACAAAAGGACTACCCAGAGGGCTGAAAAAAGTGATTTCTGACAGGTCCTCGCACTTTTGACCAGTCTTTTTTTATTTTGAAATTTACCAGTAGCCGCTGCATTTTCCATCCCCGGCTTATACGCGAGTCAATAAGTTTTCCCAGTTTTGGGGGGTAAAATTGGGGGGGTCGGCTTATATGCGGGTCGGCTTATACACGAGTATATATGGTACTGTCTAAACAAGACTGGAGAGATTTATCGATTACTTTTAGCTGGCCAAGAGCATAAGTAGGCCATTCAAAGGGCTGCTTTGAAGGTTTCATGAATGAATTTACCATATTTTTGGGAGTATGACGTACCTTTTTCTCCCAGAAAAGAGGGTGAAAATCTCGGTACGTCTTATACTCCGAATGTAGCCTCGTCCAGCCTCGCAAACGGAGATTTCAGAGGCTGAAAGAAGCCTCTGAAAGAAGCTTCAGAAAAAAAGCCTCAGAAAGGCTTTTGTCTAAAATAATATGGCAAGCAACAAAAGAAGAATCAGTAAAGGTCCTAACCAAACTATGCTAACAAATCTGGAAAATGACACAATAACCAACAGATCTGGAAGAGGTTAATCTACATACCAATAGCAAAGAAAGGAGATTGAACAAAGTACAGAAAGTCCTTCAGAATAAAAGCCTCTGAAAGAAGCTTCAGAAAAAAAGCCTCCAAACAGAGCTTCAGAAAAAAAGCCTCCAAACAGCGCTTCAGAAAAAAAGCCTCCAAACAGAGCTTCAGAAAAAAAGCCTTTTTTTTCCCCTGTAGCTTTGTTTCGGAGGTTTTCAGAGGCAGAAAAAGAAGTTTTTTCTGAAACAGTGTTTCCGAAGTTTCAGAGGCTGAAAAAAAAGCAAGGCACACAGCTCACAACCAAGGAAACTGTTGCTAAAATTCACCTCTGGAAACAGCTGTTTGGGGGGTATTCCGGAGGCCGATCCCCCCACCAATCAGTTTTTTTCTTATTTTCCTCCCCCAAAACTAAGGTGCGTCTTATACTTCGGTGCGTCTTATACTCTGAAAAGTACGGTACTTGAAAAATTTTACTGTTACTTTTTACTTTATACTGTTCGTGATGCATTTGTCATCTAGATATTGTGGGAAGACAAGTTGGTTTTAAGTTAATTTTGGCTGGAACTATTGGATGATTTAGATGTGCAGAACGTCAAGCCTCTTGACAGCCCGAATTGGCTTCCTTTTCCAAATTAAAACAGTTTTTTTTTCCCGGTGTCACAGAATGATTTTTCTATTAATCCATTTTAGTTAGAGATTAGACAAATTGAGGTAATCCAATGTCTTTGTTTAATCCACAATGCTAAAATGATCCAGAGTCTCTTCACTCAGAGAATTTGTGGTTATTGATTCCCAGTAAAAGAGGACTAAAATGAATGAGAAGTTGTATAAAGCAAAATGTAATTTGATGATAACCTGATTATGAGCCACGGTGGCGCAGTGGTTAGAGTGCAGTACTGCAGGCTACCTCTGCTGACTGCCAGCTGCCTGCAATTTGGCAGTTCAAATCTCACCAGGCTCAAGGGTGACTCAGCCTTCCATCCTTCGGAGGTGGATTAAATGAGGATCCAAATTGTTGGGGCAATAGGTTGACTCTGTAAACTGCTTAGAGAGGGCTGTAAAACGGTATATAAATCTTTGAGTGCTATTGCTATTAGAATACTAGAGAGTCTTACTCCGTCATTTCAGATGAGAAAAAGTTGATGATGTCCTAGCCATATTTGTTCTTGCTTGATCGTCCATGAATGAATTCAACTCTGATGATTTAAATTTTACAGCGTTACAAGAGGCTTGTACAGAAAAAAGTGGACTCTACGCTCAACTTTCAAAATTTCTTCCCATGAGACTAATGTCCTACATGATGCTACCGTACACTTTACCGGTTGAGTCTGCTTTCTTTGTGGTCATAAGGTGAGTGTATGAGATCTAATTTCCAAATGTTCAAGATATTGGGGACATTTTTCATAAAGTTTACATCTGGGTTTTTATATTTATATTTATATGTTTTTTTATATTTATATTTATATGCCGTCCTTCTCCGGAGACTCAGGGCGGCTTACAATGCATTAAGCAATAGCCTTCGTACTTTTGTATATTTTATACAAAGTCAGCTTATTGCCCCCACAATCCGGCTCCTCATTTTACCCACCTTAGAAAGGATGGAAGGCTGAGTCGACCTTGAGCCTGGTGAGAATTGAACTTGCAGCAATTGCAGGCAGCTGGATGTTAAATGCTGCCTTAGTAGAGGCATTAGCCTCCTACGCCACTCAGGCTCCTAGGGTTGTTCTTCCTTATTCCTTCTGAGGCAGTTTTTCTTACAGATGTCCAAAATACCCATAACAACAACCCTGTGGGGTGGATGAGGCTGATAAACCTGGTTTCTTGCCTAGGTTTGAAGAGGAGAACTCATTGTCTCAGTGTTTCTAGTCCAGCATCTTATAAACTGGTTCTCTATATGTTGCAAATAAATGATGTTCTTGAGCTAGAGCAGGGGTGTCAAACTCAATTTCATTGAGGGCTGTGTCAGAGTTGCGTTTGACCTCGGGGAGGCTGGGTGGGTGGGTGGGTGGGTGTGGCCAGGGTGGGCGTGGCCAGCTCAACATCATTCGTTTCGGGGGCTCCTCTGGTGGCCTGAACGCTCTGCCAGCGAAAACAGGCTCCTGAGTTCTATTTTCGGCTGTGATGTCCTCCTGAAACCCCATGCCAGCAAAAATGGAGCTCTGTTTTTGCTGTCAAAGGCACTGTGGGCCGGTTCTTTCCTGTTTTCAGGGCGGCTCCTCGGGCCAGATCTAAGCACCTCGCGGGTCGGCCCCCGAGCCTTGAGTTTGACACCACTGAGCTAGAAGAAAGTTGCTCATAGCTTGTATGTAATGTAAACCTACTTAGAAGTAAGCCAGTGGTGGTATTCAGCCGGTTCTATCCGGTTCAGGCAAACCTGTAGCGGCGGCGGGAAGCTCCGCCCATCCGCCTGGACGTAATAACGTCCTGTTTTTGATGCTCTGCGCATGCGCGGAAGGCCCTGCGCATGCACGCACGCACTCACATTTGTGAACCGGTGGCAAAGATAAGTGAATACCACCCCTGGAGTAAGCCCATTGAGCTCATAGGTCTTAACAATAAGAAAACTTACCATCTTGCGAGTTCATGGCTGAGATTGGATTGGCCTGTTTGGTTTGTATTACTTTCTCTTAATTCCTGTTTGTACTTATAAGAGCATGTGGTGGCGCAGTGGTTAGAAAGCAGTACTGCAGGCTATTTCTGCTGACTGCCGGCTGCCTGCAATTTGGCAGTTTGAATTTCACCAGGCACAAGGTTGACTCAGCCTTCTATCCTTCCATGGTCGGTATAATGAGGACCCAAATTGTTGGGGGCTGACTCTGTAAACTGCTTAGGGAAGACTGTAAAGCGCTGTGAAGCGACATATAAGTTATTGCTATTGCTATAAAATGTATTATGTGTATACAGTTTATATTTACCGGTAACAGGAGAATCACAAATATATTCATTTTCCTGAGGTTTTTTTTGTGTTCAACTTCATAAATAAACATATTATGTATATACTTTTTAAAAAACCCCAAACTTATGTTTTAGTCACAGCCTTAATATCTATTTACGTCCATTATTTGCACCTGGCAGGAATGCACCTATGAAAATCTTACCTTTTTGTTATTTTTACTTTTAAAACAGAATTAAATACTTTTTAAATTCTTTTGTTTTTAATACAGATTTTTTTAAAAAAAAACAAAACAATAAATACTGTACTTTTCAGAGTATAAGACCCCCTAAAAGAGAGTGGAAATGTCGGTGCGTCTTATAGACTGAATACGGTCATTTTTGGCCTCCCGAAATCCTGCCCTGCACGTCTGGGTTTTGCCAAAAACGGTCCCGTTTTCGTCAAAAATGGTCCTGTTTTTTCCAAAACATGCAGAATGTTTAGGAGGCCTGCAGAGCACTCCTAGGGGTTGGGGAGGGCAAAAACCGGATGTGAGGAGGCAAAAAGCTATTTTTTTTCTTGTTTTCCTCTCTGAAATCTTGTTGTGTCATACTCTGCTGCATCTTATAGTCTGAAAAATATGGTCCTTCTTTCCTTATAAAAATTTAGCTGATACCAGGAAAGGAGATGTTTTGGGTGAACATTTTAAAAAGAAGTCCTGAACTACTTTGTTTTCAAGAACTGCCTCCTTTCTCTTGATTGCAGATTGGTCCAGTGGTTTCCTGACATCCCTGAGGATGTGCGATGGATGCAGGGGCAGCTTTCCCAAATGATGGGTTCAGTCTATGGCCGAGCAATGAAAGGGCTCCTGAAGACTCCAAGGTATGTTTGGCTGCTTCTTTGGCCAAGCACAGGAAAAATATTTTAGAGAGCATAATGGAATTGGACAATTTCCGTAAAATGTGTATGACGATATCATTTTCTCCACCTGAAATGAAGGGGGTGGAGGTAGGAATTAACTCCATTTGGAGTAATTCCTTGGTGATGTACTGCAGCTTCTCTTCCACTTTGCTGTGTCGTTTTGCCTGTTCTAAATGGCTACAGATTCTCTATTTAAAGAAAAATGTAATGTTTAAAGAATGCAAGAAAGAGCGCAGAGAAAAACAGCAAAGATGATTAGGGGATTGGGGGCTAAAACATATGAAGAATGCAGGAAGGAATTGGGTATGTAAAAGGGACGCGGTGGCTTAGTGGCTAAAATGCTGAGCTTGTTGATTGAAAGGTCAGCAGTTCAGCGGTTCGAATCCCTAGTGCTGCATAATGGGGTGAGCTCCCGTTACTTGTCCCAGCTTCTGCCAACCTAGCAGTTCAAAAGCACGTAAAAAATGCAAGTAGAAAAATAGGGGCCACCTTTGGTAGGAAGGTAACAGCGTTCCATGTGCCTTTGGTCATGTCGGCCACATGACCACGGAGACAGCGCTGGCTCTTCGGCTTTGAAATGGAGAAGAGCACTGTCCCGAGTCAGGAACAACTAGCACATATGTGTGAGGGGAACCTTTCTCTTTTAATCTAATGAAAAGAAAGATTGGGGTGACATGATAGTAGTGTACTATTCATCAATGTCTGAGGGGCTAACACAGTGAAGAGGAGGTTGGCTTATTCTCCAGAGTTCCAGAGGGCAGGAAAAGAAATAATGTGTGGAAGAACATGAAAGAGAGAATCCACCTAGAACTAAGGAGGAACTGTCTGACAGAACAATTAATCGGTGGGATGGGTTTCCTTCAAAGATTGTGGGTGCTCCATCACTGGAGGTTTCCAAGAAGAGTCTGGACAGCCATTTGTCTTGAATGGCATAGAGCCGTGATGGAGAACCTATGGCATGCGTGCCAGAAGTGGCACGCAGAGCCCTCTCTGCTGGCATGCACGCCGTTGCCTCAGGTCAGATCGCCGTGGCGTTTCTTGCGTGAACTTCTGTTTCCCTGCAAACGACGAAACAGAAGCTCACGCAAGAAAAAGATCTTACCTCTTGCCGTGCTGACGGTGTTGGGATGCCCCGCTTCCTGCCAGCCAGCCAGTCTTCAGGTCCCTGCTGCACATATGCGCATGTTTGTGAATGTGCATGTTTGCACATGCAAGTGTGCATGTCCGCACATGTGCGCTCTCTCATCTTTCAGTTTGGGCATGCGTGCGCAGTTTGGGCACTTGATGTCTAAAAGGTTAGCCAATACCGGCATAGGATCTCCTGCTTGAGCAGAGGGTTGGACTAGAAGGCGTCCAAGGTCCCTTCCAACTCTGTTATTCTGTTACTTATCCTGTTAGAGCCGAGGTGGCGCAGTGGTTAGAGTGCAGCTACTGCAGCTACTTCAGCTGACTGCTAGTTCAGCAGATCAGCGGATCAAATCTCACCGGCTCAAGGTTGACTCAGCCTTCCATCCTTCCAAGGTGGGTAAAATGAGGACCCAGATTGTTGGGGGCAGTATGCTATTTAGTATACTGTCTTTGGTGTAAGCCGCCCAGAGTCCTCGGAGATTGGGCGGCATAGAAATATGACTAATAATAATAAAACAAATAAAATAAATACTTCTCCCATAAAAGCAATTCCAAGACTTACTAATGATTATTTCTTGTTCTTGCAGCAAAGTAAGTGAAATCTTGCTTCGAAAATGCCAGTCGGCCCCAGGGAAGCCTTGCCTTCATCAGTCCTACCCACCTCCTAAAGCCTCTCACTCGTCCCCCAATCTTGAAGAATGGCTCTGGAGTCTCCCCTATTGCGAAGACTTGATGAAGGAGAAGGGTGCAGTTAGTAATTCCGACATCTCTGGTTCCGTCGCTTCCTTTTTCATGGACAGCGAAACATCTGGAATGTCTACGGATATTGACTCCTCCTCCGAGAAAAGTTTTTATTCTGTCTCTGAAGATTAGCTTGGGGGGCTACGACGTTTAGGCAGGGAAATTCACACCTTTGACGTATGTGTTCTTCTAGCACCGTGATGGCAAACCTATGGCACGCGTGCCACAGGTGGCACGCGGAGCCATATTAGTGGGCATGCCAGCTCAGCTCTGGGGCGCATGCGCCCGCCGGCCAGCTGATTTTCGGGCCTTCTGGGCCCTCCAGAAGTAGGGAAACAGGCTGTTTCCTGCCTCTGGAGGGACGGGGGTGGGGTGGGGAAGGCCCGTTTTTCTTTCATACCTGGCTCCAGATCCTGTCTATTTATCTGGGAAGGGCGAAAACAGCCTTTCCCACTCCCTTGGAGGCCCTACGGAGGCTGAAAGGGCCCATTTCTTGACTTCCGGTGGGACAGGAAGTGATGTTTTTTGCGGTCCCCGGCCTCCAAAGACTCCTAGAGAGGCTCCTAGAGATTCCTAGAGAGGCTCCCAGAGACTCCTAGAGAGGTTCTGGAGACGGGGGACTGCAAAAAATGTCACTTCCTGTCTTGCCAGGAGTCAGGAAATGGGCCCTTTCAGCCTCTATAGGGCCTCCAAGGGAGTGGGAAAGGCTGTTTTCGCCCTTCCCAGATAAATAGACAGGATCTGGAACCAGGTAAGAAAGAAAAACGGGCCTACTAAGCCATCATGTGCCAGGAAGGGGGGGAGGGGGGTTGCGCGCACATGCGTATGGGCATGTGCGCGCACAACCCCCCCCCCCCCCCCCCCTCTCCTGGCACGTGATGGCAAAAAGGTTAGCCATCACTGT
The DNA here is from genome assembly GCA_012654045.1 of Ptyas mucosa. Taxonomy (NCBI): domain Eukaryota; kingdom Metazoa; phylum Chordata; class Lepidosauria; order Squamata; family Colubridae; genus Ptyas; species Ptyas mucosa. Next base: position 13,512,670 of record WNWU01000049.1, on the reverse strand, counting down.
TCTAGCACTTGGCCAAACAATCTTTAGGATGCTGCTTCTCGATCTGAGCAACTTTGAGGTGCTGAGGTGCTAAGTGGAACTGGACTTCAACTCAGCACCGTACTTACTACATCTGAATTCTGGAAGTTGAAGCCCACCCATCTGAAAGTTGCTGAGGTTGGAGAAACACAACTTTAGGAAATCTTTGTTTACAACTCGGTTGCCTTTGAGGCTTCAAGGCATTTAGGCTTCTTGTCTAGTTTCTGGACAAAGGGTTGAAAAAGCCGAAACGCAAAATAGAGCATTATTGTACCCAAATGAAAAAAATTCAGCAGGAAAACAATCTACATCTCTGTTGATGGTTTTATATTGGGATAAGCATTTGTAGCACGATGTTAACTTTTTTTTTTTTTGGTTTAAAAAAAAAATTTTTTTTTTTACAGCAAGATCTGTAGCTCTTGTGTGACTTTTTTAAAAGGTTTTTTTTCCCCCCGGACTTTTGTGGAACTACACATCTCCTGCTTAAAGAGATAGGGAATATACAGGGCCTTTGAGGAGCTCCTTTTTTTAACTTGACATACCTGGCAGAGAGTCTCATTCAAAACAGAGAATACCCTGCCTATCACAAGTAGGCAGATGGGGAGCAGAAAGAAACGATGTTCGATACCCTTATTTTTTTAAATGGGAAAAAACTTATTTTTCATTAAAAATGTATTGTTTATATTGTTAATATTATATAGGGGATGTTGAAGAATTTCTAGATGTCCCAATTTCTCCTCTTTTTATTGGACTTTTCCTGAAATTAAGCTCAGGATTAATGGAATGAATCACTTTTTAAAAAATTTGAAACTCCTTGACTGCCACAAGGAAAGCAAAGGATTTTCTAATTGGGGGGGCGGCTCTCTCCAAAATCTCATAAAAACACACACACGCACACACACTTTTACTGCCAGAGAGGCTTCCATCTGCTATTTTTTTTTGTCTTTGAAGTTCACTAAAGATGCCACCCTAAGATAGAAGCCCTCCAAAAGTGTAGATTCATTTCCCAGAATTCTCAAGCAGCATGAACTTTACTGAGAATTCTGGGAGTTGAAGTCCACCCATCTATGAATGTCCTACAACAGATGTGTTTTCTTAACCTTGGCAACTTTAAGATACGTGCACTGGGGGATTCTGGAAGTTGAAGTCGACATGTCTTAAAATTGTCAGAGTTGAGAAACACCGCTCTGGAGTGTTGTATCTAAACCAGCATTTTATTTTTTGTGAATGATGTAGACTCTCCATCTAGATATCTGTAATTCAAATGAATAAGATGAACCGTACAAAATAATTCATTGGTGGAAGAGAGATGCAGGGGTTTTTAAAATTACATTTACCATGTTTCCCCCAAAATAACACATCCCCTGTTAATAAGCCCAATCGGGCTTTTGAGCGCATGGCAATAAGACCAAGCGCTTATTTCAGGGTTCAAAAAAATATAAGACAGGGTCTTTTTTTCGGGGAAACACGGTATTATCTTAGTCAATACCAGATGTCATCTTGAGAGCAGATGTCACTAAAAAATATATTGTCCAGTTTCCTTAACAGGAGAAAGTAATAGAAATCTATAATGCAATTTGGAATTTGTGGATCTTAAAATTTTTTTCCCATGCTCTTCATTGTAACTTGATTTACCGTATATACTCGAGTATAAGTCGACCCGAATATAAGCCGAGGCACTCAATTTTACCACAAAAAACTGGGAAAACTTATTGACTCGAGTATAAGCCAGGGGTGGAAAATGCAGCGGCTACTGGTAAATTACTGGTAAAGAATGCTACAATGGGCATAAATGATGACCAGTCATAAGTGCGAAGACCAGTCAAAAGTGCGAGGACCTGTCAGAAATCACTTTTTTCAGCCCTCTGGATAGTCCTTTTGTGCATATGGACTACTCGGAGGGCTGAAAAAGTTATTTTTGACTGGTCCTCGCACTTGTGACCAGTCCTCGAACTTACGACTGTCCTCACATTTTACTTTTTTGCCCTATCTCTCTCATTCTCATTCCTCGTCTCTTGAGGAGCCCAACCAAAGTTTCCCGCACCATTTCAGGGAGCGCTCCTCAAGAGACAAGAGTTTGCAGGGGGCCGATCTGGCATCCGCAATGGAGAGCAAAATCCGGCTGCTCCCCAGACCAGTCACCATTTATCGCTCCGAGTCCCAAGTGTCAGGAGATGAGGGCTGCCTTGCGCCGCAAATATACCAAGGCGGAATCCTGATGCCACACTTACAGCAGAGAGAAGAGGCTGGATTTTGCTTTGCGGAAGCTGGCATCCGCAATGGAGAGCAAAATCCAGCTGCTCCCCGGACCAGTCACCATTTACCACTCCGAGTCGCGAGCGGCAGGAGAGGAGGGCTGCCTTGTGCCACTGGCTGGTACAAATATACCGAAGCGGAATGCTGTTGCCGTACAAATGAAAGTAGTGCTTCGCTCCCGCAGCTTCCAGCCATCGCAAATGCTGTTTCTTCCCGCTTCTGCCGCCCCCTCACCTCCGCCACAACAGCACCATTCATTCCAGATGGCAAGGGCTGAGCTCTGTTTGCACCACCTGGGAGCCAAAAAGGGGTGCGGGGGAGGAGCGCCGCACCCCCCCCCCCCATGCTCCATTTTGGCTTTAGCAAGCTTGTCTGCAACCCCAGGAGCCAAAACGGTTGCAGGAAAAAAGGCATTTTTTCATCACTCCATTATAAGCCGTGGGGGGCTTTTTTCAGCCTGAAAAACGTGCTGGAAAACCCGGCTTATATTCGAGTATATAGGGTACCTCAGAACAAGAAATGAGCGAAGGCATTCAGAACAGGAAACTCATATGATTTCTGCATTTTCTTCCTTTTAAATTTAAATTATAAATAAAATCCATACGTTATTCAGTCCAGGTTTTATGAACACGCATGCAACTTAAGCCTAAATTTTCAATAATAGTAGGAAGCGACAATAATATGCCATCATAAATCAGCCCTATTTCAAATGGATTCAATAATTTCTCTGGAATACGGTACTTCATACTTTGTGTGTCAGTATTTGCTGCATAAAGTGACAGGAATTCTTGCACATATTAAAATTGTATTTTGGGAAATCAGACTTTTGCTATGGGTAACTTACCAGTTCTGCATTTTGGCACTGCAATGGGTTAAAGTGTCAGTAATGGCAATCCCTTATTAAACTATTTTCTTCCGAGGTATTATAAATTTTCCAATCAAAGGGTTAGAGTTAGGTTGGAGACTTGTTACAAATTAAGCGGAGAATAATATCCCCATAGGAACCCAACTAGCTGCTTTTATTTATTTCAAATTCATTGTCGACTTTTTAGCAGGTTTTATTTTGACAAAATACCTAATCTTTAAAGAGTGTTTTTCTTTTTGGCATTTTAAAGAAAATCTAAGTAATGCTGAGTGGAGAGGAGTGGAATGAAATGTAGTTAAAACAGTTTTTTCAGAGTGTTAAAACGTTTAATAGCATGGACACAGACTTATTTATATTCTTCTGGTGCTATTTTTAGCCAGTGCCGAAGTACTGTTTTGTGTGACAGCTTTCCTAAACTTTTATTGTATTTCCAAAATGAAGTATTTGTTATATTTCTGCAATCAGCAGTGTTTTTAAAGAAGCAGAATAAAGAGATGCTGTGTTTTGGTGATCTCTGTGTTTTGTTCATTATCACAAGTCATGCTTAATTGCTGGATAGAACCGTTTTATTTATTTATTTATTTATTTGTTCGCTTTATATGCCGTCCATCTCCGGAGACTCAGGGTGGCTTACAATGCATTAAGCAATAGCCGTCATACTTTTGTATATACCTGCTTAGTAGGGTTTTTGGCTCCCCCTAAGCGGTGTTCTTTTTTATACAAAGTCAGCTTATTGCCCCCACAATCCGGGTCCTCATTTTACCTCCCTCGGAAGGATGGAAGGCTGAGTCAATCTTGAGCCTGGTGAGATTTGAACTCGCAGTAATTGCAGGCAGCTGGCAGCTAAGTGCTACTTAACAGCATTTTAGTCCACTGTACCACCAAGGCTCCTTTATGAGGTGATCTATGAATATACTGCATTTCTATACCATTTTAATTGTTTATAATGCTGCAAGTTGACATGTCACTCATTGTCAAAGCAGTAAACATTGTGTTTCTATGAGTTTTTTACTCATAGAGTAAAAAAAAATACTTTACAAATGGTAAAGTGTTCCTTTCTATAATTCCTCTTCCCTTTTTTCAGTGATTTAACAAAGCTCATTACAAATAACAGTTGACACAATCTGATCCTTTTCATAAAAAATTCAAATGACTGGAAAACATAAAACCCATGCAGAATATTTGGCTTTGTTTTAACATTTTATGAATTGTATTCTGAGATTGGGGGTGGTTCAAATCCTTAAACAGAGACATTTTGGTGGGGAGGCTAGGTGGAGGTATTAAACATAATGCAAAATCCATGTGTATATACACAAAAGGATTATAGCTCTCCTTCAGTAATTATCTGGGTTCAGAGTTCTTTCTAAATTTGTCAAAACGTCTTTATTTTTTAAAGCGTTGAAAAGAAAATGCAGGCTGCGGCAAATGGAACACAGAAAACTATTAAAAATGAATTTATAGGTGATACTGAATAGGTAAATGGTTCAGAGCAAAATTGTTTAGTTGTAGTTTGTAGTAAATGGAACACAAAATAATAGCCTTATTGTACATAGATTACCTTCAATAAAATAAGTAACAATATTTAGAGATGCTATGACTTTGGAATAAAACATTCCTGGTGATCTTGGCTTCCAATAATTCAGCAAAGTTGAACCTCTCACGCTAAGTGTTCAGGAAATTCAACGGTTTAGATTAGACTGAGAAGTTGAAATTATGTCTCAAGAGAACAATTCCATTCTGTGACCAAGAAAATATACAGGGATGTATCCATGAAATCATCAGAAGCCAAACTCAACTTGGAAAAGGCTTCATTAGTGTGAAACTGAAGTATAAGCATCATATCAACCACAAACCCTTTAAGTATAATTTTGAATTGGTAGAATGTATGGCTCCAGAAAGTTTTGGAAGTTTATTATAAATCATCATCCTCTTAATCCCTTACGGGGTGGAATCTGGGCAACTGAATGGAGCTGAGTGTTACTGGCCGGTGGCCGGATGCCCTTCCTGTCACCAATGAAGAGTTTTTTTCAGCAGCTATATTCTCCGTCTGCCAAGAGAGAGAAATATCTGCCTCTACTTCAGTGATGAAATTCAAATTTTTTTACTACCGGTTCTGTGGGCGTGCCTCCGTGGGCGTGGCAGGGGAAGGATACTGCAAAATCTCCATTCCCTCCCCACGCCAGGGGAAGGATACTGCAAAATCTCCATTCCCACCCCACTCCAGGGGAAGGATACTGTAAAATCACCATTCCTTCCCCACTCCTGGCGGAAGAATATTGCAAAAATCTCCATTCCCACCCCACTTGGGGCCCAGCCAGAGGTGGTATTTATTGGTTCTCCGAACTACTCAAAATTTCCACTACCGGTTCTCCAGAACCTGTCAGAACCTGCTGGATTTCGCCCCTGTTCTACCGAGGATTGAACTCACAGCCTCCTGATTGTGAGGCGAGAGTTCCACCTCTAGGCCACTGCACCATAACCTTATCAAATAAAACCTTAAAAAGCTTAAAAGGGGGGGGGGGGAACCACAAGAAATAGGGGCACATCAACAAAGAGGAATAAGTAGTCTTCAGAAACTATAGAAGTACTTTCAAAATGGCTGGTGTGTAGAATGAACTGAAACTGGAGCAGTTACAAAAATAAGGCTACTTTTCATAAGCTAGAAATAAAAGCCAAAGATTATATGGGTCTATCATGAGAAATAATCAAAATGAGAAGGCAGAACTTCATACCTCAGAAGGGAAATGGGGCACCGGCTGGTGATCCTTATGTTGCCAAGAGAAGGAGGAAATTGAATTTTAGGATTCACACAAGAAGGGACTAAGAGAGGACTTGGCTAATTTAAACAAATTCAAGTCTTCAGGACCAGATGGTTGAAGGACTAGAAGAAATGATTCAAGTACCACTCTTAGAAATCCTGGAGAATTCCTGAAGGGCCAATGAGGTCCCAGAAGATTGGAGGAGAGCAAGTGTCTTCCTAATTTTCAAAAGGTGGAAGGAAGAGGACCTGGGAAATTTGGACTTGTAGCAAAAAGGGTCCTGAAGCAGTGTGTTCTGTCCCCGTCTCACACACGCACCCAAACAGCCAGCCGGGGGATAAATAAACCTTGCAAACACCCAATTCCAGTGACAAGAGGCTTGGCAGCAGCCCAGTAACTGCTTGCCAAGAACTTTACTCAGAGAAGGAGGGGTTGTTCCTCCATCAGATAATACAGACAAGATACACACAGTCAAATAGGATTGTCACGTCAGTCCGTAATTAAGTCTAAGGCAGATAAGCGTTGTTTCCAAAGATACAAAGTGACTCGCCAGAAGTTTAGCTTTGTCCGTCACAGAGTCTGAATGGCCACCACACTCCCTTTTATACCCTGTGGGGTGTGGTCCAGTGACTCAGCTTAATCTCTGGCACGCCTCCTTTTCTGCTGCGTGCGCTTATCTCCGACGCTGGCGTGGATCCAGCCAAGACGTATCCCCCTCGCTGTCCGACTGCAACTGCTCGGGGATACCTGGCTCCTGGTCAATCTCTTCTCCTTCGGGAGACACCTGAGGCATTGCCAGAGAGGAGGGTCCTGGAGAGGGAGGCCTGGCTAACTCCTCTCCTTCATGTTCGGAGCCTTCTACCTCCAATAAGACGGGCTCGGAGGTCGGAGCCACAACACAGTGATCCAATCATATTTCTATGAACCTTTGGAGAGACGAAGTGTCATCAGCAAGAATGAGCATGGATCTTGCATGTAGACATTCTGTCAGATTAACTTTATCCTCTTCTTTTGATAGAGAGACTAGCTAAGTGGCTGGGGGAAATGCTGCAGCCATAGTATCTGTAAGGTAAAAGGTAAAGGTAAAGATTCCCCTCGCACATATGTGGTAGTCGTAGGGGGCGGTGCTCATCTCCGTTTCAAAGCCGAAGAGCCAGCGCTGTCCAAAGACGTCTCCGTGGTCATGTGGCCGGCATGACTAAATGCCAAAGGCGCACGGAACGCTGTTACCTATCCACCAAAGGCGGTCCCTATTTTTCTACTTGCGTTTTTTACGTGCTTTCGAACTGCTAGGTTGGCAGAAACTGGGACAAGCTCACCCCGTTACGTGGCACTAAGGATTCGAACCGCTGAACTGCCGGCCTTTCGATCGACAAGCTCAGCGTCTTAGCCACTGAGCCAACCGCATCCCTCAATAGTATCTGGAGATCTAAGCAAAGCTTTAGATGGAGTGCTTCATTACATTCGCCTTCAAAATGTGGAAAATGGGTAAAATATGGCCAAATGATGCAGTGAGAAGGACACGTGGTTGGCTGAATGGAGCACTCAGAGAATGAAACACCTGGCCTTCAGAGCATAACATGGAGGGCCAGTGGACTCCTATTCTGCATGTTTTCAACTCCCTCCCTTGGATGAGGGAGTTGAGGGGGCATATAAAAAGTTGATAGATGACACAAAGCTGGGATAGGCGGCCTTTCAGGACTCAAAAAAGGTCTAGGAAGGGTTCAGCTGATGGCCAAAATAATTATGATGGCATTTAATAAGAGAGAAATGGACTGTTTTGCAGCTGGGCAGGAAAAAGATAAAGATGGGGAAGACTTGGCTTAGTAGTAGCATATCTAAGTGGGACTTTGTTGACCCCCAGTTAAACATGAACCAACTGTGTGATGCACTTGTTAAAAATGCCAATGTTATCTTGGGTTGCATTAACAGGAGAATAAAGTCCAGACTTTGGGAGCTAATTAATCCATTTTGCCTTGGTTGGATCCCACCGGGAAATGTGAGGAGCACCAGAGTCAAAAATAACAAGGATAAATTGGAATAATGTTTTGAGAAAGGCAAAGAAGATAGTGACGGGTGAGAAAACTAAGCCCTCTGGGGAATGGTGAAAAGATTTGGGCATGTTAAGCCTTCAAAAGAGATGGTTAGGGGTGGTAGGTCATCCATCTTCAAGGATCTTCAAGGAGCAGAGTCATTCCCTCTTCTCCAAAAAGGGAGAAGCAAAATCTCTCAAGGAAGGAGGGCCCTGGCTCTTATCAGCTGCCAGCCTTTAGCAAGGCTGCAACATGAAGTGGTCAGTTTTCTTGTTTTAGGAATTCTGGGAATTAACATTGCCCAGTTTGAAAAAAGACATTTCTGGTGGAACGTCCATTGAGCAAATGAGCTCCATTCAAAGACCATTCGAAGTTATAACGGCACTGAAAAAAGTGACATGACCGTTTTTCAGAGTTACGACCTTTGCAGCATCCCCAGAGTCAAGTGATCAAAATTCAGATGCTTGGCACCTGGTTCGTATTTATGACGGTGGCATTATCCCAAGGTGATCTGATCCACTTTTGTGAACTTCTGACAAGAAAAACCAAGAGGGAAGCCAGATTCACTTAATAACCAGTTTACTAACTCAGCTTCCTAGGGGGCTGGACTAGAAGACCTCCAAGATCCCTTCCAGTTCTATGCTGATCGATTGCTTCCTTAATCCCTAAGGCAGAGGTGAAATCCAGCAGGTTCTGACAGGTTCTGGAGAACCGGAAGCAGAAATTTCGAGCAGTTTGGAGAACCGGCAAATACCACCTCTGGCTGGCCCCAGAGTGGGGTGGGAATGGAGATTTTGCAATATCCTTCCCCCAGGAGTGGGGAGGGAATGGGGATTTTGCAGTATCCCTCCCTGCCACGCCCACCAAGCCACACCATGCCCAAGCCACGCCCACAGAACCAGTAGTAAAAAAAATTGGATTTCACCACTGTCCTAAGGTGCCAGGTGTCATAACTGGAAGGGACGAATCAGCATACAGGGAAGAAGTCCATAAGGTATCCACATGGTATTCAAAAAACAACTTACATCTAAATACTAGTAAGACAAAGGAGATGGTGCTAGATTTCCGGAAGCACAGAAAGGAACCTGCCCCACTGTATATCGAGGGGGCCTGTGTGGAGAGAGTTTCCTCTTTTAAATTCTTGGGAGTGCTTATTAGTCAAGATCTCACCTGGAAAAACAACACGTCCCTGGTAATTGGCAAGGCCCAAAAGAGACTTCATTTCCTTAGAGTCCTGCGAAAAAAATCAGGTGGAACAACGGCTGATGACCTCTTACTATCGGTCCACTATAGAAAGTGTCCTCAACATACTGCATTACCAGTGGTGGGTTTCAAATTTTTTTACTACCGGTTCTGTGGATGTGGTTTGGTGGGCGTGGCATGGCTTGGTGGGCGTGGCAGGGGAAGGATAATGTAAAATCTCCATTCCCACCTCAATCCAGGGGAAGGTTACTGCAAAATCACCATTTCCTCCCGATCAGCTGGGACTCGGGAGGCAGACAATAGATGGGGGCAGGACCAGTCAGAGGTGGCATCTACCAGTTCTCCGAACTACTCAAAATTTCCGCTACCGGTTCTCCAGAACTGGTCAGAACCTGCTGAAACCCACCTCTGTTCATTGCAGTATGATACGCTGGTTTAACTGCCGCGGACAGAAAGGCAGTACAGAGAGCGATCAATTCAGCGCAAGAAACCACTGGATGACATTGCCAGGTCTCACTGCTTTAGCAGACTTAAGGAAGATACTCAGAGATGATTCACACCCTGGTTAGTGTCTCTTCACACTTCTACCATTGGGCAGAAGACATCAAAGCATAGCCAGCCGAACAAAAATAGGTTTAAAAATAGTTTCTATCCTTGAGCTGTCAGATCAGGGGTGAAATTCAAAATTTTTCCCTACCGGTTCTGTGGGCGTGGCTTGGTGGGCGTGGCAGGGGAAGGATACTGCAAAATCCCCATTCCCACCCCACTCCAGGGGGAAGGATACTGCAAAATCACCATTCCCACCCATTCCTGGGGGAAGGATACTGCAAAATCTCCATTCCCACCCCACTTCAGGGGGAAGGATACTGCAAAATCCCCATTCCCTCCCCACTCCTGAGGGAAGGATATTGCAAAATCCCCATTCCCTCCCCACTCCTGAGGGAAGGATATTGCAAAATCCCCATTCCCACCTTACTCCGGGGCCAGCCAGAGGTGGTATTTTCCGGTTCTCCAAACTACTTAAAATTTCCGCTACCGGTTTTTCAGAACCTGTTAGAACCTGCTGGATTTCACCCCTGTGTCAGACTCTCAAACACAACCACAATCACTCCATGCACACGCGGAAACGTATGACTAGTTTTTCTTTTTCTTTCTTTTTCTTTCCAACAACCCCCTCCCCCCATTACTTGCATAGGGATCATTCTTTATACTGTTTATGTCGTTTGTATTTTTTTTTTAAATTGGTCATGGATTGCACCAGTGAGGCTAAAACCAATTTCGTGGTATACATGATGAACAATGACAATAAAAGGCTATACTAAATAGTCCCTTTCTTGTGTTATGCATAAAACTGCTGGCTCCAGAAGAGGAAAGGAAGATGCTTTCCAAGGAGGAAAAAGTCCTGTGGATTTTTGGTGGCAGGAGGTGACCAGAAACGTTTGCTCTCACCGCCCAGCCTACCTGTCAGGGTTGTTGTCCTAGAAGCAAATGGAAAAAACTCGCTACGGGATCCCTTTGAGATACGGGAGGAAAGGCGGCACTACCACCTTCCGCCAGAGGGCAGCGGAGAGTTTCTTTTCGCCGTGCCTTTGCTGCCCTCTAGCGGCCGGTCGGGCCTCTCGCGGCTTAGCCAACCACCGCCCTTAAGGAGAGAAACAGCTGGGAAAGAACTGGCGGAAGTGTTGGCAACGGGGGTGGTGGTGGTGGTGGTGGTCTTCCTATAATTTTCTACCTTCACGCCGGGCTTGAGGAAAGCGATCCCCTTCCGCCCTTTCCTTCTTCTTCGGGCCAATCAGAAACGAAGCGTCGCTTCGGAGCTTCCGGAGGAGGAAAAGAAAGAGGCGGTTTTGAAGCGAGAGAGAGAAGGGGGCGGTCGCTGCGCATGCGCGGGAGGAGGAGCGGCGCGCTTTGGAGGCGGAGGCCATGGGGTCGGTTCACGCGCGGGTAGGAGCTCGCCCGGCTGACCTTGGCGGAGGGGGGGGGGGGGTAAAGGGGGGGGGGGGCGGCCGACGGTGGTCCTCTGGGCGTGTGTAGAGTGCCCTTCTAACCACCTTGGCGCCTCCCGCGAGCGAACTGACCTGGGGGGGGGGTGTCCCAGCAGAAGAAGGGGGGGCTCGGTTGCGTGGAAGAGCCCCCCCCCACCCGTGTTAGTGGGAGAGAAAAGGGTTGCAGTTCAGTCCTTTCTTGTTTTAAATAAAGTGGAAAAAGATACCCCCTCCCAACACCCAATGTGGTATTTGGGACCATGGATACCATGCATCATTGGATCCCCACCGGGTCTTTGCAGGCAGTCCTCGACTTACAGCGGTTCGTTTAGTGACCATCCACTGAAGGAAAAAAAAAGTGGACTTAGGACCGTTTTTTTTTTAATCCGTCATGGGTCGGGTGATGGAAATTCAGAGGCATGGCCAACGGACTAGACTTACGACCGTGGCAGTGTCCCAAGGTCCCCTTTTGCGACCTTCTGACAAGCAAAGTTGGGGTGGGGGCGGGGGGGGATGCCAGATTCATGGAGCAACCGGGTTACTAATTTTTATCAACTTAACAGGGTTACTAATTAACTGAACCGGGTTACTAATTAAGTCAACTTAATTTTATTCACTTAACAGCTGTGGCAAGGAAGGTCGTAAAACGGGGCAAAGCTCACCTAACCAATGACTCTCTGAACAATAGAAATGATGGGCTCGAGTGTGGTCGTTAAGTCGAGGACTGCCTGTATTTTGGGCAACCTAAGCAGAGCGCCTCGTCCTCCCTGGCTTCGTTTCTGCTGCAACAACGACCCTGCGTGGTGGGCTGGACTGGGAGGCAGGACTGGCTCCGGATCTCAGAGTTGCCTGGTTTCTAACCCATCTGCCTTCAATAAAAGGTTTTATTCTTGGCTGCTCCCAGTAAGAGGAGCTTTCAAGGGATTGGCACCCAATATTAGGCAGTTTGTGGGTTACTCCCTGTGGATTCTGGTGGACCCAATACAGGTAGTCCTCGACTTTCGACAGTTCATTTAGTGACTGTTCAAAGTTACAACGGCACTGAAAAAAGTGGCCGTTTTTCCTAGTTACGAAGCATCCCCATGTTCATGGGATCGGCATCCCCATGTTCATGGGCTCGAAATTCAGAGGCTTGGCAACTGGTTCGCACTTACGACCGGTGCTGTGTCCAAAGGTCACACGATCACTTTTTGCGACCTTCTGACAAGCAAAGTCAATGGGGAAGAAACCGGATTAACAACCGTGGCAAGGAAGGTCGTAAAATGGGGCAAAATTCACTTAACAAATGTCTCACTTAGCCACAGAAAGTTTGGGTTCAAGTGTGGTCGTAGGTCGGGGACTATCTGTATCAGACAGTTCATAGGTTACTCGCTGTGGATTCTGGTGGGCCCATTAAGTTAATCCTGACCTGATGGGTAAATATTCCCCATTCATGCTGCCTGAAGTATTCTGGAAGTTGAAGTCCATACAACTTAAAATTAACTGCCAAGATGTTGTTGTTGTTAGTTGTGAAGTTGTGTCCGACCCATTGCAACCCCATGGACAACATTCCTCCAGGCCTTCCTGTCCTCTACCAACCCCCAGAGTTCATTTAAGCCCACGCCGACTGCTTCAGTGACTCCATCCAGCCACCTCGTTCTCTGCCGTCCCCTTTTTTGCCCTCAATCTTTCCCAGCATTAGGCTCTTCTCCAGTGAGTCCTACCTTCTCTTTTTTTAAAAATGTTTTTTTATTTTTTAGCCAAACACACATTTAATACATCAGTTTTCTCTTCCCTGTGACATCTCAGTGTTATCTTCCAAAGTTCTTTCTTTTTCTGTATAGTTGTCATTACTTCTATCTTGATCCTTATCCAGTCCATCACTAACATAATATTCAACTCATCACATATTTTTACATACTTATATAATTCATCATTTATATCTCTTCTCCAACCAATAATAAAAATTATTCCATATTTTAAAATATTCTGAGTCTTCTCTATCTTTAATCATCAGAGTTAATCTATTCTTTTGTGCACAATCTGAGATTTTTTAAAATTACTTCTTCTACAGGTATTTTCTCCGCTTTCCAATTTTGTTCATAGACAATCCTTGCAGCTGTTATTACATGTATTATCAGATAAACTTTTTCCTTGTTAATTTTTTCAGATAGGATACCCAGTAGGAACAGCTCCTTCCTTCTCATTAGGTGGCCAAAGTATTTGAGTTTCACCTTCAGGATCTGGCCTTCTAAAGAGCAGTCAGGGTTGATCTCCTCTAGGACTGACCGGTTGGATCGTCTTGCAGTCCAAGGGACTCGCAGGAGTCTTCTCCAGCACCATCGTTCAAAAGGCCTCAATTCTTTGGCGCTCAGCCTTCCTTATGGTCCAACTTTAATGCCAAGACATTAAGACTCAATATATGCTGAACATTAAATTTGAGTGTGGCAGTGAAAGAATTAAGGAGATGACAGCTAGGGGAAGAAACTGGTGCCCCAAGTGCTGACTTATTGTCCTTCATGGTGTAACCCAGGGCTCATCTGTAGATACCCCAACTGCTAATACTTATAGTAAAATAGTGATGCACACTTGTGTTGCATGAATACAACATTATTCCATGTACTTGTGTTTCCAGAGTAAAAAGGATGGTGAGGGTACCTAGTTAATACATACACTTCTTTTTGGAAAAAAAGAAACAGATCTAGTGGTTTATTTGATCGATTATAAACGACTGAATCTGCGTTTTCAGAGTTTGGAGCCTCTCCCCACGAGTGGTCCTGATTTCGGTGGCGTAGGTGAAGAAGCAGAGCTTGTGGAAGTTGAACCAGAAACTAAACAAGAAATTCTTGAAAATAAAGATGTAAGTATAAGGATTTCCTGCCTTCCCCTTGATTACGTAGAGCAGGGGTCCCCAACACCGGCCCCACAGATTGGTCCATGTCCTGTTAGAAACCGGGCCGCACAGCTGGAGGTGAGCAGCGAGAGTAAGCGAATGACGCTTCATCTGTATTTGCAGCCGCTCCCCAGCGTTATCATCACTTCCTCAGCTCCACCTCAGATCATCAGGCATTAGATTCTCTAAGGAGTGCGAACCCTACTGTAAACAGCGCATGGGAGGGATCTAAGTTATGAACCCTCCCTCCCTTTATCCATTTTGTGGAAAAATGGTCTTCCATCAAATTGGCCCCTGGTACCAAAAACATTGATATAGAGTACTGTACTGTATGTAATAAAAATGATTACTGTTAACAGATGATACATCTTTAAAACGACTGTGTGCCTGATACATTTAGAAATAAATTTGTCTTTTTAGGTGACATCTTGCATAAATTCAGGTGGGCTAATGTAGTTAAATAATTTAAAAAAAATCTTAGAAGGATATAATTACCTCCTTTGGGAAACATACAAGAAAAACTAAGCTAAGGCGCTGAGCTTGTCGATCGAAAGGTCGGCAGTTCAGCGGTTCAAATCCCTAGTGCCGCGTAACGGGGTGAGCTCCTGTTACTTGTCCCAGCTTCTGCCAACCTAGCAGTTTGAAAGCACATAACAAATGCAAGTAGAAAAATAGGGACCACCTTTGGTGGGAAGGTAACAGCGTTCCGTGCGCCTTTGGCGTTTAGTCATGCCGGCCACATAACCACGGATACGTCTTTGGACAGCGCTGGCTCTTCAGCTTTGAAACGGAGATGAGCACCGCCCCTAGAGTCGGGAACGACTAGCACATATGTGCAAGGGGAACCTTTACTTTATAGGGCATTTGGTTCGAACTAACTTAATCAAAATAAAATCCTGGGCTTCAGTTTTGAAGAACTTGGAGCAATTAAAAATATTGGTCTTCTCGCCAAAATTGCTTAATCTAGATATTCCCAACATTTAGATAGTAGAGGATCTGCTTAATATTGAACGTATCTCTTCACAAAATCTGTGACAAAATCTTCATGCTTACAGAATCATTATATCTACTAATGCAATAATTTCTAATATCTGCCCATTATTTAATACTTGTTATTTTGCTTTTTAGGTTGTTGTTCAACATATACACTTTGAGGGACTTGGAAGAACTAAAGATGATATTATCATGTATGAAATTGGTGAAGTTTTCAAAGCTAAAAATCTGATTGATGTGAGTACTAAAATTCCTTAACAAGCTATCCAAAAATCTCAACAACTACATTATATTAGCATCTTTATTTAATTCCATAGAAATTTAGAAATATGATTGCTCAACTTGTGTGCCCAAATAATCTTGCAAAACTTTACTAAAAAGTTTTTTATTATTTTGGAAGCAGGTTTTGAGCTATATCAATTTGGGATTGTGGAAAGATACTGATTTTTTTTTCTTCTGATAGACACAAATTTACGACTTTGAGGGGTCACTTGTGACATAGTAGTATGCAGGGCGTTTCAGTATGAATTATCTCAAATTCAGCCCTCTGATTTGAGTATGAAATGAGCTGCCATTGCCTTTTTAAGCTTCAGTGTTGCATATTTTCATTAAATTATATGAAACATTCCATAGTTAATGGCAGTTTCTTTGTGTAGCTTTTCCATGTTGCCATGATCTTTTTGTACCCCTCCAAAGGCAGTAAAAATTCTACATCTGATCTTGAAATCTGGATCAGTAAATTACTCAAATATGTACCTGTGCACATATCCGAGAAAAGGAATTGATTTTCAAGATAGTAAAATATCTCTGGGGAGTTGGTTAATTTTTTTTAATGGAAGGAAAATTACATAATATATAATCCAAAGAAATTAAAATCTAATTTTGTAAAAGTTCAAAGTATTAATTGGCACCAAATTAATGGGTGTTGATTTAACACATTGGTATTGGAAATGCTTGTAATAATTCGGTTATGTTTTGACATGACTTTTATATTTCGAAGGTGATGAGGAAATCACATGAAGCTCGTGAAAAGCTCCTCCGCCTAGGAATATTCAGACAAGTCGATGTACTGATCGATACATGTCAAGGTAATAATAACAGAGTAACAGAGTTGGAAGGGACCTTGGAGGTCTTCTAGTCCAATCCCCTGCTCAAGCAAGAGAACCTATAGCAGTGATGGCTAGCCTTTTCTGGACTGAGTGCCCAAAGCACACATGTGAACCCCCAAAATACAATGGGTACGCGGCACCCACGTATACGCCCCATCTCCCACGCATGCACGGCAGAAACCTGAGGACCAGCTGGTTGCCGGGAGGCGCATGCACATGCGCAGCAAACCTGAACTGAGGCAACGGCTTGCATGTCCACAGAGAGGGAGCTGCATGCCATAGGTTCACCATCACGGCCCTGTAGCATTCCAGACAAATAGCTGTCTAGACTTTTCTTAAAAACCTCCATTGATGGAGCACCCACAGTCTCCGAAAGCAAGCTTTCCACTGGTTAATTGTTCTCACTGTTAGGAAATTTCTCCTTACTTTCTGGCTGCTTCTCTCCTTGATTAGTTGAAGAAGCTTCTTGGATGAGAAGCAAAATGTCTTCAAAGAAAAAAACCAGAAAGTCCAGTTGTCTCTTGAAAGAAAAGTACCTTTGGCTCCCTTCTCATCAGTTGAAATCAAATCAAATAATTCAAATCATTTGAAGCTACGGGCTGTTGCATTGCTCCCTGCATGGAGGGATTTGAAAAATTCTCGTGAAGACAAAAACAGTTATAAGATGTGGATTAGTAGCACATCCAACATTTTTGGTCTTGGGATTGTGGTCAGTTTTTTTACAGAAGACATCAGATTATTTGCTTTTTCAACAAATTGCCAAAAAACCCAATTGTGTTTCCCTACAATAACGATAGTTCTATTCTGATTATAGTGCCGTTTCCCCCCCCCCTTTTATCTGTTTATAGCTAAATCTTTTAAATTGCCAATCTTCGACCAAATTTATAAACAAAAGTCAAGTGAAATAAAAAGGAAGAGTGCAGCTTATACACAGTAGCAAGGCCCAGCTAATTCCACTAATCCCAGCTAAGCCCAGATCAAGGGATGAGCCTGCCCTTCCTCCAGCTTTTCTTCCCATTGTGGAGATGGAGGCTTGGGCGTATTGGCACATCCCTCTGCTGAGGATCGAAGCAATGTCAGACTTCAGCCTGCATTTGC
Source organism: Ptyas mucosa (assembly GCA_012654045.1). Taxonomy (NCBI): domain Eukaryota; kingdom Metazoa; phylum Chordata; class Lepidosauria; order Squamata; family Colubridae; genus Ptyas; species Ptyas mucosa. The sequence continues at coordinate 13,495,479 of WNWU01000049.1, read as the reverse complement.
AGGAGTGAGCAGGCAGAAGGAGAGTGGTAGGGAAGCCTGGAAGTGCCAGTCTCATGGCTTAGCTTGGTGAAATCTGAACCGGTTTGCTACCGGTTCACTGGCCACGCATGTGTGCTGTGCGCCAAGTACACGCATGCGCAGTGTACTTGAAGACATATTTATTCCATCAAGCTGGCCTAGCCTAAATAGTTTTTAATGGGATTTTAATTTTATAATGATTTGGGGTTTCAAATTGGGAGGCCGATTGATTTAATGTATTTTTAATTATTTTAACTTTTGTATTTGTATGTATTTTTAACTTTGGCTGTTCACCGCCCTGAGTCCCATTCGGGAGAAGGGCGGTATACAAATTAATAATAATAATAATAATAATAATAATAAAATGCATGCTGCACACCGAAAGGAGGCTTCGGTAAGTAGAACAGCAAGGGGAGGGATCAGCTGTGCTGCACGATTAGCTTCGCTAGAAAGCAGGATTTCCTGCTTTCTAGCAAAGCTAAACCGCGCGGCACAGCTGATCATCGGAAATACCGGTTTGGAGGAACCGGTAGCTTTTTTTAAACTATCGGTTTGATCGAATCGGTAGTTTTTATCACTACCGGTTCACCTGGACTGGAGCGAACCGGTAGCATTTCACCCCCGGCTTAGCTGGTATTTGGTTATTGCTTGCGGGTCTGTTTTGTCAAGTCCAATAATCTTTCTCATTGCCATTGTGTATTTAGGTGGTTTCTTACTCGTTCTGAAATCTAGTTTGTCCAAATTAGTTTCAAATTGTTATATTAAAAATGCATCCATTAAAATGATCAGTGTTAGAACTGTTTTTTTGAAATTTCCATAGTACAGGCAGTTTACTGACAGACTTACAACCGTTTAGTGACCAGTTACAACGGCACTGAAAAAAGTGACTTATGGCCATTTTTCACACTTAACGGCAATTGCAGCATCCCCGTGGTCACGTGATTTACATTTGGACGCTTGACAACTGGTTCGTCTTTACAATGTTGTAGTGTCCCGGGTCATTTTTGCTGTTAGTTGCGAAGTCGTGTCCGACCCATCGCGACCCCATGGACTTCCTGTCCTCTACCATCCTCTGGAGTCCATTTAAGCTCACGGCTACTGCTTCAGTGACTCCATCCACCCACCTCATTCTCTGCCGTCCCTTTCTTCTTTTGCCCTCAAACTTTCCCAGCATTAGGCTCTTCTCCAGTGAGTCCTTCCTTCTCATTAGGTGGCCAAAGTATTTGAGTTTCATCTTCAGGATCTGAACTTCTAAAGAGCAGTCAGGGTTGATCTCCTCCAGGACTGACCGGTTTGATCGCCTTGCAGTCCAAGGGACTCACAGGGGTCCTCTCCAGCATCAGAGTTCAAAGGCCTCCATTCTTTGGCACTCAGTCTTTCTTATGGTCCAACTTTCACAGCCATCCATTGCAACTGGGAAAACTGATTCCCTTTTGTGACCTTCTGACAACCAAAGTCAATGAGGAAGCCAGATTCTCTTAACATAATACGACAAGAAAAGTCGTAAAATAGGGCAGAACTCGCTTAACAAATTTCTCACTTACCAACATCAATTGTGGTCATAAGACGAGGACTACCTGTATTTTTTAAGGAAGCAAAACCCAATAACAGATGGAGACCTTTAAGTAGAGACCAGTATTTTAATTAACTATGTCAGAGCTGGAGCCTGGTGGGTATCATACTTGGAATCAGACTGCCCATATTAGAGTGGGAAATTGGGTGTGGCCCAGTGGTGGATTTCTACTGGTTCGCCCCGGTTCGGAGGAACTGGTAGCGGCGGTAGCGGGAAGCTCCGCCCACCCACCCGGATGTCATCACAGATGCTCTTTTGAACCGGTAGCGAAGGTAAGTGAAACCCACTACTGGTGTGGTCCCTGGAGCTTTCTGCCCTCAGCTCCCAGCTAGTACAGGACTAGAGTTGGGGATGCCAGGTGTCAGGCGTCTGGAAGTTCTTCGCTTTCCCAATTGAAACCTAAAAGAGAATGTGGGTAACTTCAGCCCGGATCTCTTTATGCCATTCTGGCCCTGTAACCACTACCCCAGCACGGGCGCCAAGCCTGTGGTATCACCGAAGTAAATCACACCTAGTTTGCCCAGTTGTGTAACTCAATCTGAATCTTATCTCACTGTTCAAAGTGTGCATATCTTTTTGGCCAGGGGGTCAGCACTCTTGGCTTGACTAATAAATGCACGTGTGTGTGTGTTTGTGTTTGTGTGTTTAGGTGATAATGCTCTTCCAAATGGGTTAGACGTCACCTTCGATGTAACAGAGCTGAGAAGATTAACTGGAAGTTACAACACCATGGTTGGCAACAACGAAGGAAGCATGGTAAGCCTTGCATCATTGGTTGCTGCCGAGTGTCAGCTCTGAAAGATGATAGCTAGGACATTTAAACAGAAACACCATTTGGCTTCATTTTGAGAAAACAGTCTTCCAATTGTACACGGTCCATTTTCCTTGCTTATTCTGTGATTGCTTAGAAATCCGAGTTCTACGCTTTTAGATTAGTCCACCTTAGACTACTTAAGAAACAAATGAGCACCACTCCCTAGAGTTGAAGATGCCTAAGCATCTTCACCTTTACTTTACATTAAGAGAACAAGAAGTGGTTTCTTTGTTGTCTGGAAGGAAGATAGTTCCTTTTTTTGATGATAACAACAAAATACGGAACGATTAATGTTAAGAACTGACGAGTTGGCTTTTCACGATTGCAAAGAGAATGAAAGTTTTAAAAAGCTGATAGAGAAGCTAATGGTAGAGAGCATGTCTGTATGAGCCACTTATCGTCTTATCACGTTTTACAGGTCCTTGGACTTAAACTGCCTAATATTTTGGGGCGTGCTGAGAAGGTGACATTCCAATTCTCCTATGGCACCAAGGAAACGTCATACGGTCTCTCCGTCTTCAAACCACAGCCTGGTCACTTTGAAAGAAAGTAAGACTTTTAAAGTACGTGAATGCTATGGGCGTAATATTTTAGAGTCTCTAAAGCTCCCATTAAATCAAGAGGGTTTATTTCCAAGTAAACATAAATGGGCTGCTCTTTTAAAGTTTTTGTAAGGTTCAAAAGACTTTTCTTTAGAGTAAATACTGTATGATCATTGGTAACTTTTTCCCCAGATTGTACCAACTCCAAGCCTATTTTTTTCTTTTCTTTCATGTAATGAAAAAGTCGGTTGATTTCAGCTTTCCTGATAGTTTGCTTAGTTGGCCAGGCTGCAACATCATCCCTTGCATTTTCATTATTTATAACAGTGGCCCCCAATCTTTTGGGTGCCAGGGACCGGTTCCGTGGAGAACGGTTTTTCTGCAAATGGGGGCAGGCTGGTTTTGTGCGCTGCCTGGATCCTGCACATGCGCGGATGGGGCTTCGCTCACTTGCAGAACCTGGTTCCTGGTGGGCAACAGACTGGTGCCACTACATGGCCCAGGATTTGGGACCCCTGATTTATAAGAAAGAAAAAGAGGATGTAGGTGGCCCTTTTAAGATGCTAAACCAGTGATGGTGAACCTTTTTGGCATTGAGTGCCCAAACCGGAACGTGCATGCATGCGCGTGCATCAGGGGTGAAATCCAGCAGGTTCTGACAGGTTCTGGAGAACCGGTAGCAGAAATTTTGAGTAGTTCGGAGAACCGGCAAATACCATTTCTGGCTGGCCCCAGAGTGGGGAGGGAATGGAGATTTTGCAATATCCTTCTTCCAGGAGTGGGGAGGGAATGGGGATTTTGCAGTATCCTTCCCCTGGAGTGGGGTGGGAATGGAGATTTTGCAGTATCCTTCCCCTGCCACGCCCACCAAGCCACACCACGGCCACCAAGCCACGCCCATAGAACTGGTAGTAAAAAAATTTGGATTTCACCACTGGCGTGCATGTGTGTGTGTGTGTGCGCATGGAGCACCAGAAACCGAAAGAACAGCTGGCTGGCATGCGCATGCCTATTTTTTTGCCGTTTTCAGGCTGTTTTTTGGGTCATTTTTAGGGCGTTTTTTTGGCTGGTTTTTTGGCCGTTTTCTGGGTCATTTTCTGGCGCTCCGGCGCCTGCGAAGACCACCTGGACATTTTTTGGCTGTTTTTCGAGCTGTTTTTTGGGCCATTTTCAGGCCGTTTTCTGGTGCTCTGGCACCTGTGAAGACTACCTGGCCATTTTCAGGCTGGTTTTCGGAGTGTTTTTCAGGCTGGTTTTTGGACTGTTTTTGGCCCAAAAAAATGCCCCAAAATCTGCCTGAAAACGACCTGAAAAACTGCCTGAAAACACCCCAAAACCGGCTTGTTTTTTAGCCATTTTTGGCCGTTTTTCAGGCCGTTTTCAGGCTCTCTGGTGCCTGTAAAGACCAGCTGGCCAGTGCGCATGTGCTGCTGGCCAGAAGAGCAGCTGGCGATGGCACACGTACCCACAGAGCTTTCCGTGTCACCTCTGACACGCATACCAAAGGTTTGCCATCACAGGGCTAAACTATTGCACAAGCTTCTGGGAGAGGAAGAAACGAGATAATATTTTAGCAGAAATCTTGAGCAAGATTTTACCTTTTTTTTTTACACCCAAAAGGTACCTTAGGAAAAAATATCATGCTGTTTTTGAACCAATAAACCTGTTTTCTGCTTTTGTTTTCAAGGGCATGGAAATAATGGATGAGAATTGAACTACTATACGTCTTTATAAAAATTGTTTACTGCCATTCTTTTCTTGAAGAGAATTGTAGACCTCAGAGGATTGGGGAGTCTAATATTTCTAATATTTGACATCTCACATTTTCTTACTATTCGCTTCTTTGCACATTGGCACCAGACACTGAGAAAGCAATCTGACTGCTCTTAATTCTCCAGTATAGGCAGGGGTAGAAGATGGTGGTGCCCAGTTATACTGTAGAACCCGTGAATACATGCCCGTCTGTTTGAAAGTCAAGCTCAGAATTCTCTCTTAAATATTCAGCTTTGGCCAAAGGGAGTTTTCCTTCCAACAATTACACATCCGCCTTGTGGGATTAATTTCCTATCTCTTAAGTTCAGTGGTGGGTTCCTCCCGGGTCAGCCCGGTTCTCCCAAGCCGGTAGCAGTGATGATATGACATCACCGAACCGGTTCTGCTCCCCCGTGCCCCCCCCACGTTATTCTTACCTTTTATTTGGCCCCACCCCCAATCTATTGCTGCCTCCTGAGTCCCAGCTGATGGCTAGAGGGAAAAAACCTGTTTAAACTCTTGCCCCGGGGCTTCAAAGGGCCGCCCTACAGCTGATCAGTGTTAAAAGAAAACAAATGAGTAGACCAGTGCCTGCAAAAATAAATGGGTAGATCGGTACAGCTCTGCAAGCAGTTAAAAGCCTGGTAGAACAGTATCTCTGCTGAATTCTAAATAATTGTCACATGACCATTAAGCCACGCCCACAAAATAAGCCACGCCCACAGAACCGGTAGTAAAAAAAATTTAGAACCCACCCCTGCTTAAGTTCCTATGTCGAGATTATATTTTGAACTACGAGCAAGTTGTTTTCCGACATTAGTGAACTTGGAAAGGAACAAGTGGATGTCGGATTATATAGAGTAGCTGCTTTTTCTTGTTATTCATGAAGACCAATATGATGCCATTATGATAATAAAATCTGGCATGATAATTTGAGTCTGCATTCTATGAATGGCTCTTCTCTTATTTTCTTTATTTGCAGTCTGGATCCTATCTAATCACTATCATAGATTTGAGCAATAAACAGATTATAGACAGGGAAGAATCTGTTGTGGAGGTAAAGGCTCCTATATTACTGGATACCATTCCTGGTACCTTCCAGACACTGTGGATTTCCTCTCTCACAATCTTACCACAAGTTCTGTTACTTACATCCTGTCTTACAAACTTCCTGTTTCTTCCATGATGGAAAAACATTTCTTTTGCTAATACGAGCTTGGTTTTTATTACACTGGTACAGTTTTCAAATAGTTGTGCCACAAACTAAAATGAATACAAATATCTGAGCTGTTAATACTTCACGAGATGCCAAAGATTATTAAGCATTAAATTGTTGGCTACTGTTTTTAATCTATCAGCTTTTTTCTTTTAACTCTAACCTTAAAAGTACCCCCCAAAAATATACGACTCTCAGTGCAATGGTACATTTTGTTCTTTAGGGTCAAATCCTTCATAGAGACAAAACGGAGTAGAAGTGTTCTGTCCTTCTCAAGTCTATGTTGGGATTTTGTTGCAGGTCTTGTTTTGTTTTTAATTTGGGTGTCTTGTTTGTTTCCAGCATTTCTCTCAATGTGTACAAAGTAACTGGACAATTTCCTTGGAGTTCCCTGCGTGAAACAGACAGAGGAATATCAACTGAAGTCAATGTAGGTAAAATGGAGCTATGTTGTCTACTACCATGTTTCCCCGAAAATAAGACCCTGTCTTCTATTTTTGTGAACCCTGAAATAAGCGCTTGGCCTTATTTTCGAGGAGGTCTTATTATTTTGGGGTGCGTGGAGCGAGACGGGGCTCCTCTTGCCGACTTACCTGATTTCCAGCTCGGTCTCCCTAACCCTAACCAGAGGAAATGGCGGGGACAAGCTGCACATGCGTTTAAATATTTTCAGAGAGGGCTAATTTTTTTGGGGGGGGGGGTTATTGGGGGGGTGTTATTTTCAGGGAAACGCGGTAGTTAGCGAAGGATGGTGAATAACTGGGATGGCACAGTAGTGAAGGTTTTAAAGAAGAGCCTGGACAGTCACTTGTCTGAGATTGTATAGGATCTCCTGGACTAGAAGACCCCCAAGGTCCCTTCCAGATTTCTCTTCTCTTCTCTTCTCTTCTCTTCTCTTCTCTTCTCTTCTCTTCTCTTCTCTTCTCTTCTCTTCTCTTCTCTTCTCTTCTCTTCCCTTCCCTTCCCTTCCCTTCCCTTCCCTTCCCTTCCCTTCCCTTCCCTTCCCTTCCCTTCCCTTCCCTTTTTTTTTTTTTTAAATTTGATTTATATGCCGCCCTTCTCCGGAGACTCAGGGCGGCTTACAATGCACTAAGCAATAGCCTTCATACTTTTGTATGTTTATACAAAGTCAGCTTATTGCCCCCACAAACTGGGTCCTCAATTTACCTACCTTAGAAAGGATGGAAGGCTGAGTCAACCTTGAGCCTTGGTGAGATTCGAACCTGCAATAATTGCAGGCAGCTGGTGTTAATAACAGGGTGCTTTAGACCACTCTACTATCCAAGGCTCTTCCCTTCCCTTCCCTTCCCTTCCCTTCCCTTCCCTTCCCTTCCCTTCCCTTCCTCTCTTCTCCTCTCCTCTCCTCTCCTCCCCTCCCCTCCCCTCCTCTACTCCTACTCCTATTCTACTCTACTCTACTCTACTCTACTCTACTCTACTCTACTCTACTCTACTCTACTCTACTCTATTTTTTGACTGGATTTCAGAAAAGTGATTTAGAGTTAGCAAAACAAACACCTGTCTGCAACTGTTTGAGGCACCTACTTCTTTTCCTGAGATTCTTACCCTGGGAAAAAGTGCAGCCTTTTTAAGGAGTGGAGGGCAGATGCTATATTTGTGTTCCCATGAGCTCTGAAGCACCAATTTGGTGCTGCACAGCCCCTAAGGTCAGTGCTTCTCTGGTGACTGCCCTGCCTGCTGCATGTCCCACATCGAGCTCTTTTCATTGAGATCTTAGCAGATTGCAAAGGATCTTGCAGACAGCTGACGGACAACATTTCCTGTTCCTGCGTCATTGCATATTTTCTTTTTTTTGCTGCTGTGTTGCAACAAACTGGGATGGGGTTAGGCATTGATCATTTTTTGTACCTGCACAGCTTCTTGAAATTAGCAAGGTATGGCTTGTACAAGGGTAGGCAACCTTAAATACTCAAACAGCCACAAAGGTCCTAACCAGGAGCCCCCTGTTCAATTCTGGTTCCCGACTCATAGAGTCTCCTCCTAGCGCAGCTTCCTTTTTCCTCTACTTGTTCTAACGGAAAGCCCTATCAATTGTGGAGCTGACCGGCGACAGGGAGCCAGAGCAGAGGGATGAAAGAGCCACATGCGGCTCCAGAGCCACAGGTTGCTGACCCCTGGGCTTGTATCTCAACATCTTACCCCTCATTTCAGGCAGAGCTGCTGGGCTTGACCGATACCTGCTTTTCACAAATGAAGTCATCCCATGGCTATGTTGGCAAACCTGGCAGTAGGAGGCTGGGACAATCTCACAGTATCTGGTAGTCCATCTCAGCCCCAGCCATGATGGTTGCAGTATCCCGAGCTCACGTGTTCATCTTTTGCCATCTTCTGACAAGCAAAGTCAATGGGAGTCAGATTCACTTAACAACGGTGTTACTCACATAACAACAGCAATGATTCATTTAACACATTCGGTAAGAAAAGTCGTCAAAACTCACTTAACAAATGTCTTGCTTAGCAACAGAAATTTGGGGCTCAATGGTGGCAAAAGATGACCCCGGGACACTGCAACCGTCAGAAATATGAGCCAGTAGCTGAGCATCCAAATTTTGATCACATGACCCAAGGGATGCTGCAAAGGTGGTAAGTGTGAAAAATAGTCACGTCACTTTTTTTCAGTGCCGTTGTAACTTTGAACGGTCACTAAATGAGCTGTTGTGAGTCGAGGACTACTTGTACTGTAGATTATGCAAACATGACCGGCAAATATATTGACTGTTTCCTAATATGATTTGATAGCTTATTTGTTCTCTATGACTATCACTCAGAGTTGTACCTTATAATCCTTGACGAATGTATCTTGTCTTTTTATGTACACTGAGAGCGTAT
>WNWU01000049.1:13469985-13486704 GCA_012654045.1 Ptyas mucosa | reverse complement strand
TATGCACCAAAGACAAATTCCTTGTGTGTCCAATCACACTTGGCCAAATAAAGAATTCTATTCGATTCTATTTTACGGCTGTATAAATTTTTTATACTTTTGCTGGGTTTTGATAACACATTCCACTTTTTATATGTTTTATTATATGAATTCAATCTTCTTCAGATTAGCTCCACAATCTGAAAATAAACGGAAGGTGGAGAAAATATATAATACTTTTCCTCATCCAAAGTTTGAATTATTTTCTTTTTTCTTTCTTTCTTTCAAAGTTTCCTATCTGGAAGACCAACCACACGCTAAAATGGGAAACCGTCTGGAGGGAACTGGGCTGCCTTTCGAGAACGGCCTCATTTTCTGTTCGAGAAGAAAGTGGACACTCACTCAAGTCTTCTGTATCTGTAAGATTTTTTTAAAAAAAAATTGAACGCGAATTTTAAAGTAACGCAGTTTGCCAAATGAAGCCCAGGGGTGGGCTTCAAAAATGTTAGCAAGGGGGTCTCTGCCCAGTTGCTGGGTGGGCGTGGCCATGGTGGGTGTGGCTTAGTTGGCGTCTTGCACCACGGTGGGGGAGGGGGGCTTTTTGCCCTCCTCAGGCTCTGGAGGTTTTCCTCGAATCTCCTCAGGCTCCGGGAGGGTGAAAACAGCCTCCCCAGGCTCCAGAGGCTCTCTGGAGGCTGGAAACGGGGCTGTTTCTGGCCTTCCTGAACTTCTAGTAGGCCCATTTTTCGCCCTCCCCAAGCCTCTGCACGCACCGTGCACTTAGCTGCATCCAAAATGGGCCACGTGGGGACTCCTGGGAGGGGCGGGGTGAGGTGGGTGGGGCCAGCCAGGAGTGGGATTTGTGGGTTCTCCGAACGGCACAGAATCTTAGTTAGATGTTCTCCCTAAACCCCTGCAAACCCCCAGCAGCCCCACCCCTGGCTGTTTAGTCTGGTAAACGAGACGAACCTTTTAGTGCTGAAAAAAAGGTTTAATAAGTTGAATGTTGCCCATTCTTGTCATAAGAAGAATTCAAATCTACTGGTTCTGCAGAATTATGGAGACATTTAGTTTAAAACTGCCAGAGAATCCCTTTTCTTCCCCCCCCCCCCGCTTTTGAAGCTCTCTAACAATGAAATAAAAAATAATAGATTCCAAGCAATCTTTTCTCAGCCTACAACGTTAGCATTTAATTCTGTCTCATCAAGCTTCGTATTTTGTTCCTTCGTATTTTGCAGCATGCCATGGTAATTGATTCTCGAAACTCTTCAATCTTGCCTAAACGGGGAGCTTTGTTGAAGATAAATCAGGTATTAATACCTCATTAACTAAGTTTCATTGTAATATGGAGAAAAACAACGCATTTGGGTAAGAAACGGGGGAAAATCCAAATAGTGAATGGAGAGATCAGATCTGACAAGGGGGTTTTTTTTGGTCCCTTCAAGTCAGTGTTGCCTCCTGGCAATTGCTGGATAAACCCCTGCAATATTCTTGGCAAGGCCTCAAAAGCAGTTTTGCCATTACCTCTTCCTAGAGCTGATTGTGATTGACCCAAGGTCACCCAAGTTGGGTTGTGCCTCAAGTGGGATTAGAACTCACGGCCTCCCATTTTCTAGCTTGGTGCTTTACCCCTACACAGATCTGGCTGCAGTCTGTCAAAAAAGGAACGGTGAATCCTCGTCAACCACAAATTAAACACGAGCCAGCACTGTGATGCAGTGGCTAAAAAAAAGCCAGTGCTGACTTGTGGTGCATTAAAAGGGCCTGGTGGCTCAGCAGACTAAAAAGCATTGTGATTAACACCAGCTGCCTGCAATTAATGTAAGTTCGAATCTCACCAGGCTCAAGGTTGACTCAGCCTTCCATCCTTTCTAAGGTAGGTAAAATGAGGACCCAGATTGTGGGGGCAATAAGCTGACACTGTATAAATATACAAAAGTATGAAGGCTGTTGCTTAACGCATTGTAAGCTGCCCTGAGTCTCTGGAGAAGGGTGGCATATAAATCAAATTTTAAAAAAAAAGAAGCAAGGGGTTTAGATCATGGGACGTAATTTTGTTCTGTGTCCTGTACAAATAAAGGAGAATATTTGTAACTCAGGGTTGAAATGAGGGGTCCTTGGTGCTCTCTGAGCTTGGTTACTTTCTTGCAGACATTTCATGACCCAACTAGGTAACATTATCAGTGCTAGTAAAGGGTGTGTTTTGCTGTCAGTTTTTATTCCAGTGGCTTGCCCTGTTGGTGGAACACTCCCACCAACACTGACAGAGTTAGCCACTAGGAGATAAACTGACAGTAAACCTCAATCTTCATTAGCACTGATTATGTTACCTAGTTTCGGTAATGAAACGTCTGCAAGAAAACAAAACAAGCTCAGAGAGCATCAAGGACCACTCTGTATCCAATGTCCACATTTTGGGCATCACAATCTAAAAAGGACATTGACAAACTGGAATTCGGAGAACGGCATAGAAACCAAGCCTTCTAGGAATAGTTAAAGGATCTTGATCTGTTTAGCCCGAAGGGAAATGTATTAAGCCTTCAGATAACTTGAAGAGTTGTCACATTGAGGAAGACAGGACAGGATCACAACCCATAAGTTAGAACTCCAATAAAGGAACTGCCTGATTGGATGATGGTCAGTTGTTTGGAATAAGCTCCACGCGATGTGGTGAGTTCTCCTTCACTGGCAGTCTTCAAAGAGAGGCTGGGTGATGGAAATGCTACTCTTGTAGCACAGATTCAGACAGTGAGGAGGTTGGGGAGGAACATGGGCCAGTCCTGGAGTCTGGGGAAGGCTCGGATGAGGGCTCTGCGTCGGAGGCAGAGAGAGAACCAGGGCCGTATGCCAGTTATCAGCTGCCTTTGGAGTCAGACATCAGTGGGGCAGATGAACAGCTGGAGCCTGTTCCCAGTGTGCGCATGCGCAGAGCTGCCAGAAGAAGGGAACAGCTAAGGAACAAGGGTCGACTCGGGAGTAAAGCCACAGGTGGACAGTGAATGGCCCCTCCCATAGGGAATAAAGAGGAGCGAAGGGGGAGGGGAGTTTGCAGGAGACAATTCATTCACTTAATTGATTTGTGACTCTCAGAGACTCCTTGCCAAGTTTTGAAGATATCGGCCTGGCAGCCCTCCAAGCCAGATAAGGTCTGTGACTGTAAATTCTCCCTTGAAAGACTTTGCTGGATGTGAATGAGAGGAATTCACAGTAACTTAATAAAAAGGGGGTTTTGTCGGGGCAAGGAGTCTGCTTCATGCTCTTGGGAAGAACAGCTACACTGAAGGGGGGATTGGACTAGGTGACCTCTAAAGTACCTTCAGCTCTATGAGTCTATCATACTCTGCATACTTTCTGCACTGCAAGGTATGCAGCATGAATTTCCCCCCTCCACATCAATCATGTATCTTGGCACTCTGCACAGCCGAGCAGTTTTTGCAATAACGTCCTTTTCATTTATAGCAGCGCTAAATTTATTTGTTTACAATCAGAGTATTAGGCACCCAGTTTATTGTCTCTGAATTTTCCCCTCCTCAAAATACCCTCCCCCCCTTTTTTTTTTTCAGGAGCTTGCTGGATATACTGGTGGCGATGTGAGCTTTCTGAAGGAGGATTTCGAACTTCAGTTAAACAAGCGTCTCTTATGGGATTCGGTAAGTCCTCCGTTTCGGCCTTTCACTCATTGTTCCTGGCAGGAAATGACTTTTCCTTCATCATCCGTTTGGAATGTCATCGTCAGACCTGCCGCCACTTAAACCTCTAAATAGAAGCGATCCTTGGCTCCATTTGTTGGGAATACATTTTTATTAGAAGGCAACTATATCACAGTAATGCATATAGCCAGAACTTAAAATCACTCGCCAAAATCCCTTAAACCTTTTCCTCCTTTAGTTACCTTTCATTGTCTGCTCCCTGTCAGATTCAGGTAGGATGTTTTTGTAACAGTCAAGCACAGATTGGTATGTAGCTGGTATGCCGGCTGATCTTGAAGAAATATTTATCTATCTATCTATCTATCTATCTATCTATCTATCTATCTATCTATCTATCTGTCATATTTCTATGCCGCCCACTCTGTGAGGACTCTGGGCGGCATACACCAAAGACAGTATACTAAATAGCATATTGCCCCCAACAATCTGGGTCCTCATTTTACCCACCTCGGAAGGATGGAAGGTTGAGTCATCCTTGAGGCGATGAGATTTGATCCGTTGATCTACTGAACTAGCAGTCAGCTGAAGTAGCTGCAGTACAGCACTCTAACCACTGCGCCACCTCGGCTCTTTAAATACAGCACTTACTTTCGTTTCCCCCTTTACTTTCCCCCGCTCCCCTTAGTTCATGGCATTGAATAGTAGGGAATAATCTGTCACTAAGGGATGCTATGGCTCAGGGACTAAGACGCTTGTCTTAGTCCCTGAGCCACTTGTCGATCGAAAGGTCGGCAGTTCAGCGGTTCAAATCCCTAGTGCCGCGTAACAGGGTGAGCTCTTGTTACTTGTCCCAGCTTCTGCCAACCTAGCAGTTCGAAAGCACGTAAAAAATGCAAGTAGAAAAATAGGAACCACCTTTGGTGGGAAGGTAACAGTGTTCCATACACCTTTGGCGTTTAGTCATGCTGGCCACATGACCATAGAGACGTCTTCGGACAGCGCTGGCTCTTTGGTTTTGAAATGGAGATGAACACTGCCTAGTCAGGAATAACTAGCACATACATGCGAGGGGAACCTTTACCGTAGTCTGTCACTGAATAGTAAGGAAGCACAAGCAAGCATTGAGGTGGCAGCTGACAATCATAACACAGCATATTTAGAATGTTTTATTTTTAAAAAATATTGAATTGTATAGCACTGAATGAACAGGTCAGTGTAAAATGAGTTCCTTGCTTACACCAGCATTTCTCAACCTTTAAGACAGGTGGACTTCAATTCCCAAAATTCACCAGCCAGCAAGTGAGCTGATTCTGGGAGTTGAAGTCTATTCATCTTAAAGCTGCTAAAGTTAAAAGACGTGGGCTTATGCTGACAAACGTTTTCAAAGGGGGAAAACTGTAGTGATGTTATTACTTTGGGGAAGTCATGAGTCAGTGTGAGGTAGGAGAGATTTCAGTCATAGGTTCTTGGACGGCAGCCACTCCCAGTCACAGAACAAACTCTTCTGAAACCTAAATCAGTTTCAGAAGTATTTGGTAATATCGTGGTGGAAGTTTGGAGATAACTACTGTATTTTTTGTAGTATAAGACACACTTTTTTCCCCTCCTAAAAGAGCCTGAAAATTTGGGTGCGGTTTATACTCTGAGTGTAACCCCATCCACCCGCCGGCCCCCACCCTTCGGCCTCTGCGCGTCCTCTTTCTGGATGCAGAGATTGCCACCGACAATGGCTTGTGTTTTTGGGCTCCACGTGTCACCTTTTCAGCTTCCAAACCCTCTGTTTGAGAGCCCTTCAATCCCTGCAGGGATTGCCAAAGCACATTGCTGCTGATCGCTGCCTGAAAACACAATGTGTTTGGAGGCTGAAAACGCAACGTGTGGTGCCCAAAATGGCTACTCGGAACAGCTGCTGCCTTCTCTTATCCCTTCCGCGCTTTGCCTGCTTTAGTCACGAGCTCCCTCCAATGATCAGCTGTGCTTTTGAAGCTGTTTTTCAGCCCCAACACGAGTGAAGCGATCTTCCGTGCTTTGCCTGCTTTTCTAATTGCTTCTCCTTCCGACGATCAGCTGTGCTTTAGAAGCTGTTTTTTTAGCCCCAACCAGCCCCAACCTCAAAACCAACGAGCGAACTAATGTGCTGAAGATGACCAGGCTAAGGACGCTAGCCAGATGAATACCTGGTAGTCAGAATTTTTTCTCCCCTATTTTCCTCCCCAAAAACTAAGGTGCGTCTTATACTCTGGTGCGTCTTGTACGCCGAAAAATACGGTAAAATGTTTGCATGGTTTAACGGATTAACAGAGTTGGAAGGGACCTTATAGGTCAAAGGTTAGTTATTTTCTTGAGGTTAAGAAACTATTTGAAACCAATTCAAAGTGGTTGTGTACAGGATAGTCAAGGAAATGATGTATGCGTCTGTTTTGCCTGACTTTTCAAAGTAGCCTTCAGGGACCTCCAGCTTTTTATCCTGCCTCCATCTCCCTAGGAGGATCTGGCTTTTGGAGAGTACAGGTGCAGATATTTCATTTTAGCCCATTCTTTGGAATGCACTGAAAAAGGCTTTTCCGCAATGAAAACGTTCGTTAAGAAAAGTGTGTGCGCGCACACAAAAAAGTCCGTTGGATCAAATGTTTTATTTTTATTTTTTTTTACACATTCTGAATTGTAATAAACCGCTTCCATTTGAGATGTTTCTGTTTTTTCTGAAGGTTCTCTCAGCTTCTCTTTGGGGTGGAATGTTGGTTCCCATCGGAGACAAACCATCGAGTATTGCAGACAGGTGTGTAAGGCTGACGGGCATGCTTTGGATTGGATTTATTCTCCCTTCATTACGGGCAGCACACTTTGTAAAATTCCCTTGACACATTTCATGCGCCCTTCTAGTTGAGGTCCACAGAACGTATTGCTCAATTTGGTGTAATGGAGGAGTTTGCCATTGGGCAGCGTTACCTGAACCGGTGTACTTCAGCCTCAGCAAATTTCAGATGTGCGGGCTTCAACTCAGGGGTGGGATTGAAAAATTGCAGCAACGGGTTCGCTACCCGGTTGCCGGGTGGGCATGGTCATGGGGGCATGGCCTACTTGACCTCTTGCACCATGGCAGTGGGGGGCGTTTTCACCCTCCCCGGGCTCCGGAGGCTTTCCAGGAGCCTCCAGGAGGGCGAAAACGGCCTCCACCGGGCTCTGGAGGCCATCCAGAGGCTGGAAAGGGCCCGTTTCCGGACTTCCAGTACTTCCGGTAGGCCTGTTTTTTGCCCTCCCCAGGTTTCAGAGGCTTTCCTGGAGCCTCCAGGAGGACGAAAACAGCCTCCCCTGGGCTCCAAGAGGCCAGAAACAGGCCCATTTCCGGTACTTCCGGTAGGCCCATTTTTCGCCCCCCCCAGAGCCTCCGTGCACGCCCTGCACTTACTTAGCATTCAAAACGGGCCGTGTGGAGACTCCTGGGAGGGGTGGGTGGAGTCAGCCAGTCCTTGGAACAACCGGTTCGGCAAACCAGATTAAAGTTAACGTCCGAACCAGCTGAATCCCATCCCTGCTTCAACTCCCAGAATTCAGTTCAGAAGTTGCTGAGACTGAAACCATGCCCGGTCATAAAATCAAGTCTGGTCACTTACCACTGTCGTGATTTATGATGGAAATTCCAGGTTGCATTATGATTATTAATTAATTATGTTGAGAGCTACTTATAATGGAAATTTATCATGAGCCTATAATGGTTTAGCAGTGGATCATAACTAGTAGTCTCAATGGAGTTTTTTCTACTGTACAGAAGAATAGGAACTTTCTGTTACATTTTTGCCAGTCAACAGTTTAAAAACAGTTTGTCTTAATAAAATAAGTAGATGGACTTGTTCCAGGAATCCAGTTAATCAGAAATAATCAGATTATAAAACTTGTGGCCATTTATAAAATAATACCGAGATGTAAGAAATGTGAAATACATTTGTTTTCTTTTAACAGAGGAATGTTTCACTGAATTAACTCTGAAATTCTGAATAATGTCCTGTGCAGGCCCTAGATAATTTTATATTTAGTGACTGGTTGATCCATCTTTCTTAGTACTGATAGCATTATTGCATTATAATGGTTCGTCGCGTAGTCAGCCAGATGTTCAGACATTTTTGTCTGTCTATCGAGTCCTTCCCAAGGACCTGGGATAAGCAGATGGATGTTTGTGGTGTTAAAGGTATCGTTACAGGATGCAAGCTGTTCTAAGTAAAGCTGCCTCTTGCAGTTGACTGATGATGATTTGCCAATGCCAGCAGTATTCAAGTGGTGCTCCAGTTGTTTTGAGATTGCATCCAAGGCGCTTTTACTATTGGCACTACCTTTGCTTGCTTTTGCAAAAGTCAAGTTCTCAGTTCCTGCAACACTTAACAGAATAGTTGTTCTATTTCTGTTTGTGGGGATGGATTGTTACCTTCTCCAGTTCTTTCTCTTGTATTTTGCTGTCTCCAGCAAAATACAAGAGCCACATCCATTATCCAGGCTTCTTTTGTCTTTCTTATCGACAGTTGTTTTGTCTGGGATGTAATGTGACAAGTGCTGGTCTGTGTGAATTCTAAAGTCCCAGAGAACGTTTTTCATTTTCTATGGTCCCACCAGTTCTTGCTGACAGGCAAATGGTATTCCTTGCAGATCTTCTAATGCACTACTGTTGCTTGCCTCTTTGTCATGCTGTTGCTTGTAGACATTATTGCTATTTTTATCAGTAGTAGTATTAACACACTAATTCAGTTTCAGTTGTTCATCAGAAAGATTCCCTCTCTTTAAGGTAGGGTCCAAAGTAATTGCAAAGTAAGAGCCTTGGTAGCGCAGCAGATTAATGTGCTGTTAACTAGCACCAGCTGCCTGCAATTACTGCAAGTTCGAATCTCACCAGGCTCAAGGTTGACTCAGCCTTCCATCCTTTCGAGGTGGGTAAAATGAGGACCCGGATTGTGGGGGCAATAAGCTGACTTTGTATAAAAAAGAACACCGCTTAAGGGGGAGGCGAAAGCCCTACTAAGCAGGTATATACAAAAGTATGAAGGCTATTGCTTAACGCATTGTAAGCCGCCCTGAGTCTCCAGAGAAGGGCGGCTTCTCCAAAGTATATAAATCGAACCAATAAATAAATAAATAAATACCTAGGCTGCAAATATACAGTTGGGGAAAAAAATTCAGAATCACTGAGACGGGTATTCAAGAATACATAAAGCATATTACACTGTAAAATGCTCACGTTACAATTATTCGCTTAGCCGTTTGTAATATAGGCAGATGTTTCCCTTTCTTTATTTTTTTTCTCCACTTTTCCTTTAGATTTTATCTTGGTGGACCCACAAGCGTACGCGGATTCAGTATGTACAGTATTGGACCTCAAAGCGAAGGTATGCCTTTCTTTAAGCGGTTACTTTGCAGTTGTGTTAGAGATATATTCTCTAACACAATATTCTCTAATAGAGATATATTGTGTTAGAGATATAATTCTTGCTGAAAGGTTGCTTAACAATTGAGCACTTTTACTTATAAACTATAAACCTCCACCCTGGCTTGTTGGCAGAAGGAATGGAAACCACGCTCTGGAGTCCACCAGGATAGGGGTATAGAAAAACAGGTTCTAATTCAAAGAAGATGGAAACGCTGTTCTTTCAGAGGCCGAGTAATTTCAGAACAGGGCCATCTTTGGCCCTGAACAAAGTTGTGTTTCCCAAGAGCACGATCACAATCGGGGTTCCTCCTGAATTCTGCTTACAGAGCAAGTGGACATCGTGACTAAAGTGGCTTTTGCACAGCTTTGGTTTGTGTGTCAGTTGCAAAATTACTGCGAATAGAACATAGTCACTTGCATCCTAGTTATGTCTACATCAGAACATTGTGATTTGTTTTAGATGGGAGATTTAACTTCTATCTAAATACATTCAGTCTTATTTCATTCTTTGACAAAGTGATTAAATTAGCAGACCAGCGAAACGCTGTGGACATAGTATACTTAGATTTCAGTAAGGCATTTGACAAAGTAGACTACAACCTACTTCTTGGTAAGTTAAAAAATATGGGATAGGCAGCATCACCACCAGAAGGATTTGTAACTGGCTGACAAACAGTAGTCAGTACAGTTGTTTGTGTTTTTTTAACAGTTTCCTATCTAGCAATTTAGTATATTTTCTATTGGCTATAATCGTGTTGCTGCTGTTTGCTAAGATTTATCACACTGCCTGAAACCGTCCACTGCATTTCTTGTGAAACAAATACCTGCAGAGTAACTGTGAATTTTTCTTTCAGACGAAGAGGGCTCTTTGCTTTTGAAAAATGTCTCTTGGATTTGTAATTTGGCAAATATGTTCTGCGGTTTTTAGGTGATTACCTTGGAGGAGAAGCTTATTGGGCCGGAGGGTTGCATCTCTACACACCTCTTCCTTTTCGGCCAGGTCAGGGCGGTTTTGGAGATCTCTTTCGGATGCACTTTTTCCTCAACGCTGGCAATCTCTGCAACCTTAATTATGGTAAGGGCTAGACTACTGCAATGCGCTGTACGTGGGGCTGGCCTTGAAGAACGCACTGTAAGCCGCCCTGAGTCTCTGGAGAAGGGCGGCATATAAATCAAATTAAAAAGAAAGAAAGAATGTTCAGAAGCTTCCGTGGTGCAAAATGCAGCAATGCGTGGAGCTTACAAAGGCTCTGCAAGCTGCATCAGTTGTGCCAGTATCTGCTGCTAGTCTTCCCACCTTCCTTTTACTTCTCAGGTGAAGGACCAAAGGCTCACCTTCAAAAACTGGCCGAGTGCATCCGGTGGTCTTATGGGGCTGGCATAGTCCTGAAGCTTGGCAACATTGCACGATTAGAACTCAACTACTGTGTCCCAATGGGAGTACAAAGTGGAGATAGGTACGTTGGCTTGTTTATGTTCGGTATCTACAGCTCAGAACATAACCCCAAAGCCTTTTCATCCTTCAAGACAATAATCCCACTTCAAGTGGAAAAATATCTGGGTGCAAACATTTCTGGAATGATCAAAACATCTGTTTACGACTTCAAAGAGCGTGTTTTCTAATTCAAAATGTTTTGCATACCCCAACCCCTGGGCTAAAAGGAATTAGATTTTTGTTTGGTGGTGTTCTTTTTCATTTGACCTAAAATCAGAATTGGGCCTCGAGAGGAGAAAGTGTCCTCTAGCAGAGAGAAATGCTCCTTAACTTCCTGCAGAAAATATAGCATTGAACCTATCATTATCATTATCTGTTTAGATTACCAAGTCCGCAGGCTTATATATGAGATGCCGTATTTTTCAGAATGTAAGGCGCACCTTTTCCTCCCCAAAAAAGAGGGTGAAAATCTGGGTGTGTCTTATACTCCGAATGTAGCCCCATTCCCGCAAACGGAGATTTGAAAGAAGCCTCTGAAAGAAGCTTCAGAAAAAAAAGCCTCAGAAAGGCTTTTATCTAAAATAATATGGCAAGCAACAAAAGAAGAATCAGTAAAGGTTCTAACCAAACTATGTTAAGAAATCTGGAGAATGACATAATAACCAACAGATCGGAAGAGGTTAATCTACATACCAATACCAAAGAAAGGAGATTGAACAGAATAAAAGCCTCTGAAAGAAGCTTCAAAAAAAAAAAGCCTCCAAACAGAGCTTCAGGAAAAAAAGCCTTTTTTTCCCTGAAGCTTTGTTTCGGAGGCTTTCAGAGTCAGAAAAAAAAGTATTTTCTGAAACAGATTTTCAGAAGTTTCAGAGGCTGAAAAAAAAAGAGAGGCACAGAGCTCACAACCAACGAACCTATTGCTAAAATTCACCTCTGGAAACAGCTGATTGGGGGTATTCTGGGAGACAGATCCACCCACCAATCAGTTTTTTTATTATTTTCCTCCCCAAAAACTGAGGTGCATCTTATACTCTGAAAAATATGGTATATATCAAATTGGTTCTTTTTCGGTGATTATAAAGAGCATTCCGTCATTCTTAAAAGTAAAAGAATGAGCCATTCAGGATCACCACCTGATGTGTTTTGCACCTTCCAAACCATTTTCAGGCACAAAGTTGCCTTCATGAAACAATAATAAAGGGACTCCTTTGATACATTAGAGAGATTGATAAAATGTAGCTATAGACACATTTGTCTCCTCTCTATAGGAAGCATCCACAGACTTTAGATTTTTAGATTCAAAACATTTATTTTGATTAGTGCTAGATATTGGAAAGGTGAAAATTAATATCCGTAGGCAATAGACATTGAATCACAAAATAAACCTAATACACTCAATGGTATTAAAAATCGACTTAAAGATCAAACCCTTTAGATAATATAATTTTGTTATTTTTTCCTGGCGTTTTGAGCTGTCTTAGAAAAAAAAACAATTTTTTTTATTATTGGAAATTATAAATGTGCTGATCTAATTAGATCCACCATGATCCAACCCGAAGACCATTTCAACTCTGTTTTGTGGGTGCAAGCAAACCAAATTGTGTGTGTTTGTGCAAGCAAACCAAATAAGAGGCTGAAAATGCTGATGTGAATTAGATGAGAAATTGTGCATGGCGTTGCCAGTGTGATTTGTGATCCCTGGTCTGAACCCTCAAGCTTACCGATGGAAGTTTGCAACAAGGGTTATGTTTATTTAGAAGGGATTTTGTTTCACGAGGCTGTCCTTAGCTCAGTACAAAAGGTTTTATCTTCCAGTATTTTTTTTTAATTTTTATTTTGTTTTGTTTAAAATTACAGGTATTGAAACAAAGTGTTCTAAATTTATTGGGGAAAAGAGGATATCACACCTAACCCCCTTTTTTTTTCCTTTGCTTTTCCAGAATATGCGATGGAGTTCAGTTTGGAGCAGGAATAAGATTCCTGTAATATCGGTGGCCCTTTTGCAGTGTTGGTCGAAAAGGAGCGGATGAATTCAAGTGTCAATGGGGTGATATCCCAAATATATTTTTATTGAAGTATAATTATGTATGAAGGATTAACTTCAATTAAAAACCAGAAAAACATTCCAATGTAGTGTTTTATCTTGGATTCGGTCAAAAATAATATGGCAGTTTGAATCCCTAGTACAGGTATCCTGCCTGAGCAGGGGGTTGCAGTAGGTGACCTCCAAGATCCCTTCCCTCTGCATTATTCTTACCTTTTATTTGGCCCCACTCCCAATCTATTGCTGCCCCCTGAGTCCCAGCTGATCGGCTAGAAGAAAAACTGTTTAAACTCTTGCCACGGGCTTCAAATGGCCGCCTTACAGCTGATCAGTGTTAAAAGGCAGTGTGGTGGTAGACTGGGGCCTCCAAAAACGAATGGGTAGGCCGGGGCCTCCAAAAACAAATTAGTAGGCCGGGGCCTCCAAAAACAAATTAGTAGACTGGTACAGCTCTGCAAGCAGTTAAAAGCCTGGTAGACCAGTACCTCTGCTAAATCCTAAAGAATTGTCACATGACCATCAAGCCACGCCCACAGAACTGGTAATAAATGGGGCCAGGAGTTTGACAGTCCTGATCTAACGCATTTTATGACTCCATAAACGGATATGGTGGGTGAACCGGGTTTTAGGTTACATCAAGAAAAATTACTTCCAGAATACTATATAGGTTAGGTAGATCAGCTCTCAATACTTTTAGAAATTGCAGTTGGTAATAAAATGGAGCTTTTTGATTACCAGAATTACATTCTCTTAACAAGAGCCCACCTCAGCGGTTACCAGTTTTCTCATTCTTTATAATATTTAAATGACAAAATGGCTGGCCTTAGTGCCAGTTTTCTCAAGGAATGTCATCTTTCCACGAATCCTTTTTCTTCTAAGTCAGTCTTCTGAGAACAGGAAGTTTTTGGGTTGTTCTCCTGGAATTTGGGAATCCTTTGCAAAGTTCAGGGGACTCCTCAGACAATACCCCCCCACCCCCCCATTCTGCTTTTGAACAGTTCTTCGTGAAAATGACAGATTCCATTTATTCCCTTAGCAAATGAGGATGATGACTTTTAATAATGACTTCAGTAGCTTTTCACTAAAAGAATGTTTAATATGTGTGTATGTTTATGTTTAATTTCCTTATTACTCTCAGCTGCCTAGAGTTGTATCAGCAAAATAAATAGAAGGTAAAAGACAAAATAAATAATGTCCTCCTAAATTACAGCAAAGATGGACCAGGTTTGAGGCGGGGGGGGGGGGGGAATTCCTGCCTGTAACCCTGAATTCCAGCAGCTTTTAAGTTTGTTGGTTGACCCAAGTCTGTTTTATTCATTTTTACTCTGCACATGAGCAGGAGAATCAAGATTCTCTACACAGTGTACACAGCTGATCTAGTCATGAAGAGCCTGGATGAATTCTTCCTATGATTGGTTCTTTTGGGATGTTTCCTTATTGGAAGTAGAGATTGTGATCTTCTGAGAGCTGCTTCTTTTATTGTAATGTGAACTTGACATTCAGGTGAAAAAGGAAACACTCCCTCTTTGAGTTCTACGGTTTTACCTGACGTTATCAGGACATAGTCAAAAATCATTTGGTCCTTCGCAGTTCTTAAAAGTAGGTAAATGCAACGTCAGATGGACAACAACATACGACGCATCACACCATGTCATCGTTTATTTTACAAAAAGAAAGCCAAAACGGAAAAACCACGTATGAAAAATTAAACTACACCTTATGATTTAATAGCTTGCAGAATTACTTTTAGAAGTAATAACTTTTAAGTCCCGTACTTTTCGGAGTATAAGACGCACTTTACCCCCACCCAAAAGAGGGTGGAAATGTTGGTGCGTCTTATACACAGAATACAGCCATTTTTGGCCTCCCGAAACCCTACCCTGCACGTCCTGTTTTCGCCAAAAACAGTCCTGTTTTTCACAAAAATGGGGCGCGCAGAGGGTTTGGGAGGCCTGCAGAGTGCTCCTGGGGGCTGGGTAGGACAAAAATGCCCCCGTTTTTGGCCTCCCAAACCCTCTTTGTGCCCCGTTTTCCCAAAAAATGGGCCCGTTTTTGCCCTCCTGAGCCCCCAGGACTCGTTTTTCACAAAAAAGGGAGGTGCAGAGAGTTTGGGAGGCCTGCAGAGTGCTCTTGGAGACCGGGGAGGGCAAAACCTTTTTTTTCTTCTTCTTCTTTTCCTCTTTAAAATCTTGGTGCGTCTTATACTCCGGTGTGTCTTATAGCCCCAAAAATACGGTAATCGTTTTCTGTTTGACTTTTATCAGCGTCTCACATCATTATGGAGGAATTGTAGCTCATCCTCCTTTACAACATTACTTCAGTTTCATCGAGATTCGTAGGTATTTATGCCCACCTCTCGAGGTCCCACCACAGCATTTTAATCGGGTTGAGGTCTGGGGTTTGTCTGGACCATTGCAACACCTTGATTCTTTTCCTTTTTCAGCCATTCTGTTGTTGATTTCCTGATTTGTTTGGAATCATTGTTTGCTGCATGACCCAATGCCGGCCATGCTCTCGCTGTCAGACAGATGGCCTCACATCTAACTCTAGAATACTTCGGTATACAGAGGAGTTCATGGTTGACTCAATTAAGGTGCTCAGCTCCTGTGGCTGCAAAACAAGCCCAAATCATCACCCATTCACCACTGTGCTCGACAGTTGGTTTGAGATGTTTTTGCTGATGTGCTATTCTTGTACATTACGGCCAAACATCTCCACTTTGGTCTCGTCTGAACCATATTGTTCAGTCTTTTGCTAATTGTACCGTCATAAACTTTTATGGAGGCCTGGAAAGACTTGAGATTTAACTTTGGAATTTTACAATTTCTCTTGAGGATTGGGGTGAATTTGCTGGGATGTCCACTCCGGGGAAAGATTTATTTATTTTTATTTTTATTTTATTTAAAATTTATATACCGCCCTTCTCCCTAAGGACTCAGGGCGGTGAACAGCCGGAATTAAAAACATACAATACAAATATTAAGAATTAAAATACATATAAATTTGGCTCCAATTTTAAAAATAACAAACCAATTTAAAAAGACGTCTAAAATTTCTTCCTAAGCCAGCCCGGCTTGTTGAAAAAAGTAGGTTTTAAGGGCACGGCGGAAGGCACTGAGGTCTTGAGATCTCCTTATCTCAGGGGGCAGCTGGTTCCAGAGGGTAGGTGCCCCCACAGAGAAGGCTCTCCCCCTGGGGGTCACCAGCCTACATTGTTTAGCTGATGGCACCCTGAGGAGGCCCTCTCTGTGGGAGCGCACAGGTCGGTGGGAGGTCATTTGTGGCAATAGGCGGTCTCGCAGATAACTAGGCCCTATGCCATGGAGCGCTTTAAAGGTGATAACCAACACCTTGAAGCGCACCCGGAAGACCACCGGGAGCCAGTGCAGCTCGCGCAGGAGCGGTGTTACATGGGAGCGCCATGTTGCTCCCGTCATTACCCGCGCGGCCGCATTCTGGACCAGTTGAAGCCTCCAGGTGCTCCTCAAGGGGAGCCCCATGTAGAGAGCCTTACAGTAGTCAAGGCGAGAGGTGACAAGGGCGTGAGTGACTGTGCACAGGGAATCCCGATTGAGAAAGGGCCGCAACTGGCGAATCAGGCGAACCTGACAGAAAGTCCCCCTGGTCACAGCCGTCAGATGATCCTCCAAGGACAGCTGCCTATCCAGGAGGACTCCCAGATTGCGAGCCCTTTCCGTGGGGGCCAGAGACTCGCCCCCAATAGTCAGTGATGGAGTCAACTGACTATATCGGGATGCCGGGAGCCACAGCCACTCAGTCTTGGACGGGTTGAGCCTGAGCCTGTTCTTCCTCATCCAGATCCGCACAGCCTCCAGGCACTGGGACATCACTTCAAGGGCATCGTTGGGGTGGTCTGGCAGATTGGCAGATGTCTTGAATAATTTTCCTCACTGTAGAATGATGGATTTTTAAATTATTTGGAAATGGCCAGGGGTGGGCTTCAAAAATTTTAGCAAGGGGTTGCCGGGTGGGTGGGGCCATGGTGGGTGTGGCCTAGTTGGCCTCCTGCACCACAGCGGGGAGGGGGGGCATTTTTGCCCTCCCCGGGCTCCGGAGGCTTTCCTTGAGCCTCCAGGAGGGCGAAAATGGCCTCCCCAAGCAACAGGGGCCCACTGGAGGCTGGAAACTGTCCTGTTTCTGGCCTTCCTGAACTTCCACTAGGCTCGTTTTTCACCCT
>WNWU01000049.1:13451526-13466730 GCA_012654045.1 Ptyas mucosa | reverse complement strand
ACACACACACACACACACCCAAAATTGTGAAAAGGATGTAGGTGAGCCGCCCTCTGCAAAGAGGACAAACCCTTCCATTTCTCCAGCGTTCAGTCAGAGCTCTGAAGAAGCTTCTGGGACTCGAGAGGAGAAAGGTCTTCAAAGAAAAAAAAGGGGAGGGGGGGAAAAGAGAGAGGAGAAAATCCAGCTGTCTCTTGAAAAACAAAGCAAAAAGTTTTTGGGACCCCCCCCCCCCCAATAACTCCTGCAAACTGCAGCTGCGACCTCTTGCCAGGTGTAATATCTCGCCGGGGTGAAAAATCCAATTTTTTTTTTTACTACCGATTCTGTGGGCGTGGCTTGGTAGGCGTGGCATGGCTTGGTGGGTGTGGCTTGGCGGGTATGGCAGGGGAAGGATATTGCAAAATCTCCAGTCCGACCCCACGCTGGGATCAGCCGGAGGTGGTATTTGCCGGTTCTCTTAACTGCTCAAAATTTCCGCTACTGGTTCGCCAGAACCTGCTGGATTTCACCCCTGCATCTCTCTCTCTCTCTCTCTCTCTCTCTGGATTGGGCATGTTGTGTGAAGGCAGCTGGAGCCTGCGTTGTGTAAGAGAGCCATGAGTCCATCAGCTCACATAGGGCTGCCCTCCGGGTGCCATCGGCCAGACAATGTCGGCTGGCGGCCCCCAGGATGAGGGCGTTCTCTGGTCGCACCGACCTTCTGGAATGGTTTACCCACTGGGCTCCGGATGGCCCCCGACCTCCGCACCTTCTAAAGACATGGCTCTTTCAGCAAATTCCCTGATCTGCCGTGCATTTTAATTTGAGGGATTTGGGGTTTTTAAATCGGATTTTAACATTTTAATTCTATTTATTGTTGGGTTGTTTTATTCTGTGAGCCGCCTTGAGTCCCTCAGGAGAAGGGCAGCATATAAATATGACAATAAATAAATAAATCTACAGGTAGTCCTCGGCTTACGACAGTTCATTTAGTGACCATTCGAAGTCACAACGGCACTGGAAAAAGGGACTTCTGACCGTTTTTCACAGTTATGACTTTGGCAGCATCCCCCACGGTGCCGTGATCAAAATTCAGATGCTTGGCAACTGGTTCACACTTATGACCGTTGCTATGTCCTGAGGTCATGTGATCATCTTTTCTGACCACCTGATAAGCAAAGTCAATGGGGAAATGAGATTCACTTTAACAACTGTTGTTACTAATTTATCAACTGCGGTGAGTCACTTAACGACTGTGGCAAGAAAGTTGTAAAGTGGGGCAAAACTTACTTAACAAACGTCTCACTTAACAACAGAAATGTTGGGCTCCATTGTGGTCGTAAGTCGAGGACTACCTATACCCACAGGTGAATTCCATCAAGGAAATCGAAGTGAATAGGACTGAAGCCTTAAGAGTATCCTCTCCATCCGTTTTCCCTTCTCTGCAATTCCAGTTGCTTGGTGGGAATTTTCATAACGATTGGATCTATGCAAAATGATGCCGAGGGGACTTCAGCCTCCTGGTTAATAGCATTTATGTATTTAGACAGAAGGGATTCAGCTGAAATCTCACTTGAGTTTTGCTTTGTCGTAATGGAGGATCAGTAATATTGTCCTACTCTACAAGGTTGTTGTTAAGATCCCTCAATTTATGCATACAAAATAATGATGGTCATTTTTACAATACCTGGTTGTATAGTTGAAATTTAAATGAATTTGGCTAGGTCGATAGTGGAACTGGATGTTCCCTGGTCTTTGTGTCACCAGGCTGTAGAAACTGTGGGAGTTTTTGTGATGTGCAGTCAACTAGGTTGCAAAACGAGAATGTACAGATAAATTTTGGAAAACTGGAATGAGCCCCAAAGCAGTTGTTTTTGCTTTTTAGAGACTTCTAAGCTCGCTTACTGTAAGAATATTCTTTTTATCTTGCTCCCTCTGAGCTGATCTCCGTTTAGATATAATATATCTATGTATTTATCTTGATGGTTGCATTAGCAGCAACAGCAGCAAACTTAAAATAGTTTGCCTTTTTCTAGGATAATTTTTCCACTTCACAGACTTGCAGTTCTGAGATTTCCTGGTGGTCCCTCATCCTGAGATCAGCCAAGCTATGTGCAGCTTAGCATTGATTTCCTTGACTTAGAGATGGGGGGGATAACATAAGAAAATATATTAATTCATTTATGGATTCCTATTTTTAAGAACATTAACATTTTAAAACAAACCTGAATTGAGGTACTCCTCCATTTACAACTGGTTGTTTAACAAGATTTCGAAATTACAAAGTCAGAAAAAGTGACTTACGATTTGTACTGAGACTTACAATTGCAGTGTCCTGCAGTCACATGACCACGATTTGCGACCTGTTTTGTCGACTTAATGAGAAAAAACCCCCATTGGGGAAGCTGGAGTCAGTTAATGATTTAAGAACTGCCGTAAAAATGGTCATACAATCAGGTCCCACTCGACTTACAACTGCAACAACTTACAATGGAAATTCCTGTATCCAGTCGTGCTTATAAGTTGAGGACTACCTATATTAAAGACTGACATCATTTGGAGTGGCAAAGAGCTCTCTCTCCACTGAACGTCAAATTTTTGAACACGCCTGTGAAGCTTTCTTGACAACTATATAGAAGTGGTTTCCTACTGCTAGGTGTTATTTTAAAAACTTCCCGGCCATGGGTGGTGCAGTGGTTATGTTGTGGCCTGCCAGCTGCCAGCGGAGCTGGTAGAAGACTCAGACAGTGAGGAGGTTGGGGAGGAACATGGGCCAGTCCTGGAGTCTGGGGAAGGCTCGGATGAGGGCTCTGCGTCGGAGGCAGAGATGGGGCCAGGGCCGTCTGACAGTTGTCAGCTGCCTTCGGAGTCGGACATCAGTGGGGCAGAAGAACAGCTGGAGCCTGTTCCCAATGTGCGCATGCGCAGAGTTGCCAGACGAAGGGAACAGCTAAAGAATAAGGGTCGACTCAGGAGTAAAGCCACAGGTGGACGGTGAATGGCCCCTCCCATAGGGAATAAAGAGGAGCGAAGGGGGAGGGGAGTTTGCAGGAGACAATTAGTTTGCTTAATTGGCTCGTGACTCTCTGAGACTCCTTGCCAAGTTTTGAAGATATGGGCCTGGCAGCTCTCCAAGCCAGATAAGGTCTGTGACTGTAAATTCTCCCTTGAAAGACTTTGCTGGATGTGAATGAGAGGAATTCACAGTAACTTAATAAAAAAGAGTTTTTATCGGGACAAGGAGTCTGCTTCATGCTCTGGGATAGCCTAGGTCAGAACAGGTTAGAGTGCAGTACTACAGGCAGGGCTGGGTTCTAAATTTTTTTACTACCGGTTCTGTGGGTGTGGCTTATTTTGTGGGCGTGGCTTGATGGTCATGTGGCACTTATTTAGGATTTAGCAGAGGTACTGGTCTACCAGGCTTTTAACTGCTTGCAGAGCTGTACTGATCTACCCATTTATTTTTTGCAGGCACTGGTCTACTCATGTATTTTTGCAGGCACCGATCTCATGTATTTTTGCAGGAACTGGTCTACTCATTTGTTTTCTTTTAACACTGATCAGCTGTAGGGCGGCTCTTTGAACCCCCGCAGCAAGAGTTTAAACAGTTTTTTTTCCCCTCTAGCCATCAGCTGGGACTCAGGAGGCAGCAATAGATTGGGGGTGGGGCCAAATAAACATCATATCGTCACCGCTACCGGCTCAGGAGAACTGGGCCGAACTGGGAGGAACCCACCACTGACTACAGGCTACTTCTGCCAGCTGCCAGCAGTTCGATTCTCGCCCGCTCAAGGTTGACTCAGCCTTCCATCCTCCCGAGGTTGGTAAAATGAGTACCTAGATTGTTGGGGGGGGCAATATGCTGACTCTGTCATCCCCTTAGACAGGGCTGTACAGCACTGTGGAGCGGTATATAAGTCTAAGTGCTATTGCTATTTTCTGGTGATCTCCTATCCAAAGACTAAACCTTCCTCACTTTGTTTAGTTACCAAGGTCAGCCAAGCGCTGCGTCAATTTCTATCACAGGAAAAAAATTCCATCTCCTAGATTATTTCGTGGGGGTGGAGATGACTATAGTGAAGGAGAGCCAGTCAAATCCTCTGCCCGTCCCCTGGCAAAGGATCTCTGCCTTTTCTAGCTGCAATGCAGAGAGAGCTTCTCGGGTGACCCCTTTCCTGGTGCAGAGACTCAGAAACGGGGGAAAAACTCTAGGCTGATTTCTCACGGCAATGCAGTTTTGGAGCGATTCGCTAAGATCCGTGATGGCGAACCTATGCCACGCATGCCCAAAATGGCATGTGAAGCCATGTCGCCCGGCACACGCGGCCTTGACTGTTTGTCTTTTGGGTTTCTGCGGGGCATGCGACGCTGTCCTTCGCACGCGCAGCAGTGCCGAAAACCGGTGCACCAACCAGCTGATTGTTGGGCGTGCATGCATGCCAGAACCCGGAAGTTCAGCTTTTCCAGAGCATAATCGCTTTGCGTGCGTTGCAGTGCCGAAAAATGGCCTGCACGTGTGCGCCAGCCAGCTGATCATTGGGTGCGCATGCATGCTAGAACCCAGAAGTTTGGCTTTACCAGAGCATAATTCCTTCATGCACGTGGCAGTGCCGAAAACCGGCCTGCACATTTGTGTTGGCCAGCTGATCATCAGGAACACATGCGTGCTGGAACCCAGAAGTTCGGCTTTGTGGAGCATGATCCCTTCGCATGCGTGGGGCAATGCCGAAAACCAGCCTGCAGATGCATGCCGGCCAGCTTATCGTCGGGCACGCATGCACGCTAGAACCCTGAAGTTCTGCTTTTCTGGAACACGGCTCCAACGCGCATGCGCACTTGCCCGCAATGTTTCCATACGAGAGCCGAAAAGGTTTGCCAACACTGCGCTAGCTGAATCCTAGAGAGACCAGGACTAGGCCTTCTTGAGGCACCAAGGCAGTTGAGGGAATTTGGGACTGTCCTCTTTTTTCCAACTCAGCTCAAGAAGGAGGAGGAGGCCAGGACAAATTGTTCCGAAAATGTTACCAAGAAAATTGCAAAATATAGGTAGTCCTCGACTTACAACAGTTCATTTAGTGACCATTCGAAGTTACAACGGCACGTACAACCACAACTGAGGCCAAAATTTATGTGGCCAAGTGAGAAATTTGTTAAGTGAGTTTGGTCCCATTTTACAACTTTTCCCATCCTGTTTGTTAAGTGAATCGCCGCAGTTCTTAAATTAGTAACACAATTGTTTAAAATGAATCTGGTTTTCCCATTGACTTTGCTCATCAGTCGGTCACAAAAGGGGGATCACGCATGACTCCGGGACACATCAACCGTCATAAATACGAGTCAGTTGCCAAGCGTCTGAATTTTGGTCACATGACCATGGAAATGCCGCAATGGTCCTAAGTGTGAAAAAACGGCCCTGAGACACTTTTTTTCCGTTGTAACTTCGAACGGTCACTAAATGAACTGTTGTAAGTCAAGGATTACCTGTACACCTTATAGAAATGTTGCGTTTGACCTGAAGCTGGCTGTGTGTGCAATTGCACTGTCCATCCGTGATTTCCATGTTGGTTTCCATTTAAAATTAAATTCTGCGTTGGATTTGCTATATAAGGACAACATTATTCGAGACGTCCAGACATTTACTCTGCAATTCTTCCCCAGCTCCTTGTACTTCTCTCAGGGTGAAGACATCCCACTCACCCTGTCACAGGAAGCAAAGAAGGAGCTGGCAGCCCTTATGGTTTCTTGGAGTTGCAGCCGCTGCTCCTGGGGTGTCATTTTGCCACCTCAATGGTGCTGGAGTGTGGCAGGTTGGACATCCTCACAAGTTTGGCTGAAGGGTGGTTGGTGCTAGCAATGCTAAAAAATGTTACCGTTCCAGAGCCAGACACAATTAGCCTAAAAGTTTAGATGTTGGCTATACGGTTTATAAAACAGAGCTGTCTCCACTAAAATGCACCGTGAAGGGCAATTAGGGTTCCCGACTACAGTGCTTAAATGCTTATTGTCCAGAAAAAAAAACAAGTGGTAGAAGGACAGATGTAAGTTAAGATAGCAATAGCAATAGCACTTAGATTTATATACTATATAAATCTCTACAGCCCTCTCTAAGCGGTTTACAGAGTCACCATATTGCCCCCCAACAATCTGGGTCCTCATGTTACCCACCTAGGAAGGACGGAAGGCTGAGTCAACCTTGAGCCTGGTGAGATTCGAACTGCCAAATTGCAGGCAGCCGGCAGTCAGCAGAAGTAGCCTGCAGTATTGCACTCTAACCACTGCGCCACCGTGGCTCATATGCTTAGTTATGGGCTTCAGCATTTTTATATTCACTGGGATGTGACTGATCTCAAAGAGCTAAGCAGGGCTGGACCAGAATATTACTGGAGGAGGGATCACTAGGAGATGTAATGGGGAAGTTCAGAGCATCCTGGAGGAAGTTCGGGGGCCAGTGAGTTCCACAACATTGTCTTTGAGGCAGGACATATGTGGGTTGAACTTCACTTTTACAACAGATTGGCATTTCTACCCGAAAATTCAGAGATAGAAAAATCCACCTAGGCAGATTACAATATACATTTAGTGGCTTTGGAAAGGTTCTGCCATACTGGATATAGATTTTGTTGCTGGGTGGACTTCTGCAGAATGCCCCAGAAATTGTTGCAAAGAGCTTCAGGAAGTATGACGGGGACTTTTTATCTCCTTGCCTTTAGCTTCTAAATGAGTATAACTGGAAGCTAGTGTTTCTTGTGTATCTGTCAGGAAATCCAGTGGTCACTTCCTTTAGCTGATGCTGTTTTGATGGTTAAACTGATGAGGACATTCCTGGCTTTTAGGTTATTGCATGAATCGGGAAAGGAAACAGAGCAGCTTTCTTGTGTACGTTGCTGAAATCCACTCGTTCAAACTTCATTTCAGAGATGGCAGGTTCAAATGCCATCTAAGTTTAATGGTGAATTAAAAAAAAAAGAATAAGCAGAGACATCACCCTGCCAACAAAAGTGCCTATAGTCAAGGCTATGGTTTTCCCAGTTGCAATGTATGGCTGTGAAAGAGGGACCATAAGGAAGGCTGAGCGCCAAAGAATTGAGATCTTTGAATTATATGGTGCTGGAGAAGACTCCTGCGAGTCCCTTGGACTGCAAGGCGATCCAACCGGTCAGTGCTAGAGGAGATCAACCCTGACTGCTCTTTAGAAGGCCAGATCCTGAAGAGGAAACTCAAATACTTTAGCCACCTAATGAGAAGGAAGGACTCCCTGGAGAAGAGTCTAATGCTGGGAAAGATTGAAGGCAAAAGAAGGGGACGACAGAGAATGAGATGGCTGGGTGGAGTCACTGAAGCAGTTGGCGTGAGCTTAAATGGACTCCAGAGGATGGTAGAGGACAGGAAGGCTGGAGGAACGTTGTCCATGGGGTCATGATGGGTCGGACACGACTTCCCAACTAACAACAACAACAACAAAACACCAGAAACTTGTCACTGGTCCGGCAACATCCTTGGTTTAAAGAGGGAAAAAGTCACCTGGAGTTGCACGGATGTGTGTGTGTGCACGTGCATGCATGCACAATGCTTATGTGTATGTAGGATCAGTTACACATTCACAGGGGAAACGGACTTTTCCCCAGGATTGCTCTGCTATTCTCATTTTAAAAGGGCCAAGTGAATAATGCTTAGTTCCAGACAGACACTCCAGAAGGAAGTCCCAGTCACTATTTCCGACACTCAGGATGATTTAACTCTTTTATTCGACGGGAAAAAAAAAACACCAGAAATTAGTCATATAGGTCCTGCAGTGTCCTGGATTCAAAGAGGGGAAAAAGTCACTTGAAGTGTATATATGATACGTGATGCTTATACTGTATGTATGTAGGATCAGTTTCACACAGGGGTGGGATTCAGCTGGTTCGGACCGGTTCGGGATGCTAATTTTACATCTGGTTCGCTAAACTGGTAGTTGCAAGGACTGGCTGGCCCCACCCACCTCATCCCTCCCCTCCCTAGAGTCTCCACGCAGCCAATTTTGGATGTCAGGTAAGAGCAGCGCCCATGTGGAGGTTCTGAGAGGGTGAAAAACAGGCCCCCCGGAAGTTCCGGAAATGGGCCCGTTTCTGGCCTCTGGAGCCCAGGAGAGGCCATTTTCATCCTCCCAGAGGCTCAACGAAATCCTCTGGTGCCTGGGGAGGCCGAAAACGCCCCTCCCCCCGCCATGGTGCAGGACGCTGAGTAAGCCACGCCCCCATGGCCACACCCACCCAGCAGTCGGGCAGAGAACCGGTTGCTCAGATTTTTCAATCCCACCCAGTGGTGGGATTCAGCCAGTTCGCACCACTTTGGGAAAACCGGTTGTTAACTTTCTGAGCAGTTTAGCAAACTGGTTGTTGGAAGAAATCATTAGGGCAGAGAACTGGTTGTTAAATTACTTGAATCCCACCACTGATCCCACCCTGGTTTCACATCCATATCCACAGAGGAAAGTTACTGTAACTTCCCCCAGGATTGCTCTGCTATTCTCCTTTTAAAAAGGACCCAGTGAAAAATGTTTCGTTCCAGACAGACTTATCCAGGAGGAAATCCCACTCAGCATTCCCAATACTCAGGATGATTTAACTCTCAACTCGATGGACATCAGGAAAAGTAGTTGCAGCCTCTTTGCCTGCCATGTTTCCCTTCAACTTTCCCTCCCCAAAGAGCAAAAAGTGTGATCTGTGACCTTCTTTTCTCCAGTTGTGAAATGAACTGTACCCGAAGATAGACTTTAATCTGAAATACTTCCTCCAAATCCAGATGTAAAAGGAGGATATTTGATCTGGCGTCCCTCCCTGATGGATGGTGCCATGTACTTTCCTACCCATGGTAACATCAGGGTGATGGCAAGAGTAAGGAGTAAGGTTTTACAAACCACTATAGAGCACCCATGTAACTGTTCTGTCCCCGTCCTCCACATGCACAAACCCACACAGACAGTCGAGGGTTAAATAATTGGCACACACAAGCGTTCCGTTATCAGAGGCTTGACAGCTCTATGGAACCGGCTGCCAAGTTCTTTACTATAACAAGAAGGGGGGTGTTCCTCCACCAGATAACAAATGCAATACACACCAGCTGGGAAAAAACAGTCCAATTCACAATCCTTCAGCAGACTGAGGCTTTGCACCAAAGGAGCTTGCAAGAATTAACTTTGTCCGTCACAGAATCTAAACGGCCACCCCCCTCCTTTATATAGCCTGTGGGGTGTGGTCCAGTGACTCAGCTTAATCCCTGGCACGCGTCCTCATCTGCTGTGATCGTTTAGCACGCCGACGCTGACGTGGGTCCAGCCACAACTTGTCTCCCTCATCACTCTCCGACCGATCGGAGACACCTGGCTCCTGGCCAATCTCCTCTCCTTCGGCCGACACCTGAGGAATTGTCAGAGAGGAGGGGCCGGGGGAGGGAGGCCTGGCCAGCTCCTCTCCTTCATGTTCGGAGCCTTCTTCCTCCGATACGATGGGCTCGGGGGTCGGAGCCACAACAGTAACACCTTTCCTGCACGAGCTGCACTGGCTCCCGGTGGTCTTCTGGGTGAGATTCAAGATGTTGGTTACCACCTTTAAAGTGCTCCATGGCTTAGGACCTGAGTATGTACGAGATCGCCTTCTGCCACCGATAGCCTCCCACCGGCCAATACGCTCCCACAGAGAGGGACTCCTCAGGGTGCCATCGGCCAAACAATGTCGACTGGTGACACCCAGGGGGAGAGCCTTCTCTGTGGGGGCACCTGCCCTCTGGAATGAACTGCCGCCAGAGATTCGTATGATCCCCGACTTTCATACCTTTCGCCGTGCCCTTAAGACTCTTGTTCCAACAAGCCGGGCTGGCCTAGCAAATGATTTTAAATTGAGTGTTTATAGTTTTTTAACATAAGGTCCAAATTTTATATATTTATATATTTTAAATTGTTTTTAATTTTTGGGTATATGTTTGTTTTAATATGGCTGTACACCGCCCTGAGTCCTTCAGGAGAAGGGCGGTATAGAAATCTAATAAACTAACTGATTAACTAACTAGAGGAGGCACACTTTTCCCATTGCATTAAACACCCAGGACATAGGATGTTCAGATGTCTCTTTCATTGGGGCGGGTTCGCTCGTGGGCGCTCGCATGCGCAGAAGCGTCCAGGCGGGTGGGCGGAGTCTCCCGCTGGCGCTGCTACCGTTTCGCCTGAATCGGGGCGAACTGGTAGCAACCCACCACTGTCTTTCATCTTGCTTTTTGGGGGTGGAGACGTGAGCATCATAATCCCCCTTTTAGTGGGTCTCTCTCCTCTCCTTTACCCAGCCTGCAAGGAGCCGATGGCTGCTTTGCTGGTAATCCAGGTGATCCTGTGGAGAAGGACGCCAGATTAGAATATTCCATCTGGGGGAGGCAGCAACCCTCAAACCCATCAAGATGGTGTAGTTCAACATTTGCTCCGAATTTGAGCCAAGGGATGGTGAAGAGCCACTGGGGGGGCCTTTAAAAAGTTGGGAGGTGTTTATGGAAGCCATTTGTAGATTTTCTACGTGTTAAATTATTTTTTTATTATTATTATTTTATCAAACTTTTATACCGCCCTTCTCCTTTCGGACTCAGGGCAGTGAACAGCCAAAATAAAACAGTTGTACATAAAAGTTAAAATGGTTTTAAAATAGATTATATAAAGTTTCGCCCATTAATTTAAAATATTCCAATTTAATATCAATATCAATTTAAAACCAAGATAAAATCAGGCCAGCCCGGCTAATTGAAAAAAGTGAGTTTTCAGGGCCCGACGAAAAGTCCGGAGGTCTGGGATCACTCGTATCTCTGGGGGTAGATCGTTCCAGAGGGTGGGTGCCACCACAGAGAAGGCTCTCCCCCTGCGGGTCGCCAGCCGGCATTGTCTGGCTGACGGCACCCTGAGGAGGCCCTCTCTGTGGGAGCGAACTGGCCGGTGGGAGGCAATTGGTGGCAGAAGGCGGTCCCGTAAATACCCCGGCCCTAGGCCATGGAGCGCTTTAAAGGTGATCACCAACACCTTGAAGCGACAGATGGTGTTGTGGCCCGCCAGTGGCCTGCTCAAATCATGGCTGATCCCGATGACGAGGAGGCTGGTGTGTCGCGCCAGCAGCCGGCGCAGCCGGCGCTCACGTCGGACAGTGAGGAGGCTGAAGAGGATGTGGTGCCAGAAGCCTGGGAGACTCAGCCTGGGCCTTCAGAACCTCCAGAGGCTCCTTCAAGTGGAGAGAGCGAAGTGGAGGAGCCTCTCCTCAATGCTCGAGCACGCAGGGCTGCCAAAAGGCAGGAGTGGCTACTCAGGAGGAGGAGGTCTCCTAGAGAGTAAGGCTTGAGGATAATTGGCCACTCCCTTAGCCTATTTAAGTCACACGCCATTAGTAAGTTTCTTGCTGGAAACAACTTGTAATTATCATCAGAGCATTTTTGGAAAAGTCTTATCGTATCTTGTTTTCTGGGCTGGTTGCCAACCTTTGCCGGATTTTGATTTATTCTTGCTACTTAATAAATTTGATAAGGACCGTTGGTGTGTGTCAATATCCTCAGGAATCCGGAGTTGGGGCAGAACAGATGGTTAACAGAGTTCATATACATATGAAAATACGTTGGGTCAATTTGATTATTAGATAAATAGATTTCCACATCAGAGATGTTTGTTTATGTAATATAGCATTTTTGTTAAATACAGATGGGAAAGTTTATAACTGTTTGTAGACCGGTTATGTAAAGGGAGGAGATTTTTTTATGTAAGGGGAGGAGAATATATTAGATTTTTTGATGTATCTTTCAGCATTCAGCTGGGGTGGATTTTTTATAAAATGTTTAACGTTAGATACATTTGGTATTTGGGGTTTATTTTGTGTGCATGTGTTTATTTCTGATATTTTACTGATTATTAGGGCTGTGTCTCCTTCAAAAAAGGTTTCAGAACAAGTGATACAGTTCTTATGAAAACACAGCACCTCTCTGCTGGTTATTTATGCAGCCATATGTTTAAAGAATATTTTAGAGTAGACCATTTTTTCCTCAACCATATTAACTTTACGATGTGTGGCAGTGGTGAAATGTAAAATTGGTTACTACCGGTTCTGTTGGCGTGGCTTGGTGGGGGTGGGGGTAATGTGACTGGGTGGGCGTGGCCAACTTTTTTTTAACTTTTAAAAGCTTTTTTTTTTGCTTTTAAAAGAAAAAAAGCCTGACAATCAGGCAACTCAGCTGGGATCATCAGAGCCTTTTAAAAGCATTTTTTTTACAACCTCTTCGGCTGAAAAAAATGTTTTTAAAAGGCTCTGACGATCCCAGCTGAGCCGCACGATCATCAGAGGCTTTTTTTTTTTTAACTTTTAAAAGCATTTTTTCGGCCAAAGAAAAAAAGGTTTTAAAAGTTTTTTAAAAAGCCTCTGGTGATCGGGTGCCCCCGCTGGGCGGGGGGGGGGGGGGCAGAGATTTTTGCTACCGGTTCTCCGAATCACCCGCCGTCATCGCTACCAGATCAGGCGATCCGGTCTGAACCGGGAGCATTTCACCCCTGATGTGTGGGCTTCAACTCCTTGGGACTTCTGCCAGACAAAGTCTTCACGTCTTATAGTTGATAAGCGGAGAAATACTAATTTAAACTTTGATAGAAACCTAAAAAAAAGACACAGCTGCTATAATTAGCAAATGGAAAGATGGATTCCTGCATCTCTCAAGCTTTTCTGTTTTCGAAAGCATGCACAGCTCTAGTGATATATGCTATCCACCTGGAGAGAGTTTTAGCCTCAGAAGCAGGATACAAATATAATGAAAGATGTCTCCCTTTAGAATAAGACCATTTTAATTTAGTTGCCTGAAAGGGCCGCTCTTTGTGAAATCTTCTGGCCTTCAGACTGATTATTCATACAAATGTGTCACACCTAATTTACATATGACAACTGGCAGCCAAGGAACAGAAGCTGAGTTGCATTTGTTGTCCATTTGCCCGTTTGTGACCTTCAGCCAGGGGTGGGCTGCTGGGGGTTTGCAGGGGTTCGAGAGAACCTCTAGCTAAGATTCTGTGCAGTTTGGTGAACCCCCAAATCCCACTCCTAGCTGGCCCCGTCCGACCCTTCCCTATCAGGAGCCCCACGTGGCTTGTTTTGGGATGCAGGTAAGTACAAGGTGCGTGCGGAGGCTTGGGGAGGGCGAAAAACGGGCCTACCGGAAGTTCAGGAAGGGCCTCTGGAGCCTGGGGAGGCCGTTTTTGCCTTCCCAGAGGTTCGAGGAAAGCTTCCGGAGCCTGGGGAGGGCAAAAACGCCCCCGCCTGGCCGTACTGCAGGAGACCAACTAGGCCACACCTACCATGACCACATTCACCCGAGCAACCGGGCAGAGAACCCCTTACTAAAATTTTTGAAGCCCACCCCTAATATTGGAGGCATGAACCAGATCCAGTTCAGAAATGTTGGTAATGCTTTCTGTTCCTTCCCGTACCTCCAATTTGGACCTGGCCTGCTTTCTACAAGTGGTTTCACTTGAAAAAGCAACCAAACAACAGTCCAGAATGTGTGTTCTATTTCTTCGAGTTGTGGACCTTGTAGGAAGAGAGTTGTGTTGTGGGGGGAAAAAAAATCAGGTTTGGTGGCATCATTTCCAGCTACAGTCGTGGCCAAAATTGTGGAAACCTTTTGGGAAAAGTGTATTTTTGAGGTTTGATGGCTAATAACACCACTTTTTTTTTTTGGAGTTTCAAGATAATCCTATTCCACTGCTGGAATGGCCTGGGAATAGCCCAGACTTTAACCCAATTAAAAATCTATGAAGCCGACTAAAGAAACTTGTTAGTCAGAAGCAACCCAGCAATAAAACCCAGTTAATAGAAGCCATCATTCAATCTTGGTTTCACATTATAACAGCTGCAGAACTAATAGACTTGGTTCACTCCATAGGAAGACATTGTAAGGCCGTAATTCATGCTAAAGGTTACCCAACTAAGTATGAACTGACATGGGGATAATTTTTGTATATCTCGTTTTTTCTACGTGTTTCACTTGTCTTCTTTATACTGTAACTGCTATTCTAGTAGTAAATCCTTCATAAAAGTTACTGCATTACATTCTTGATTAAATTATCTATCCATTGACATATAATTTTATGGTACTACTGCAAAAAAAGTGGTGTTATTAGCTAGTTTTAGAAAGTGCACTTTTCCCAAAAGGTTTCCACAATTTTGGCCACTGCTGTAACACATTATGAAAAGGCAGACACTTCTATGAGCTCATGAAAGCCTCTTCTTAAAATGTATTACAGTAATTGGAAAAGTGCTATCAGATTCCTTCTGATCTGTTTCTTTCAAGTAGACCTCTTATGCCCAGAAGTATAAGGACGTCAGGAGTTTTCGGCACTCCACAAAAAGTTCGGGAAGGTGTTACGTTTGGCCAGTTCTCAAAGTCTGAATAAAATAACTTCATATTAGAATTTTTGAGCCTTTCCCCCAAAAGAACAGTTTTTCAGGAATTTGCCCTGTCTTACCACTTACTCATCCTACTGGACAGATTAAATTTTTTTAGGGTTCTCTAGATGATTGAATTAAAATACTGAGAAAAGAACTAGCAAGTTCCTTTGTCTTTTTTTTTTTAAAGTAGGTGCAAAATTCCCCTTCAGTAGAAAGATCTGTCCAGGATTGTTTGGCCTATTCCAGATAGACTGTTTATCAAAAGCATTATTTGCAGGGTGCGCATCATTTCCAGATAGGAAACTTCATTTTTTGCCCTTTTATCTTTTCCTTTTCCTGACAGAGAGATAAGAAAAATCCCTGTTGAGTTTGCAGACAACAGACCTGTGTCACCTTTGGCTCCAAAGCACCAGTTGCTTTTTTTTATTTATTTATTTAATGAAAAAAAGAATGAGAAAAGATTATGAACCAAGCA
Source organism: Ptyas mucosa (assembly GCA_012654045.1). Taxonomy (NCBI): domain Eukaryota; kingdom Metazoa; phylum Chordata; class Lepidosauria; order Squamata; family Colubridae; genus Ptyas; species Ptyas mucosa. The sequence goes on along the minus strand of WNWU01000049.1, from coordinate 13,451,847 downwards.
GGATCAAAGACGTGTCACATAAATAAATGGCTAACGTAGAAATAGTAAAATTCAAGGAAGCAAACATGGGATCTGAAATGTCAGGATTAGTTTTTTTAACTTATTATTATGTTACTCATTTATGTTTCTCATCAATTCTCTTAAATGAAAACCAAACATCACCGTTTAACTTAAAAATACTTGATTTGCACAATATAAACCACTAACCAGTTTGGTCTTGCACCAGACTAGAAACCAGGAGATGGTGAATTCTTGTTCCTCTTAGTCATGAAAACTGGCTGGGTGATTTTGGGCCAATGGCCAGGAAGGAATGAGTTCTAG
>WNWU01000049.1:13432008-13451516 GCA_012654045.1 Ptyas mucosa | reverse complement strand
GTTCTAGTCCCGCCTTAGGCATGAAAACTGGCTGGGTGACTTTGGGCTAATCTCGTGATGGCATGCGTGCCAGAGGTGGCATGCAGCAGCCTCTCTGATGGCACGCGAGCCGTTGCCCTAGTTCAGCTCTGCTGCGCATGTGCCTCCCGCCGGCCAGCTGGTCTTCAGGTCTCTGCTGCGCATGCACGGGGGGCTTGCCACGTGGGGGGGGGCGCGTGCACATGTGCGAGGTACATGCGGGGTGGGGCACATGCGCAGTGGGTGGGGTGGATGCATGGGGGCCGCATGCGCATTGCATTTTGGGTGTTCGGGTGTGCCCGTGCGTTCGCACGCCTGCGCGCACCCTTTGGGCACTCAGTCCAGCAAAAATTAGCCATCCCTAGGCTAGTCACTCTCACAGGGTTCTTGTTGTGGGGAAAACAGGAGGAATAAGATTGGACATATGCACCGCCTTGTATTATTTATCAAATAAATCACTAGAGGTACAGTCAATTAAATCAGCATTATAAATCAAAAGCTTTCAGAGTATTAAAATAATTTCATCTCAGCACAGCCGGTGTGTGTGTGGCAGGGGTGGGTTCTAATTTTTTTTACTACCGGTTCTGTGGGCGTGACTTATTTTGTGGGCGTGGCTTGATGGTCATGTGACAATTCTTTAGGATTTAGCAGAGGTACTGGTCTACCAGGCTTTTAACTGCTTGCAGAGCTGTACTGGTCTACCCATTTATTTTTGCAGGCACTGATCTACTCATGTATTTTTTCAGGCACTGGTCTACCCATTTATTTTCTTTTAACACTGATCAGCTGAAGGGCGGCCCTTTGAAGCCCCGCGGCAAGAGTTTAAACAGTTTTTTCCCCTCTAGCCATCAGCTGGGACTCAGGAGGCAGCAATAGATTGGGGGTGGGGCCAAATAAAACATAAGAATAACACAGGGGGTGGGGGGCGTGGGGGAGTGGGGAGGCACGGGGTGGGGGGCAGCTGAACCGGTTCGGTGATGTCATATCGTCACCGCTATTGACTTGGAAGAACCGGGCCGAACCATGAGAAACCCATCACTGGTGTGTGGGTATGGTCAAGAAAGTCAAGATAGTATCTACAATGGGAGCAAAGCTGTGCCTGTTTTTTATGTGTGATGACACAGAGCTTTGATCCCGCTGTTGGCGGTCAGCATCTTGACTTTTTCCAAATGTATCTTACAGACACCCCTTACACACTTACGACAACATGCCGAAGTAGGAAATAACTTGGCACTATCATTTTCTTTTCTTTCTTTTTTCTTTTCTTCTTAACTCAACTGATGTTTGCTGTATTTATGCTGATATAATACAGGTAGCGGCAACCTGTCTGAAATGAAACATTAAGCAGGTATGGATATGGTTACAGCTTGGACAGAACATCATTGGGAAATTTTAGGGTAGGAGACTAAAAAAAAAAAAAAACCCTCAGCTGAAAACTCATCCTAGAAGAAAGTAGCTCAAGACCAGGGATGGGCTGCTGGGGGTTCGCAGGGGTTCGGGAGAACCTCTAGCTAAGATTCTGTGCAGTTCGGAGAACCCCCCAAATCCCACTCCTGGCTGCCCCCCCCCCCCACATGGCCCCACATGGCCCGTTTTGCATGCAGGTAAGTGCAGGGCACATGTGGAGGCTCAGGGAGGGCGAAAAACGGGCCTACCGGAAGTTCGGGAACGCTGGAAACGAGCCTGTTTCCGGCCTCCAGAGCCTGGGGAGGCCATTTTCACCCTCCCAGAGGCTCAAGGAAAACCTCTGGAGCCCGGGGAGGGCAAAAACACCCCCCCCCCCCCGGTGCAGGAGGCCAACTAGGCCACACCCACCATGGCCACACCCACCCAGCAACCGGGCAGAGAACCCCTTGCTAAAATTTTTGAAACCCACCCCTGCTCAAATCACTTCTGCTGTATTGTCCCAAAAGCTCCACGAAGGAGGACTTCATGAACTCCAGAGAGCTGAGGTTAGATTAAACAAGCTTTACATTTTTTTTAAAAAAAAACAACCCTTTATTTAAATCAATATAGATGTTTGTTCTTCAGCATTCCTCAAGTTATTAGCACCAGGAGTTGGCATAATTCTATTTTACATCGTGAATTCCTACTTTCCGACACATCAGGAATTTTAAACCAATATTTTTCTACAGGTGAAACCTTTAATAATAATAACAATCTGGTCAGTATGCAGCAGGCTCGGGCCTCAGGAAAGCATTCCAAAGAACAATAAGCGGAAGCGTTTTGATCCTGTGGAATGTTTCAAAGATAAAGCAAAAATATGGGGTAGCAAAAACGTTAAAGAACATTTTGGAATGTTTTCATTGATTGAGATATTGTTGAGACTTTGGAAAAAGTTACAGAGAAGATAATTAAAGGCCCGGAGACTAAAAGATGAAGAATAGTTGCAAAATTTGGATTTGGCTAGTCTAGAAAAAAGAAAGACTAAGGGTGACATTATATTTTTCCAGTATTTGAGGGGCTGCCACAAAGAAGAGGGGGTCAACTTATTCTCCAAAGCGTCAGAGGGCAGGACAAGAAACAATGGATGGAAACCAATCAAGGAGAGAAGCATCTTGGAATTAAAGAGAAACTTCCTAACAGTGAGAATAAGTAACCAGTAGAACAGCTTGTCTTCAGAGGTTGTGGGTGCTTCAATATTGGAGGTTTTTAAGAAGAGACTGGACAGCCACTTGTCTGAAATGGTATAGGGCAGGGGTGGGCAACTGTGGCCTTTTTACAACCTGTGGACTTCAACTCCCAGAATTCCTGAGACAGCCAAGCTGGCTCAGGAATTCTGGGAGTTGAAGTCCACAGGTGTGTTGTGGCTCCGACCCCCGAGCCCATCGTATCGGAGGAAGAAGGCTCCGAACATGAAGGAGAGGAGTCGGCCAGGCCTCCCTCTCCCGGCCCCTCCTCTCTGGCAATTCCTCAGGTGTCGGCTGAAGGAGAGGAGATTGGCCAGGAGCCAGGTGTCTCCGATCTGTCGGAGAGTGATGAGGGAGACAAGTTGTGGCTGGATCCACACCAGCGTCGGTGTGCTAAACGGTCACAGCAGATGAGGAGGCGTGCCAGAGATTGAGCTGAGTCACTGGACCACACCCCACAGGCTATATAAGGGAGGGTGATGGCCATTCCAGCTCTGTGACGGACAAAGCAAAAACTCTGGCGAGTCATTTGCACTTTTGGACGAACAACGCCTCATCTGTTGTGGGTTTCTGTTACTGGACTACTTCAAACTGTCTGTATTTTTGTGTTATCTGGTGGAGGAACAACCTCTCCTTCTTGGAGTAAAAGCTCTTGGCAGGCAGCTGCTGCGTTGCTGCCAAGTTTTGATAACGAACCTTTGACTGTTTTGGAACAATTATTTAACCCTTTGGGGTAGGTGTTTGTGCGTGTGGGAGACGGAGACAGAACAAGGTCATAAAGGGGACATATTTGCCCACCCCTGGTATAGGGCAGCAATGGCGAACCTTTTCGGCTTTTCGAAAACCTCACACATGTAAGCTCGTCGGAGCTGCGCTCTGGAAAAGCTGAACTTCGGGGTTCTAGCGCACACGAATGCCCGACGATCAGCTGGCTGGCACTCGTGCAGGCCGGTTTTCGGCACTGCCACATGTGCGAAGGGATTGCAGTCAGGAAAAGCCAAACATCCAGGTTCTGGTGTGCATGTGCGCCCGACAATTGGCTGGCCGCCGTGCATGGACACACCAGTTTTCGACACAGCCACATGCGAAGGACAGCTGATTGTCACACGCGCAAGCGCCAGTAACAGAGAAGACAAACAGGCAAGGCTGCGCATGACAGGCGACATGGCTTCATGTACCACTTTGGGCACACATGCCATAGGTTCGCCATCACAGGTATAGGGTCTCCTGCCTCAGCAGGGGGCTGGACTAGAAGAGCTCCAAGATCCCTTACAGCTCTATTTTATTCAAAGTTAAAAGTAACTGAATAGGTTTCTCAAGACTTTGCATTATTTTCTTATTTTCAGCCATTCTTTAGATTTTTCCTCCAAAGTGAGAGTGGCCAGCATGATGTCATTCATGTTGGGGGTGCCTGTAGTGGCCTGTGTGCTCTGCCAGCAACCCCCCAGCTCCATTTTTATTGGCAGAGGGCTGCAGGAGGCCATTGTCGCCAAAAACAGAGCCTGGGATGGCTGTGCACGGCCCCCCTGAGCTCCATTTTTGCCGACAGAGGCACGGCTGTTTTCAGGGCAACCCCGTGGGCCAGATCTAAGCACCCCACGGGCCACATCCAGCCCACGAGCCTTGAGTTTGACACCCCTGATCTAAACAAACTGAATGCTAATTTCTTCCTTATGCTTCCCTTCCCTTGAATATTATTATTATTATTATTATTATTATTATTATTATTATTATTATTATTGCATTTTTGTATGTTCACTTCCTGTCAGACACGTGTTGTTTGGATTTATATTTCTTAAAAAATAATGCAACTGTACTTTTAAAGTTTGTGTTGACATGTAAGTAGGTTTGCAATGAGTTAAGAGGTTCATCGCACAACAGTAGGTTTGGCATAGCTGCGCATGTAGATAAAAAAGGGCGTGGTCAATTGTGTTGGACTTGTTCATCCTAGCGAGAAAAGATTTGCAGAATTGTGCAAGGGTAGGAATATTTATTTTGACTTCCTTAATTCTGACTTGCATTTTGCTTCCTCTGTAACGGTTCAGTATTTGATAGCACCAAAAAATTAGCATCCCTTCTTTTAGCAGTTTTTGTGAGGTACTTAAGCAGCAATTTAGGAATAATTGGCTGCATGGGTGGGTGTTCCTTAGCTTGAAATGGTAGAGTTGTCAAAGCTAGGCTCTAAAGCTGGGTTCTTCAGCTTTGGGAAGTTTAAGAATTAAAGAGGTGTGGACTTCAGTTCCAAGAATTCTGGGAGCTGAAGTCCACACCTCTTAAACTTCCCAAAGTGCAAGTAGACCTCGACTTATGACCAATTGAGCCAGGGGTGAAATGTAAAATGTGTTACTACCAGTTCTGTGGGTGTGGCTTGGTGGGGGGGTAATGTGATTGGTGGGTGTGGCCAACTTTTTTTTTTTAAACTTTTCAAAGCATTTTTTCTAATGCTTTGAAAAGCCTCTGGAGATCAGGCAACTCAGCTGGGATCATCAGAGAGGCATTTTAAAAAATGCTTTGAAAAGCCTCTCTGACAATCAGGCAACTCGGCTGGGATCGTCAGAGACTTTTCAAAGCATTATTTTTACCACCTCTTTGGCCAAGAGGTTGCAGAAAAAAATGCTTTGAAAAGCCTCTGAGGATCCCAGCTGAGCCGCACAATCATCAGAGGCTTTTTTTTTTACTTTTAAAAGCATTTTTTCGTCGGAAGAGGTTGTAGAAAAAATTCTTTTAGTCGTAAAAAAAAAAAGCCTCTGATGATCGTGTGACTGAGCTGAGCATGGAGGGGAGGCGCAGGGATTTTTGCTACAGGTTCTCCGAACCACCCGCCGCCATCGCTACCGGATTGGGTGATCCGGTCCGAACCGGGAGCATTTCACCCCTGAATTGAGCCCAAAATTTATGTTGTTAAGACATTTGCTAAGTGCATACTTTTACATTTTTAAATGAATTTTTAGAATTTTAAATTAGATTTTTTTTTAAAAAAAATTGTGGTTAACTCTTTTACATTTCGAACATTTATACACTTTTAAATTTTAATCTTTAAACTGTTAAAAAGAAACGTTGCATGGAAAAAGTGATTGACACGAAGGCACCAGAGACAAAATGGAGGCTGGAGGCTGATTGGAAAGAGGGTTTAATAATAAAGCAGAACCACGTGGATTCTGGGCAGCTGACCACATGGAATTGAGACTGAGGGGTATTTATACCTTCTCTTGGGCTTTGAGCTTCCTGTTCAAGAACATGTATTCTATAGGCTGTTGTACGGGTCATAGCTGGCTCGGTAGGTTGTCTGAGCCAAGCTTGGTTGACGTTTGGAGGGTGATGCAATGAAGTGGCTCGTTGGGCAATTCCTATTGTGACTGAGGGCTAATCCTACCCCTGTTCAGACTTTCCTGCAGGGAATTTGCTTATGAAAAGAGCTAGCTATCTTTTTATCTCTTTAAGTGCTGACTTAATAGCCCTGCTGAGGGCTATTAAAGGTGAGTCTGCTTCCTGCCTCTAAAAAAAACATTTGTATTTCCGGGGAAATACAATATTCTGCCTTTTTAATATTTCTCAAAATATTTCATTCTTCTAGGAGAGGGGTGGGTGCTAACTTTTTATACTAGGGAGAGACTGATACTAGAAAAGAGGCATCATCAAGCGTTGACTTGACAGAACAATTAACCAGTTTGCCTCAATTAATGGTTTTTCTGCAGAAGTTGTGGGAGCTCCATCACTGGAGGTTTTTAAGAAGAGATTGGACAGCCATTTGTCCAGAGTGACATAGGGTCTCCTGGTTGTGCAGGGGGTTGGACTAGAAGACGTCCAAAGTCCCTTCCAACTCTGTTATTCTGTTAAAACAGAAATAGAAAAACATACATAGCAGGGGTGAAATGCTCCCGGATCAGACCGGATCGCCCGATCCAGTAACGATTTTTCCCTGTGGTTTGGTGATTCGGTAGCGATCGCCGCCCGGGTGTCATTACTTCCTGATTTTAACCAGGAAGTAATGTTTTTTTACCTTCTGCAGATGTGCAGAAAGTTTTGCCCATGCACAGAAGGTGTGCGCGCACATCTGATGCGCACATGCGCAAGCGGAATTTCTGAACCGGTAAGGAAGGTAAGTAGATTTCACCCCTGAAATATAGCATGCAAAAGTTCGTTAAGTCTAGTTTTTAAGCAATTATTAAACCACAACTTCACAAAATACGATTCATCATGCTTTTATGTTGATCAAGAGGCAGGCATAAACAAGCACATCTCTAGTACTCCATAAGCCTTCATGGTATACTAGCTTCAGCGCATCTTCTGCACTGCCCTTCAGATATTCCTCCAATGCCCATTTTTTTCTTCTTCAGCTGTCTGGCATGCTTGCAACAATCCAGGCCCAGCAATTTTCTTTGGTAACTGGAGCCTGTAAACATCGCTGCATGGGTAAAGGGGCTTGATTTACGATCGTTACCATTATTCGTTTTTAGGCAAAAATAAAGGTGCAGAAAATGCTGCGGTAACTTCTTCCAATGCAAGCAGGGATGCTCACAAACTCTGGTCAAAACAGTCACCATGGCAGCTGCAATGGTGCAGTTGACAGCATAAAGACAGCCGCAACTTCGATTGTACTGTTAAGCCCGCCATCTTGATTTTTTTCAGGGGTGGGTTCTACTTACCTTTAACTACCGGTTCGCAACGGGATCGCATGCGCAGATCGCTGATGATGACATCCGGGGTGATGGGCGGGGCCTCCCGCCGGTTTTACTACCGGTTCTTGCGAACCGGTCTGAACCGGGGGCAACCCACCACTGCACCACAGCCTACAGATCAGAGGTGGGATTTACTTACCTTCCCTACCAGTTCGCAAATGTGAACGCGCGCAGGCTCCGCTCACACGCGCCACCTCTGCACATGCATACGGCCTTCCGTGCATACACAGGACGGCCTCCCACAGTCGCCACTACTGGTTTGCCCGAACCGGACAGAACCTACTGAATCCCACCACTGCTACAGATACCCTTGAAAATGCAGTGGGGTGGGCATGGAAAAATGCAATTTCTGACCAGGAGAAAGGTGCACAGGATTCTGTTTGGAGACAGAAGATGAGATGGTTTGTTCCCCCTCCCGAGCTTTTAGAAGGAACGGTGTATTCTTCTTGAAATAAATAGTTTTATTAATTTATAATATGACATACAAAGAGAATACAAAAGCAAATATTAAGGAAATTAGGAAAGGAAAAAAGGAAGTGGATAGTGGGGGGAAAGCAAGAGGAAAAGCATTAACTTCTGACTCCTTTGGTGTAGTAAAATAAGGCATTAAGATCTACCCTCAGCTTTTTACTTTTTCATAATAATAGAAACTAGCCATTACTATAACAACAAATCTTTCTAATTGGTGAAACCCAAAATCAAAGTTTCATTTTTTTCCCCCACCTCGAGCACAAAGTCCAGAAGTGGTTTCCAAGTAGAAATGAAGGTATTTGTATTTTTTTTCCTTTAATCAATGCAGTTAATTTATCCATCTCTGCTAACTCCCATCAGTTTTTGTAGCCATTCATCCGTTGTGGGGATCGGGGTGACCTTCCATTTCTGTGCGTAGTGTAAGTCTTGCTGCCGTCAACATATATAATGGTGTATTCTTGGTTTCATCCTCCAGCACCAATGTAAAGGTTTTGCTCTCTTCTTTGTGGCCCCTTGAAAGTGGAAAGATTTTACTGATCACCTTCCAAGTTGCTTTGCTGGGTTGGCCAAATGGGATGATTGACAAGTGTTCGTTGCCCTCTGAAGTTATGACTCTTGTCAAGTTTTTCTCTGATAATTTTTGAAGAGTGAAGAATTAAACCAGTGGCAAAGTCCATTTTTTTTACTACCAGTTATGTGGGCGTGGCTTTGTGGGCGTGGTGTGGCTTGTTGGGCATGGCTTGTTGGGCGTGGCAGGGGACGGATACTGCAAAATCTCCACTCCCACCACGTTCCAGGGGAAGGATACTGCAAAATCCCCATTCCCTCCCCACTCCTGGTGGAAAGGTATTGCAAAATCTCCATTCCCACCCCACTCTGGGGCCAGCCAGAGGTGGCATTTGCCGGTTCTCTGAACTACTCAAAATTTCTGCTACCGGTTCTCCAAACTGCTCAAAATTTCCGCTACCGGTTCTCCAGAACCTGTCAGAACCTGCTGGATTTCACCCCTGAATTAAATCACTAAAATGTAAACTAGAAATCCTTGTTTGGCAGCAATGAAATATTATTTTGTAAGATTTTAGAAAGTTTGAATCAAAGAATTAGAGATGGAGTCCCCTGTACCTAATAATCACCCAAAATGCCTGGACCAAAGGTACCTTAGATTTTCTTACTCAGGAACTGGACTAGAGTAGAGCCGAGCAGCTTGCTTACTGGCTGGCCACAATCAACCAGTTGGTTGTCTAACCAACAGCTATCTGGGAGTAGTTGGACAAATAAGGCTTGTGAGGAAGAGAGGGGTTGAGGTGGCTGTGTGGTTTGTTTCTGTTTTATCGCCTTCTGACTGATCTTCCTGCAGAGTCATTTGTGTAAAGTGGGAGGGTTTTGTTCTTAGATTTCCAAATAATTGTTCTCTATAATTGCAAGCAATAGTTTTGGCTTTTGGAAATCCAGAACAGAAGCTGTTCTTGTGCGTATCTCTTCTGCCTTGGAGGGTTCATCCGTTTAACAGTGAGTTGTTTGCTTTTCCTCTTCTGTTCCTTTTGCTTCAGAAGATAGTTAAACTTTTGATTTACCTCAGACCGGGATGGCGAACCTATGGCACACGACATGCCAGAAGTGGCACGCAGCGCCCTCTCTGTGGGCACGCGAGCTCTCACCCCAGTTCAGCTCCACTGCGCATGTGCATGCGCCTCCAACCGGCCAGGTCTGCCGGTCTCTGCTGTGCATGCGCGGGGGTGGGGCACATGCGTGGGGGCCATGTGTACATGTGTGGGAGCTGCATGTGCATGCACGGGGGGCGGGGTGCATGCACGGGGGACAGGGCACATGCCTGGGAGATGGGGTGCATGCAGGAGGCCATGCATGCATTGCATTTGGGGGGGTTTGTGCATGCATGCATGCATGCATGCATTCGTGCGTGCATATGCGCAGTTTGGGCACTCGGTCCGGAAAAGGTTAGCCATCACTGACCTAAGACTTACATTACAAGAGAGGATGCTAGAGTTAGTTAACACTGATTATTTAACATTCCTCTGTTGACGTGTGCTCCGTCTGTAAATTTGATTGGAGACATTTGCTTATACAAAATCTTATAGCCTTGACAGAAGAGCAATCTGTCCCAGTTTGATCCCAGTGCTATCCAAACAGTTGAGATAATTTAACAATGAAGATAGAGTTGGAATAGTCTTTGTTAAATTTGGAAGCAGTTTGTCATTTCCATTTTTTTAAAAAATATCCATCTAGATTTATGAGTAGCCTTCCATCCAAATAACCAATGTGAGGTTCAACAGTGCTTCACTTTTTAAGATCAGCAAAGGTTGGCTGTACTTAGGACATGGCTTCATCTGGTGCTTTTTTGTTTCACAAGAACCCACAATAAAGATGGAATTGTATTTTAATCTTAGCCATGCACAGGCAGTCTCTTAAGAATCGGACATGAATGGAAGAAAAAAAAAATCTAAGCATTTTTCAACCTTGGCAATTTTGAGATAAAATGTTAATCGTTCAACTCCCAGAATTTCCCAACCAATATGTGTTTTTAAGTCCAGCCATCATTCTTCCATAAACAGAGCTTGAGTTTCTTTTCTTACAAAGGCCAAATTGATTTGAAAGTTTTGTTTCTGAAATTTGTCTCTATGATCGTTCATTGACTGAGGGAAGTCAAAACTCATCATGCTATTCTGAACCCTCTTCTTACAGGTCTCTTTCATAGATGCTTTTTATCAAAGGGGATCCTTTCTATGAGGCTTTGGTCTACTTGATCATGCTTATTTACACAAAGGCCAATGTTACTAACTAAACCCTGAAAGAGATCTGGAGAAAATTTCTCACAAAGCCAATTGTTTGGTTTTATTTCTTGCTTGTAAGTGCAGTAGTAGTCTTGCTACTTGTGATGAGTTGACATTTCTAAATAGCTGATTCTTGCTTGTTCTGGGGAAATGGCTTGAAATGGAGAAAACATCAGAAAAATGACAGTTAAAAAAAATGATGCTTGTTCCTGTTTGCAGAGCTGTCAGTGATAAAATAGCAAAGTTCAATGCTTTGACTCTCCATAAATCAAACACTTTGTTTGCATCCTGTATTATTATTATTTTTAAAAATGGGTTGTTTATGCATAGCATTCTATTTTTTTTATACTTAAGTTTTTTATTTTTTATAATCAAAATATCAAATCAATGCATGTACAGTATGGCACCTGAGTGTCATACATTCTAATACAAATAAAACTAATCAAATTTATCATAATCCTTACATTCAATCTGCTTGTATATTTCTAATAATGCATATTTATATTAAATTATAATCTATCATTGTTCAATTATTCCACATTTTCTCTTGTTATTACTTTCATTTTATGATGTAAAAAAAGTATACGCTAATGTCAGAGGTGGGTTGCAGCAGGTTCTGACCAGTTCTGGAGAACCAGTAGTGGAAATTTTGAGTAATTCGGAGAACTGGTAGTAAAAATTCTGACTGGCCCCGCCCCCATCTATTCTCTGACTCCCGAGTCCCAGCTGATCGGGAGGAAATGGGGATTTTGCAGTGACCTTTCTCCAGGAGTGGGGTGGGAATGGAGATTTTACAGTATCCTTCCCCTGCCACTCCCACCAAGCCATGCCCGCCAAGCCACACCCACCATGCCACGCCCACCAAGGCACACCCACAGAACCGGTAGTAAAAAATTTTGAAATCCACCACTAGCTAATGTTCTCCCTTTTCTTATTTCTATCACTTATTCTAGCTTTTGATCATATCACCCTTTGTTAAGAAACCTTTTCTTTCTTTCTTTCTTATCTAACTTCTAATCATGTCACCTACTTTAAAAAAAAAGGAAAAAAGGAGAAGAAGAGAGCGAGAGAAAAGGAAAAGTAACTCAGAACAACAACAGAAGAAAATAATAAAAATCACCCATCTATCATCTCTTGCCCGCTTCAATACTTGTTATGCTTTACAAGAAAAATAGGAAAGAAGAAGAGTAAATCAAGACAACAATGTAAAAACAAAAAGGAAATTATCTATCCATCGTCCCTTGCCCGTTTCAATACTACAGTTGCTGTATGCATAGCATTCTAATTGATGGTAAAACTGAGGTCTTTTTGAGTTGGTGTAGTTCTCCATCCCAGCTTGATTTACTCAGAGAGCACTTGTGTCCCATAATTAGCTGCTCTATTCAGTGGCTTCACAGCAGCTGCTGTTTTTCAATGCTGTGAAGTTCAGATCTTAGACCAGAAATAACTGCAGCTAAAATTAAATAGTACTTATCATCTAGCTTCTTTTGAATACCCAGATTACCATTCATAGAAACTCATTTGTAGAGACAATGTAGAAAACAGCTGCACTTAATTTTCAGGGGCTATTGATTTTTTAAGGGCAAGATTTTTAGATTGCTTTGCAAAGGAACCTTGTCCTTGTTTGCATAAGATAATGTTGGTATTGTATTGACTTTTTGGAGAGGAGGAGAAGACAGTTAGTTTCAAAGTTGAATACTTAACTTTGTGTTCTGTGTTTCCTGAAAAGTATTCTCTTCGGGATAATGTCCTGTAAAGCACTACGGAGCTGTATATAAATTTAGGTGCTATTGCTGTAATGATGATGCTGATGCATGGACAGAATACAGAATTTCAGAGTTGGAAGGCTCCTTGGAGATCTTCTAGACCAACCCCTGGCTCAGGCAGGAAGACTACTTCAGACAAATGGTTGTCCAATCTCTTCTTAAAAACTTCCAGTGTTAGAGCATTCACAACTTCTGGAGGCCAGTTTTCCCACCGATTAATTGTTCTGTCAGGAAATTTCTCTTAGTTCTTCTCTCCTTGATTAGTTTCCATCCATTGTTTCTTGTCCTGCCCTCAGGTGCTTTGGAGAATAAGTTGACTCCCTCTTCTTTGTGGCAACCCCTGAGATATTGGAACACTGCTATCATGTCACCTGTAGTCCAGGGATGGGTTCAACTTACCTTTACTACTGATTCGCAACGGGATTGCGTGCATGCCTTGCTTCTGCACATGTGCAGATCGCTTCTGATGATGTCAGAGTCAGTGGGCGGAGCCTCCAACTGGTTTTACTACCAGTTCTATAGAACCGGTCTGAACCGGGGGCAACCCACCACTGCTGTAGTCCTTTTCATTAAACTAGACATACCCAATTCCTGCAACCGTTCTTCATGTATTTTATCCTCCAGTCCCCTAATCATCTTTGTCGCTCTTCTCTGCACGCTTTCTAGAGTCTCAACATCTTTTTTACATCGTGGTGACCAAAACTGGATGCGGTATTCCAAATTTGGAACTTACCAAGGCATTATAAAATGATATCAGCACTTCCTGTGATGAAGAAAAATAGCTTTTATTTCTTCACTAGGTTTCTTGCTCATCCGGGATTTTTGACATGGTTAAAAGGACCAAAACCTACTAGTAGGAAACCTGATACATACATAATCCCTAGAGATTAATGGATCAAGATGGTGCTATCCTCACCATGAGTTGTCAATGGAACTCCGCTGGCTTTGCGTGCCTTTCTACCAATTCCTGAAGATACGAGCAGGATTTTTTTTTTTCATATGTGCCATGCACTGACCGTCTTGTAACCCTCTTGTGATTTTGGGCTTAGCTCGTGATCCTGAGAAACGCCAGTTATTTTTTGTAGAAATGCCCCCCCAATTGCCTGCTGGGTGCAACCCCAATTGTGACGTATTTGCCTGTGTTTTGATGGGTCTGGTACCCTGCAGCAGAGGTGGGATTCAGCAGGTTCCGACCAGTTCGGGAGAACCGATAGAGGAAATGTTGAGTAGTTCGGAGAACTGGTAGTAAAAATTCTGACTGGCCCCGCCCCCATCTATTCTCTGCCTCCCAAGTCCGAGCTGATTGGGAGGAAATGGGGATTTTGCAGTAACCTTCTCTTGGATTGGGGAGGGAATGGAGATTTTACAGTATCCTTCCCCTGCCACGCCCACCAAGCCACACCCACAGAGCCGGTAGTAAAAAAATTCGAAACCCACCGCTGTCCTGCAGGCCTTCCTTCCGCTGTCGTGGGCATTTGATGAGCAGTGGGTTAATCTCCTCTATGGATTAGTAGCTAGAAGCCCTGTTCACACTCAGAGAGAATGGCAGCTATTTAGCTTCTGTGTAAAGCATCCATTCTTCTTGAGTTTCACTCAGTCTTGCCAGGGTATTTTCTTTTACAACCCTTCGCCTCTGCTGGGAGTTGCCATTGCTTCTGGAATCACTTGTGACCAAGTCAAACCAAGTTAGCCGGTCAGTTTCTGTCACGCTCCTCACCTTCTTCGGACCGTCAACTCTGCTTTTCGGTAGGAGGCAATCTTAACGCTCCAGGGTGCCAATATGGCACCTCTGCTTTGTAAAAAATGCATGGAAACAAGAGGTAGGAAAAAAAATATGAGTGAATGCCTGTTTCTGTGTGGGTTGGCTGCATGAGGGAAAACCTGGATCTTTTTCTGCTAGCATAAACTCTGGTCTTTGCCATACTGGGCAAAGGTGCAAATGGGTTGTGCGGAGAAAGCACCCTTGCATTTCTCTGCCTCCTCCTCCCCAGTTCGCTCTAGGACAGCAACAAGAAGAGGATAGCGTTGTGTTGTGATTTATTTTTAGTTCCACATTCTTGATTCAGCTTCTGAGCATGGAGATTGCATTGGGAAATACTGGGTGGGTGCTGCTGTTTATATCGTGCAGAGACTTGAATTAGGGAAAAGCTGAAAGGATTTTCACCTTTTCAACAATTGGCTGAAAAATGGGTCATGATAAGAGATGTTGACCATCATTTGAAGTGATACAGTGTTTTTCCCAAAAATAAGACCTCCCCAGATAATAAGCCCAATTGGGCTTTCATTTATTAGTTCAATTTATATGCCGCCCTTCTCCGGAGACTCAGGGCGACTTATAATGCGTTAAGCAATAGCCTTCATACTTTTGTATATACCTGCTTAGTAGGGTTTTTGGCTCCCCCTAAGCGGTGTTCTTTTTTATACAAAGTCAGCTTATTGTCCCCACAATCCGGGTCCTCATTTTACCTACCTCGAAAGGATGGAAGGCTGAGTCAACCTTGAGCCTGGTGAGATTTGAATTTGCAGTAATTGCTGGCAGCTGGTGTTAGTTAACAGCAATTTAGGCTGCTGCGCCACCAAGGCTCTTGTCCACCAAGGCTCTTGACAGTCTAAGTCAATATTTCTCAACTTGGGCAACTTTTAAGTTGTGTGGACTTCAACTCCTAGAATTCCTCAGCCCAGGGAATTCTGGAAGTTGAAGTCCCACACTTCTTAAAGTTGTCAAGATTGAGAAACACTAGCCTAAATGATCTGAAGGGTGGTCAGTTGGAGAAGGTGTCTACACAACAAATTAAGCCTACATAATTGGTTGGAAAGGAAATCTCTGGTAAATACTACAGTAAAATTGGGAGAGTAAACCAGGGGCACTTAGGTTGAGGTGAAAATCTCTATCTCTATCTCTGTCTCTGTCTCTGTCTCTATCTCTATCTCTATCTCTATCTCTATCTCTATCTCTATCTCTATCTCTATCTCTATCTCTATCTCTATCTCTATCTCTGTCAGACCTGGAAGCCATCTTTCTACCTTTGTGCCTTCAGGCTTCAGGCCTGCCACAAATTCTACTGTGGGAAAATGGGAGGGAGGATTGTTTAGAGTGAAGAGGATGTGTAGTCAAAATAAAATTCTTTCTAGAAAGTCAAGGCCGTTGTGCCCTGCAGCTGCGCTGAGAAGAATGAGAAGGTATCTTCTGTTCCGGAGAGTAACTGATTGGCCGTATGGTGAACATGTGGGTGAGGGGCAAGGTCTTGAATTTTCTTTTGGGTGTGGAAAACCCGGAAGCTCTCAGATTTGGGTTCTCCCAGATGTGCCAATATGACATCTCTAATAAAAGTTAGCTTTGAGGAACTTCAAGCCTTGGAATTTGCTTTCATTGGGGATGTTACTTGGAACTCTGATATTCCATCTCTACCTCTACCTCTACCTCTACGTCTACGTCTACCTCTACCTCTACCTCAACCTATCTATCTATCTATCTATCTATCTATCTATCTATCTATCTATGGCAGCTGCCACTGTGTGATTGAAGCTTCACTTCTTTTTTATATGCATTTTGGCCAAAACGCTGCCTTTTTCAATCTCCCCTCCATCAGTGGATGTCTCTGATTCAGAATCCAGCCAGAGAACAAAGCCAAAGGAACATCATTCGATGCAGAGAAGTGTCTCTTTCTGAGGAAAAGACCTGGAAGTGGTAGCAGTGGAGTGAAAAGAATCCAAGCAGGATGGAGGAGAACAGTCCATCTTTGTTCTGGTGTTTTCAGTTTTTGAGACTTGGCCTCCTTCAGTGCACTTTTGTCGTCCAGAACACAATAGTTGTTGCTTTGGCAAAAGGCAAAAAGGTTCATTTTATTCAAGGCCTCTGGTTTTTTATTTCATCTGGCATCTGTTTTAAGGCTGAGTAAGTCGAAAGGGATGCGGTGGCTCAGTGGCTAAGATGCTGAGCTCCCGTTACTTGCTCCGGCTTCTGCCAACCTAGCAGTTTGAAAGCACGTAAAAAATGCAAGTAGAAAAAAATAGGGACCACCTTTGGTGGGAAGGTCACAGCGTTCCGTGCACCTTTGGCATTTAGTCATGCTGGCCACGTGACCACGGAGACGTCTTCGGACAGCGCTGGCTCTTCGGCTTTGAAACAGAGATGAGCACCGCCCCCTAGAGTCAGGAATGACTAGCACATATGTGTGAGGGGAACCTTTACCTTAGTTTTTACCTTACCTTAGTTTTCTTTGGCATATGCAGTATGGCTGCTTCACTTCTGTTTTTACTAATTAGAGTTCTCAATCATTCAGCATTGGGGAAACCTATATTGCAATAGTCTTTTGCTCTTTCAATTGATTGAGTAGCAGCATTAAAGACTGCCGTGGCTTGTTCTTCCATTGTGTTTCAGTAAGAACAGAGGAAGGTACGTGAAATTAAAACAAATATTGTTTTAATAATTTGGAGGAATAGAGCAGATTGCTTAATACACCCCTTTCGTATGCTGCCCACTCAGTGGTGACATCCAATTTTTTTTACTACCGGTTTTGTGGGTGTGGCTTGGTGGGCATCGTATGGCTTGGTAGGCGTGGCTTGGTGAGTGTGGCAGCAGAAGGATACTGCAAAATCTCCATTCCCACCCTACTCCAGGGAAAGGATACTGCAAAATCCCCATTCCCTCCCCACTCTGGGGCCAGCCAGAGGTGGCATTTGCCGGTTCTCCAAACTACTCAAAATTTCTGCTACCGGTTCTCCGAACTGTTCAAAATTTCTGTTCCTGGTTCTCCAGAACCTGCTGGATTTCACCCCAGTGCCCACTTACATGCTTAGTTTGCAGTTTGAATGTTGCTCTTGTTTCAAGGTTATAAAGATACTAAGAATTTTACGTGACTTGAAAGTAGTATGCTTATTCAGTATCCTATGTCTATCACTGAGTGTTGTACCTTATGATTTATAATTATCATATTTTATGGTTATGATCATGATTTATCACTTGTTTGTATGTACGCTGAGAGCTTAAGCGCTGGAGACAAATTCCTTGTGTGTCCAATCATACTTGGCCAATAAAGAATTCTATTCTAGAAATGTTCACGTCTTTCCACAAGATGAGAGCACAATGATTTACGTTTGATTCACCCTTCCAATATATTATCTGAATTAGCCACAGCCACTTGAGGAAGAATGAAAAGAGGTAAAATACAAATGGAGAAAAAAACCTTCAAAATTTGCAGAATAGTTATGGACTGTAATAAACAGTTACCCTCGAAAGTGGAGGTGTTTAGCATAACTTCAGTCAGTCCATTCAATCCAAGCAAAGAGAAACACAATCTGTGAAGCATGTGCCTCCAAGTAGAAATAAATCTAATTTTAAGCTATATACAATTAACAAATATTTTGGACCTTTCCATTCTTTCAGTGTCTGATCTGCAAGAAGAAGGTAAAAATGCTATCAATGCGCCAATGTCCCCTGCTACAACTGATCTTCATCCAGAAGATACATTGCTAGGTATGTATGAATGCAACATCATAGACTTATGATGTGAGCAAAAGAGTTTTGTTGTCTCTGTGTGCTAATTGGAAAGGACTAGGGGTGGGCTTCAGATCCTTTAGCAACGGGTTCGCTGCCTCGTTGCTGGGTGGGCGTGGCCTAGTTGGCCTCCTGCACCATGGTGAGAGGGTGGGTTTTGCCCTCCCCAGGCTCTGGAGGCTTTCCTTGAGCCTCCAGGAGGGCGAAAACAGCTTTCCCGGGGTCCGGAGGCCAGAAAGAGGCCTGTTTCCAGACTTCTAGAACGTCCCAGAGGCCCGTTTTTTGTCCTCCCTAGGCTCCGGAGGCTTTTCTTGAGCCTCCAGGAGGGTGAAAACAGCTTCCCCGGGGTCCGGAGGCCCTCTGGAGGCCAGAAACATGTCCATTTCTGAACTTTTCGAACCTCTGGTAGGTCTGTTTTTTGCCCTCCCAAACCCTCCACGAGGCTGCTGCACTTACCTGGAATGATGAAGGGGCCGTGTGGAGACTCCTGGAAGGGGCGGGGCAGGGCAGGTGTGGCCAGCCAGGGATGGCATTTGGGGGTTCACCAAACCCCAGCGATCCTTGGCTAGATGATCGCCCGAACCCTGCCGAACCCCCAGGAGCCCACCCCTGGAAAGGACCGATGATAAGATGCTCCAGGATCCTATCTCTAGCTCAAATTGTGTTAATCAACATGAGGTTTCTGAATTAAAATCAACAGGTCATTAATATAAGGACTGCTATCTTCATATATGCTCCCCCCCCACACACAAACACGTGCAATCCAAAATTATTCTTTTATCAGTGACTTTACCCAGCTCTGGAACAAAAACAATCTAAATTAGGGCTAACCAAGGTTGAAATTATTTTCAAAATTTGTGAGTTTTCTACAGCTTTCTTTGGATTTAGATTAAGTACCTTCTGAGCCATACCCTGATACGAGTCTAATCCAGTATTTAATCCTGGGTAAAAATGCAGGCTACTGTATGTATATGGAAGTATGGCTAGAGAAAGAGGATGGTTTTTTTAATTCTCTCTTTGCTTCCTCCTTCTGTTGCCTTTGGAAAAGTCCTGTTTTGAGAGCCACAAGGGTTACGTCTTCTGTAAGCAACCCAGCGTTACATATCATATGATCTGAAAGCCCAGTTTACCAACAGTGTCTTGTTCACCAAGACATATTCCTTGTGTGTCCAATCGCACTTGGCCAATAAAAAAATCTATTCTATTCATGCTATGAGGCAACCAACTTAAGAAAGCTACTGGTTCCTCTAAGCCGGTATTTCTGACAATCAGCTGTGCAGCAGGGTTTAGCTGTGCTAGAAAGCAGAAAATCCTGCTTTCTAGCAAAGCTAAATAGTGCGCAACAGCTGATCCTGCCCTCGCTGTTCTACTTACCTTCCCAAGCCTCCTTTTGGACTTCTGGTGGCAAGCTGTTCCACTGGTTAATTGTCCTCACAGTTAGGAAGTTTCTCCTTAATTCCAAGTTGCTTCTCTTAATTTAATTTAATTTAATTTAATTTAATTTAATTTAATTTAATTTAATTTAATTTAATTTAATTTAATTTAATTTAATTTAATTTAATTTAATTTAATTTAATTTAATTTAATTTAATTTAATTTAATTTAATTTAATTAATTTAATTTAATTTTTAAATTTATATACCACCCTTCTCCCGAAG
>WNWU01000049.1:13412921-13423403 GCA_012654045.1 Ptyas mucosa | reverse complement strand
AGATAGATAGATAGATAGATAGATAGATAGATAGATATAGATAGATACTGTAAATAGAGTGGAATTAAATAGGCTCCCACCTGAAAACAGCCTAGCCTATTCAAAACTTCCCATGATAACTTTTTGTTTTCCTTCTTCAGTGATTCATGGCAAGAACCTGGTGTCCATCCTCCACCTGCTGGTGGCTTTGGCCATGCATTTCCGGGCTACTATTCGGCTCCCTGAACATGTTTCTGTGCAAGTGGTCGTTGTAAAGGTCGGTACCCAAGAAAGATTTTAAGCTTTTCATGCATGTGTAATTAAGATATGTGGTACTATAAAAAGAAAACAGTAATAAACCATCACTTCAAATATATTTATTTAAAAAATATTTTTTTAAAATACAGACAATGCCACTAGTTTTGGGATAGTGGTGAATATCTGTAGCTCAGGTGTAGGATGAGGATAGAGGTTCGTTCTCCGAGATTGTGGGTGGGTTTCCGGATTTTGTTACCAGGCTAGGTAACGACTTCAGCGGAATTTAGGGGGATGTCATTGTCGGTGTTCTTCTGCTTATAAGGGCTTCGTGTGGTCAGTAGGTCAGGTGAAGGTCACATCAGATCAGGGTTTTGTGACCCTGTTCCTCTAAGTCAGGGGTGTCAAACTCGATTTCATTGAGGGCCACATCAGGGTTGTGTTTGATGTTGGGGGCCAGGTGGGTATGCCAGCTCAAAGTCACTCGTGTCAGGGGTTTCTGTGATGGCCTGAGTGCTATATCAGTGAAAATGGGAGTCCCAAGCTCCATTTTCACTGGCAGAGGATTGCTGGAGGCTGTCGCAGCTGAAAACGGTGGCCCTCTTGATGTTCTGCCCCAGCTTCAGATTCCCAAGGATTGTGACACACACCGACGATTCTTATCAGAGTTATAACGTACCAAGAATAAACAAAGTCCGGCAAAGGTTGGCAACCAGCCCAGAAAACAAGATACGATAAGACACGCACTCTTCAAAAATGCTCTGTAATAATTACACGTTGTTTCCAGCAAGAAATTACTAACGGCGTGCGACTTACATAGGCTAAGGGAGTGGCCATTTATCCTCAAACCTTACTCTCGAGGAGACCTCCTCCTCCTGAGTAGCCACTCCTGCTTTTTGGCAGCCCTGCGTGCTCGAGCATTGAGGAGAGGCTCCTCCACTTTGCTCTCTCCACTTGAAGGAGCCTCTGGAGGTTCTGAAGGCCCTGGCTGAGTCTCTGCCTCTGGCACCACATCCTCTTCAGCCTCCTCGCTGTCCGACGCAAGCGCCGGCTGTGCAGGCTGCTGGCGCGACCCCACACCAGCCTCCTCGTCGTCTGGATCAGCCATGATCCGCGCAGGCCGCTGGCGGGCCATAACACTTGACCTCTGTTTTCGCTGGCAGAGGCATAGCGGGCTGGTCCTTCGCTGTTTCCAGGGTGGCCCTGCGGGCCAGGTCTAAGTACCTTGTGGGCCGGATATGGCCCACAGGTCTTTAATTTGACACCCCTGGTCTAAGTAGTGAGTCACCGATCACCAACACATTATTTTTTCTCTTTGGGGAAATCATTCCCACTATTGTAGCTTCACTTTTCACTTTTCTACCGCATTTTGTGGACACCCTATCTGTCTGCCTTCCCACCTGACTGACTGACTGTCTGTCTGTCTGTCTGCCCATCCATCCATTCTGCTATGCTAGCTTTGTGCTGGTGAAGTTTGTTCTTTGGTGTCTTTTCTCTGCTACATTAGCGGTGCTGTTACAATAAATGGGCTGTGTCAATCTGCAGAGTTTGTAAAGCTTGTACACCAATGGGGAAGATTAATACATCCTTCTGGTTTGAAAGTTTGCTTCT
This sequence comes from Ptyas mucosa, assembly GCA_012654045.1. Classification (NCBI taxonomy): domain Eukaryota; kingdom Metazoa; phylum Chordata; class Lepidosauria; order Squamata; family Colubridae; genus Ptyas; species Ptyas mucosa. Next base: position 13,421,558 of record WNWU01000049.1, on the reverse strand, counting down.
TATTTAAAGTTCGTCCAGATGTGGGTAAGATTTTTTTCTTGTTGCTGAAGGCATAAAAGTGTATCTGGTTAGGTTGTCTCCTGCCTTCAGAGATGTTTAACACTTCTATTAATTCTATTGGTTTGAGATAAAAGAGAACTGATTCTTTTCTAATTCTGCTCCTCTAGTTAGCAAAAAGAACGCAATCGCTTTCTTGTAAGGTGTCATTCCTATGCACTTCTTCAGTTAACTTCTTTCAGCATTTCACTAGTCCTGACTGATTTTCTTCCAGAAGCGAGAAGGGTTACTCCAGACGGCCCATGTGACCGAGGAAATCACTACTACAACTGAGTAAGCTCTGTGTTTTTACTGCTGTGTGCACAAAGTTGAGTTCTCCATGTTACTTCATTTTGGTTGGCACATAGAATTGTTCTCTGGAATCAGATCAGAAAGTCCCAAAGGTGCTTTTTTTCAGGAGGCAACTGGACTTCCTTGTTTTTTCTTTGAGGACGTTTCGCTTCTCATCCAAGAAGCTTCTTCAGCTTCTTCTTCTATCTGACAGGATACTGGGGAATGGAAGGATTTATATTCCTTGCAGACAGCTGGTCATTTGCATCCTTTTTGAGGGTCGTTGAAGCCCTTGGAGGTTTATCTGTGTCCTCAGAGTCACCTGAGTAGTACTCCTGGTTCCTGTAGTCTGCAATTTTTTTCCTGTGGAAATCCATTCCTACTCCCACACCATTCACCACTCAGGAACACAGGGTCTGTCCTACTACTTACCTTCGGATAGTTGCAGCCAGGCCTTGCACACCTCGGCCCATTTCTTCTGGCCGCAAGGCCTCTGTAGCCGATAACAGCGCTCCGGATCGATCCAGACGGCTGTTATCGGCTGCAGATGCCTTCTGGAAAGCCTTGCTGGCCTTGCCAGACGAACAAGCTCCTGAAGGCCAAAATAGCAAAAAAGAGGCTGGGGGCGACGCATGCAAGTGAGGTGAGTCAGTGGATGACATTCCCTCCGCCGAAAATAAGACCTGGTGCCTTTTTTTGTGGCAAACAAAGTTAAAATAAGACAGGGTGTTATTTTTGGGGAAACACGGGTAGCAAAGCAGACCATTTCAGGCCACGAGACATAGAGATTAAAGGGGGACTGAAAGGGATGTCTCAAAGAAAGACCTTGGAAATTCATATTATCATTCCATTGATGTGCTAGGACTGTGATGGCAAACCTATGGTACGGGTGCCACAGGTGGCACGCGGAGCCATATCGGTGGGCACGCGAGCTCCGCTCCGGCACACATTCGTGCACCAGCCAGCTGATTTTCGGGCCTTCTGGGCCCACCAGAAGTCAGGAAACACACTGTTTCTGCCCTCCGGAAGGCCTCTGGGGGGGGGTGGGAAAAGCTGTTTTTGCCCTCCCCAGGCTCCTAGAAAGGCTCTGGAGCCTGGGGAGAGCAAAAAACGGGCCTACAAGACCTACCGTGCCATCACGTGCCAAAGGCAGGGGGAGCACGGGGGCGGGGCGTAAAGAATTATGGGTGTGGGCATGCGTGCATGTGACCCCACCGCGCTCCACCCACTTTTGGCACACAATGGCAAAAACTGTGCTAGGAGATTTTACTTTCGTGGTTTTCAATATTCTGATATTTTTTGAGCAGCGATCTCTCTCTGGTCGCCGTCACCTGCTGCTTTCAAACGGAAGAGAGTTTGAGGAGCCATTTGTGAAAGTGCCAGAAAGAGCTGTGGAGAGAGAGAGGTTCGGAGTGGGGGTGGGGAGCTAAAATTTGTTCTAGAATTTTCTGGAACAAATCAGAGAAACATGTCCTAGGCCAGGGGTCAGCAACCTGTGGCTCTGGAGCCGCATGTGGCTCTTTCAACCCTTTGTTGCGGCTCCCTGTCACTCAAAATTTGTGTCACAACTACCAATGTGCGACACCTGCCGGCACACGATTTATTGAGCTTTTCAACCTCTAGTAGGCCAACCATGGATAAATCCAAGAAAAGAAAAGTTTCAGAAGAAAACAGAACATTTAATTGAACTACATACACTAATTTTGTGGCCATTCAAGAAATAGTCAGGCACAGGAAGGTTTTTGTGGCTCCCGGTGTTTTCTTTTCTGTGGGAAATGGGTCCAAATGGCTCTTTGAGTGTTTAAGGTTCCAGACCCCTGCCCTAGGCAATGTGGATAGTGATTCTGTCTGGCTTTGAAAAGCTCTGCAGGCTAGAAACATCCGATGATGAAAAATAGCCTCTTTGCATGATTCCTTAAGAACTATGAACATTTAGGAAGCCATTAATTTTTCTTTTTTTTAATTTCTTGTTTCCAGAATGATGATGGGAAGGTTTGGTAAGTAAAAGATTTTAACTTGGAAAATAAAAGTATTTTGAGAACTGAAGTTCTCAAAGAACTGAAATTGTGGCTTAAATTGTAGCTTAAACTCTTCAAGTTTATTAGGATGAATGATATGAGATATTTATCATCATAAAGTGTTAAGCATTTTGTGTCTAAATCGGCTGTAGTTTTGCTCCGTCCGGTCCAGTTTTCAAGCTGGGGACAATTATCTTTTTTGTTCCATCCTTCCATTTTCTCTAATTTCTGGGATTCTTAATCAGCATGCTGGCTGGGGAATTCTATGAGCTAAAGTCCACATATCTTAAAGTTGTCAAGGTTGAGAAACACTAAATTTAAAACCTTGTTCTGCTGCTGGTTTAATCCTGACAAATCTAGGGTGCTGTATTAATCCAATTGGAAGATAAGGGTTCCTGGAAAGTGTGGGTGTGTATATATATATTTGTGTGGTTTTGTGCTTTATGTGTGAGAATGGTTTGTGTGTGCAAGAGAATGACCGCTATTTGAAGTTGTAGAATGAATTGATTTGATAAATGGGATGTTACATTTTACAGGCAATTAAATTTAACCAGTATTTGTTAATTCAAGTAGATGCTTATTTTCCCGGAGTCTGCTGTTTTGTGGACCTGTGGCTTCTGACACATATCTATGTGCACATATCTCTATACACATTGTACACATATAGAAGTACAGTCTTAATACAAATAGATATGCACATTTTTAAGGAGGAAAAATCCAAGGGGTTTGGTTGGGAAGCAAGGTAGCACATGAGATTTTTGTCTTGTGTTGACGTTTATTTATTCTTTTAGAAAACAGTATCATCTTAAATTTAAAACCCTCTTCCTTTTAGATAAATATACCCTGTTTCCCTTAAAATAAGACATCCCCTGATAATAAGCCCAATAGGGCTTTTTAGCACATGCACTAAAATAAGCCCTCCCTGAAAATATTTAAACACATGCGCAGCCGGTACTCGCCATTTCCTCTGGTTTCCTCCACGCGCCCCAAAATAATAAGACCTCCCCGAAAATAAAGCCAAGCACTTATTTCGGGGTTCGAAAAAAATGTAAGACAGGGTCTTATTTTCGGGGAAACATGGTAGCAATAGCAATAGCACTTATATACCGCTTCACAGTGCTTTACAGCCCTCTCTAAGCAGTTTACAGAGTCAGCATATTGCCCCCAACAATCTGAGTTCTCATTTTACCTACCTCGGAAGGATGAAAGGCTGAGTCAACCTTGAGCCTGGTGAGATTCAATCTGCCAAACGACTGGCAGCCAGCAGTCAGCAGAAGTAGCCTGCAGTACTGCACTCTAACCACTGCACCACCGTGGCTAATATACAGGGGTGGCTTCTACTTACCTTTAATACCGGTTTGCAGTGGGGCCTCATGCGCACTCTTCTGCGCATGCGCAAAAGCGTTTTGATGATGTCGGGGTCGGTGGGCGGGGCCTCCCACCAATTTTACTACCGGTTCTATAGAACCAGTGCGAACCGGGGGCAACCCACCACTGCTCATATACTATGTCTAGTCCTGTTTTCATTTTACATTGTGCTACATATAAAAATCACTATGTCGAGTTCTTTCCACTGAATTCTCACTATTTTAACAAACCTTTCTTTTTCTCTTTTAAACCAGAGCGAGATGCCTTTGATACACTCTTTGACCATGCCCCAGATAAATTAAGTGTGGTGAAAAAGGTAAAATTTGTGTTTAATGAGCCTCTTCATTTCTTTTGTTTACTGCGGGATGCTTGATTCCCTTGGTGCAACGAAAAAGCATCATCGGGCGCCAGTTTATGCAACTGAATGAAGAACAGGATAGCTAGACTCCTGGGATGCAGTACAGGTAGTCCTTGACTTACAACAGTTTGTTTGTAAGTTCAAAGTTACAACGGCACTGACAAATGTGACTTATGACCATTTTTCACAGTTACGACCTTTGATGCATCCCATGATCATGAGATCAAAATTCAAATGCTTGGCAACTGGATCATATTTCTGACCACTGCAGTGTCCCTGGGTCACATGATCCCTTTTTGTGACCTTCTGACAAGCCATGGGGAAACCCGATTCACTTAACAACCGGGTTACTAACTTATCAACTGCAGTGATTCATTTAACAACTGTGGCAAGAAACATGAGGCAAAGCTCGCTTAACAAATGCCTAACAACAGAAATTTTGGTCTCAATTATGGCTGTAAGTTGAGGACTACCTGTGTATGACTCCCAAGAACTCAGAATTTAGGTTGCTATTTTAAATAGAATAATATTATCCAGAGTTGAGCTCAGCTTTAGGGTAAACTTGTGTTCAGTGCTGTATCCATTCATGGGACTAAGCATGTGGAATATTATTAGACTTCTTCGGCAGTTGGGTGAAACCTGTTCCCCTAAATTCCAAATATTATAAATTTTGTACAATCCTCTGTTGCGAGTAAACTTCTGCTCCTTCTAATAAAACTGAGAACTGGTGTGCAGGTCTTATCAAATGAATGGAAAGCTTGAGTGTTACTTTGAATTCTATCCGTGTTTCCCCAAAAGTAAGACCGGGTCTTATATTAATTTTTGCTCCAAAAGATGCCTTGGGGCTTATTTTCTGGTTAGGTCTTATTTTTAGGGAAATACGATACTAAAATGCGGATCCATGTGGCCGACAATCTTAACTGGGGATTATTTTTAGGGTAGGGCTTATATTATGAGCATCCTGAAAAAAACAGGCTAGGGCTTATTTTCCAGTTGCGTCTTATTTTCAGGGAAACACGGTAAATAGTTAAGACACTGTTATTTTTTTTAATGGAATATGGGTTGGATATTTATTTCTCTAATCACTGTATTCTTCCCCGCTTTTCAGTCCTTGATCACTTTTGTAAACAAACACTTAAACAAGCTGAATTTGGAGGTGTCGGAATTAGAAAGCCAGGTAAGACTTCTAGGAACAACATTGGATATTTATACTCCAGCTATTTGGACCCGTAATTTAAACAAAAGCTACTGATGGTCCACTTGAAGCTATTTTAGTAACTAGCTTATTTTATTGCTTATATCCCCAAATATTGATGGGAGATTATCAGGAGAGGTTTTACCATTTACCACTGAACATTTTTTTGCTTTTGGTCTTTCTGCAAAAATAATAATAATAATAATAATAATAGTAATGATAATGATAATAATAATAATAATAATAATAATAATAATAATAAAAAAAATAAAAATAATAAAAATAAAAATAATAATAATAATGGAAAGGTAAAGAGACTATTGAACAGACTATAGGATGCAGTTAGGGTATTTTGGCAGTAGTGTGGAAGTGGCTTCCCATGGCCCTTTTCCAGAATGCTCTTCTACATCCCAATAGCCCTCTGCTGTAGGATTTCCTGGTGGTCTCCCATCCAAATTTTAACCAGGCACAATTGTGCTGAGCTACCACCTGCTCAACTGAAAGGAGACTTATAGGACATAGCATTTGTATCCCCAACCAACCAACCAAAACAAAACAAACACAGCAGGCAATTGTGCTGATATTTCACCGTGCGTTGTTCCTAACATTCAGTGGAATGTTGTTTTTATGAATGTGAGTTCTAAAGATGAACTACCGTATTTTTCGGAGTATAAGACGCTCCGGACTAAAAGACGCACCTACCTTTTTTGGGGAGGAAAACAAGAAAGAAAAAATTCATTTTCAGCACAGCCTGATTAGCACAAGAAAAAACTGCCTCCCAGCAATTTGCCTCCTTGCTGCAAACAGTGGAGGCCCGCGTGGCCATAGGCAATGGCAATCCCTTAAGCTGAGGATCAGGAGGCCGATCCAACCGACAATCAACTGCTTGTGCTAATCTGGATGTGCTGAAGCTGAAAAGGGTTGTTTGCTGCTTGCTGCAAGGAGGTAAATTGCTGGGAGGCAGAAGCCAAAAGTGGGGGCCAGTGGGTGAGCAGGGCTACATTCAGTGTATAAGACATACTCAAATTTTTACCCTCTTTTAGGGGAGAAAAAAGTGTCTTATACTCTAAAAAATACAGTATGTCTTTATGGCGTAAGGCAACTAGGTATGAGCCAGCAGTGTCCTGCAGCAGTTATCAGGAAGGCTAATCCAGTCTTAGGTTGCTTCAATACAGGGATAATTTCAAGATCATGTGAAGTGATAGTACCACTTTATACCTCACCTAGTGAGGCCACACTTGAAATACTGAATACAGTTCTGGTCATCACGCTACGAAAAAAAATTGCTGAGACTCTAAAAACTGAGCAGAGAAGAACAACAAAACCGACAAAGTTTATGGAAGCTAAACTGTATGATGAATGACTGAGGGAACTAATATATCTTAGTCCAAGGATACTATTCAGCAGGTTTTGACAGATTCTGGTGAACCGGTAGCGGAAATTTTGCGTAGTTTGGAGAATCGGCAAAGTGGGGAGGGAATGGAGATTTTGCAGTAGCCTTCCCCTGCCACGCCCACCAAGCCACACCACGCCCACCAAGCCACGCCCACAGAACCGATAGTAAAAAAAATTGTATTCCATCACTGGTCTAGTCTAATGAAGAAAAGGATTAGGGCTGGTATGAGAGCAGTCTTCCAGTACTTGAGGGGCTGTCACTGAGAAGAGGGAGTCAACGTATTCTCCAAAGCAGTGGTTCCCAACCTTTGCTGCTTGACGGCCCAGCTGGGGAAGGGAGAGAGGAGAACCAGGCTTTGTGACCAGCTGAAGCGCACACGCGCGGCTCCATTTCTGCAAGCGGCAGCCCGGCACACGTGTGTGCCCGCTGGACAACCTCTTAATGTGGCCCGGTTCTAAATAGACCATGGCCCAGTAGTGAGCTACAGCTGAGGGGTTGGGGACCCCTGATCGGGGTGAAATCCAGCAGGTTCTGACAGGTTCTGGAGAACCAGTAGCGGAGCAGTTCGGAGAACCGGTAGTGGAAATTTTGAGTAGTTTGGAGAACCGGCAAATACCACCTCTGGCTGGCCCCAGAGTGGGGTGGGGTGGGGTGTGAATGGAGATTTATTTATTTATTTAGATTTATATACCGCCCTTCTCCCCTAGGGGACTCAGGGCGGTGAACAGCCAAAAGTAAAAAACATACATACAAAATTTAAAAGCCAAATTAAACCAAATTAAACAATGGCCCGACTATTTATAATTCTAATTATAAAATATTAAAATATTTAAATTTTAAAATTTTAAAATTATTTTTACAAAAGAAGGGAAAAGTTAGGCCAGGCCCGCCTGGCGGAACAGAAAAGTTTTTAGCTTGTGGCGGAAGGCGCGAAAATCTGGGATCCTCCGTATCTCCGGGGGGAGCTCCTTCCAGACAGTGGGTGCCCCCACAGAGAAGGCTCTCCCCCTGGGGGTCGCCAGTCGACATTGTCTGGCTGACGACACCCGGAGGAGCCCCTCTCTATGGGAGCGTACCGGTCGGTGGGAGGCTATTGGTGGTAGTAGGCGGTCCCGTAAGTACCCGGGTCCTAAGCCATGGAGCGCTTTAAAGGTGGTAACCAAAACCTTGAAGCGCACCCAGAAGACCACCGGGAGCCAGTGCAACTCGCACAGGAGAGGAGTAATATAGGAGCGCCACGTCGCTCCCATCACCACCTGCATGGCCGCCCTCTGCGCCAGTTGGAGCCTCCTGGTGCTGTTCAAGGGGAGCCCCATGTAGAGAGCATTACAATAGTCCAGGCGAGAGGTGACGAGGTGACGAGATTTTGCAATATCCTTCCCCCAGGAGTGGGGTGGGAATGGAGCTTTAGCAGTATCCTTCCCCTGGCACGCCCACCAAGCCACGCTCACAGAACCGGTAGTAAAAAAAAAAATTGGGATTTCACCACTGCCCCTGATCCAAAGCACCCGAGGGCAGGATAAGAAGTCACGGATGGAAGATCATTAAGGAAAGACCCAATTTAGAACTGAGGAGAAATTTCCTCTCAATGAGAACGATTCATCCGCGGAAGGGCTCTGCCTCCAGAAGTTGTTGGCGGTCCATCACCTGGAGCTTTTCCAGAAAACGGACAGCTATTTGGTAGAGAGAGTCTCCTGCTTGAGCAGGGGGGTTGGACTAGAAGACCTCTAAGGTCCCTTCTAACCTATTACTCTGTGTTCTAAGCAAGTACCATTGCACTCGTCAGTATCTGTCAGCTCAAAGGCAAGGTTGGGTGGCTTGAGATCTGAATGGGATTTGATCGGTTCCTGGATCACCTGGGAACACTTTGGGAATTCTTCTGGACATCCTCTAAGGCAGGAGTCTGCAACCTTGGCAACTTTAAGACTTGTGGACTTCAACTCCCAGAATTCCTCAGCCAGCAAAGCTGGCTGAG
>WNWU01000049.1:13387944-13411590 GCA_012654045.1 Ptyas mucosa | reverse complement strand
GGGAATGGAGATTTTACAGTATCCTTCCCCTGGAGTGGAGTGGGAATGGAGATTTTACAGTATCCTTCCCTTGCCACGCCCACCAAGCCACACCCACAGAACCAGTAGTAAAAAATTTTGAAACGTACCCTTCAGGGGTTCCCAGACCTGTTGGCAAAACCAGGTATTCAGGATCTTGTGAAAGCGTCAAAGACAAATACAATCCTTGGTTGTGTAAACAGAGGCATAGAATCAAAATCAGGTGAAGTATTAGTTCCGCTTCATAAAGCCTTAGTAAGACCACATCTGGAATACTGCATCCAGTTTTGGTCATCAGATTACAAAAAAAGAGACTGAAATTTTTTGGGGGGAAAAAGTGCAAAGAAGAGCAACTGAGATGATTAAAGGCCTGGAGACTAAAACATGAAGAACATGAAGTTGCAGGAATTGGATATTTCCAGTCTAGAGAGAAGAAGGACTAGGGGGGACATGATAGCAGCATTCCAGCATTTGAGGGGCTGCCCCGAAGAAGAGGGCGTCAATTTATTTTCCAAAGCACCAGAAGACAAGACAAGAAACGATGGAAACTAATCAAGGAGCGAAGCAACCTGGAATTAAGGAAAAACTACCTAAAAGTGAGGACAATTAATCAGTGGAACAGTTTGCCTTCAGTAGTTGTAAGTGCTTCATCACTGGAGATTTTTAAGAAAAGACTGGACAGCCACTTGTCTCAAATTGTAGAGGGTCTCTTGCTCGAGAGGGAGTTGGACTAGAAGACCTCTAAGGTCCCTTCCAGCTCTATTCTGGAAGATACCTGATTGAAGTGGGGGCCAATCTTATTTCTGTGGATGATGTTCTACACAGGGGAAGCCACCATGAAGAAACCTTTCTTCTCGGTCTCGTTAGATAGACCTTCTTAGGGGAGGGGATCCATAGCATTCCCTGCCTCCCTACTCCCTACAGGTAAGTGTGAGCAAGTAAGTGAGATGAACAACGACAGGAGACTCAAGAGAAAGACCAAGAGGATAGAAGTAAAGAGAAGAAGGGCTTGTGCAGATCTATCCCTGCACAAAACCGTGCGAGCCACTGCAGTTTGAACAATGGAAGATTCCTGATACTTTTCAAGGGCAGCCTCATGTAGAGCGTTCAAGAAGGGAAGTGTCTTAAGAACCTGGGTAACTGTGAGCAGAAATTATTAAGCTAGGAAAGGGCATAACTGGCGCACAACCTTCCGTTGCGAAAAGTCCCTCCTGGCTACGATTGGTACCTGCTCTTTGAGCAGGAATTATGAGTCCAGAAGAATCCCCAGATTACATACTGGGTCTAACTGGGGCCGTGCCACTCCATCCAAGACCAAAAGTGGCAATTCTGTAGGGACTGAAGAACCTCAAACCCAGAGCCATTCCATCTTGCCAGAGTTCAGTTTCAGCACATTTCTTCCCATCTAGTCTTTAAAGGCTTCCAAGCACCACTGGCTATTTACGAGACCGCCTACTGCCACCAGTGGCCTCCCACCAGCCGGTACGCTCTCATAGAGGGGACCTCTATGTCCACAATGTCGACTGGCGGCCCACAGGGGGAGAGCCTTCTCTGTGGGGGCACCTACTATCTGGAATGAGCTCCCCCCGGAGATTCGGAGGATCCCAGACCTTCCGCCGCGCTCTTAAGACCCTTTTATTTCGCCAGGCAGGCCTGGCCTGATTCCCCTTTTTTTTAAAAAAAAATGTTATAAATTTTAATTCGTTTCAATCTATTGGGGTTTTAATATTTTTACGGCCAAATTTATTTAATTGGATTTTAATTGGGTTTTAAATGTTATACTTGTATGTTTTATTTATGGCTGTTCACCGCCCTGAGTCCTTCGGGAGGAGGGCGGTATACAAATTAAAGAAACTGAAACTGAAACTGAAACTGAAACCACAAGAGGGAAGTCACATCATCGCTTAACTCACCGTAAGCTGAGACATACAACTGGGTGTCATCAGTATACTGATGATATCTCAGCCCATGGTGGTGCAAGATCTCACCCAGCGGCTTCATGTAGATGTTAAACAGAAGTTGGAGAAAGTGCCGAGCCCTGTGGGACTCTGTAAAAACAGGAGACCAGGACTGAACCTCTTGCTACGTATCAACACCGACTGAGATCAAGTCCAGAGGAAGGAAGTGAACCAGGACAATATAGACACTCCACTTCCAACTCCTGAAGCCGCTCCAGAAGGATACCATGGTTGCTGGTGTTGAAGACTTGCCGACGGCAAGTAGAGGAAGGATGAATGTGCTACCCTCATCCTGATCCTGCCAGAAATTAACAAAGAGTATGACCAATGCTGTTTCCATCCCATATCAAGGCATGAACCCTGACTGGAAAGGGTCTACATCAGGAGTCCCCAATCCCTGGTCCTGGACCAGCATGGACTGTGGCAGAAACCAGACCATGCAAACAAGTAAAGCCCCATCCATGGGATGCACGCAGCACACGAAACCATGGGCCTTCCAGTCCACGGAAGAAACCTCTCTCCGTGGAACCTGTCCCTAGTGCCCAAAGGTTGGGGGCCGCTGATGCAGATAATCCATTTCATCCAGGATTATCTAGAGCGGCCGCAAAGCCACGTTCTCAAAACAACCTTCCGAGACTCTGTCTAGTTATGACACTTTTGTTTTTAAACGGATAGAGCTTCGATTGCATCGTTGCTGCTCCCATCTTGACTTTTTTGGACCACGCCCTGTGGACACCTGTGCAAACAGACAATAAGTGGAATGCGTTTAGGTCAGTGGTGGGTTCTAACCAGGTTTACTACTGGTTCTCTTCGTGCACGCACTCCGCGTGCTCCGCGCAAGCGCGTTACGAATCTGCCCAGCGGAGGTGCGGCAATCCACTCTGCCGCACGTATCAGCTGGGCTAAAAAAGAAGAAATAAAAGGTAAGAACGCAGGGGAGGGCGGGAGGGCCCAGTTCCTGAACAAAGAGAACCGGTTTGGTGACGTCATATCGTCACCGCTAAAATTTTAACTAGAGGAGTTAAAGGATTCTTGGGAATTTTTTTTTTTTTATTGAAAAAGTTTTAAAAATTTTACATACATTTTCTCCCCCCCTCCCCAACCACCTCCCCCGACTTCCCAGAGCAAGTACAAAATAAAATACAGCTTAAATTCTCTAAATTAAACTCCATTTCACACTTATTATAATCATGATCATTAAACAAATAGATAAAAGGAAAGCAAGTCTTTTTTTCTCCTTATTCCATCTAATTCAAAATTATCTCCATTTATAATTACAGCAATTAAAACAATTAAGTATTATCTAATCAAACCTATCATTACTCAATTTGGCTAATTGTTACTTAACAAATTATTAGGTCTATACAATTTAACAAAATATTTTATAACTTCTTTCATTTAAAACAAAACAACAACAACAACAACAAAAAGAAAGAAAAAAAAAGGAAACCCTCACTCAAAAAACCTCCGATTAAAAAAAAATATTACTATATAAACTCTTCCGTCCTTCACTTTTAAACCATCAAGGTCCAATTATAATCAAAACACTTAATAAGAAATAATATTAACAATAATTTTTTAATTAATAATCAAACCTCTTATATCCATACATATTAACAAATCAACTAAGAACATCATTTAAGAACTTTATCAATCCTTTAAATTCTTCATACTAGATTGAACCAATTGCTAATCTTCTTGTCTTCACATCTTCCAACAGCATATAAGATATCTTCATTTACATCTACCCCCCTAAATAAAAATTGCTTCTGTATATAAAAAAAAAGCCCCCCGGGTGACTTTGTAATTGTAATTATATTTGAAATGATATCCATCAAATCCAGTCAAAAATTAGATTAATAAATTCGTCAGACATATTAGGGAAACCACCAGATCAACTGCAATTGCCCTAGGTCCATAGTCCTTTTGCCTTGTATTCATTACCATCAAGCAAGAAACTTCAATTTGCTATATTCAGTAGAACTTCTGCGATTGCAATTAAGTCCAAATTTGTTGCAGTCCTTAATAAAATAATCCAAATCATTCAAGTCAGGGCATATTTCACAACCCAATACACCAGCATTGCTGTGATCTGTTTATTCTTCTCAAATATTCCAATACAGCTGTAAGTTGCCTCCTCATCGTCGCTCATCGCTTAGTTAACTGGCATTAAACTGCTGTCTGTTTTTTTTTCTTTTTCCAAAAAATTCAAAATCTTTAAACAGTTAAACAGTACTTTTTAAGGACCATCATCTCATCAAGCAGGGTTATTTTCCATATCTCCAGTCTTTCTTCTTTTCCTTTTTACGAACTTTCTTTTTAACTTTGATCCCTCTGCCTTTTTTAGCTCCAGTAAAATTTTGCGGTTTTTGGGATTGCATATTATAAAATTTTTGCAGAAATGTAGCTTCTTCTGGAAACAACTCTTTAAGTGCAGATTGAGTTTTATCTTGCTCCTTATTTTGCACAACATTCATCTTTCTCTCCTCAGTAAAATCTGCTATAATCTGTTGTTGTTTTTTTGCATCTTCCAACTCTTCATTCAATCCCCCACTGCTAGATTGCAACTCAGTATTTCCATGTATTTCATTATTTCCAACTTGAGAAACTTGAAATATAGTATCAATTCTTTTCAATAAAGCAGAGGTAATTGAACTCAAAGCTTCCTCAAATTCAGACCATTGAGGGTTAAATAACCCTCCTTTACTTTCAAAAAGCCCAGCCATCTTGCCCCCCTTCTTCCTTCCCAGAAGGACAGAAAAAAAAGGGGGAAGAGAAAAGAAAAAAAGAGTTTCAAGAAAAAAAAAAGGGAATCCTTTACAATTTGTAATTTGTATTGCTGCTTCAATTATTATTATTCCTTTCTTATTACATCCACTTTTCAAAAAGGAGTTTTACGTTTCAAACAGGGGCTTGTCAATAATTACTTTTAGCTTTCACTTCTTCACGCCCCGTTAAAACTCAAACGCCATCTTGCTTTCACTTTCAGCTTAGAAAGAATCTTTTAAAGAAAGTAAATCTTTGGAGTTAAAAGGAAAAAAAAATACTTGCTGTTTAATTCATACTGCTTGTGCTCCGCCAGCTCGATTCAAAAAATATCTGTTTAAAGTTGGTGCTGGAATGGTTAACGACATCTAGCTCTGCAAAGCAGAGGCATCCAGGGTCCGGAGTACTGACAGGCTTAACGGGGAGCTCTCATCTTCAAGCACCAGATTATGTGTGAAATCCGGCACTTTCAGGGAGCTCTACCCCACCCGTCTACTCACTTTCCCCCCTCATACCAGGGGGAAAGTTTTCAAACCGCAAGACAGCTGATAGTCGCTGTTCTTTGCGGTTCTACAGAGCCCTGGGCTGGCGCTTCAAAAAGAAGCATCTGGCGATGTCGCTGTCCCACTGGAAACCCGATTCTTGGGAAATTTTGTATTTTCTTTTTAGTATGTTAGTATATTTTAGTATTAGTTTATGTTTGTTATTGTAGTACTCTGTTACTGCTTGGGGAGGTCAAGGTTGGGGAGGGGTGGGTTGGGGGGGTTGGGGATGTAATTTTATATAGATGTAAACACAACTGAGAAGTCTGGGGCTGCTCAAATACCACTTGAGATTGTATTGAAAAGGGGAATATTTGGAGAGAGGGGAAGGATTAAGAGGGTGGAATGGTGAGTAGGAAAGGAGGTGAGGCAGAGAGGGAGGGATTAGAGGAGTGGTGGAGAAGGTTAGGGGGTGGAATGAGGAGAGGAGTGGGGGTGGAGAATGGGAAGTAGGAGGGAGAAGGAGTGAAGAAGGAAGGAAAGAAAGAAGGGAGGAGGGGTGGAAGGAAGGAAGGTGGGATTAAAGGAAGTGGTAAAAGAACGGCCCCGGAAAAATTTGGAAATGTAACAGGGAATTAAATGTACTTATTATCAAGAATATCAAGGGGAGGGGGGGAAGGGGGGGAAATGTATAACTTTGTTTGTAAAACTTTTTAATAATAATAAAAAAAAATATCATCACCGCTACCGGCTCGGCCGAACCGGGAGGAACCCACCACTGATTTACGTGAGCCTAAGTCAACTGATTTTCAACCTTGGGAACTTTTAAGATATGTGGACTTCAACTCCTAGAATCGCTCAGGCCAGAGAATTCTGGGAGTTGAAGTCCACACATCTCCGCGTTCCAGCAGTTGAAAAACACCGGCAATAAATGAAGAACACACGGTTGAGCCTCTCCTTGCATTGGGTGCATTCAGCTCATGAAAGATGTTGCCTTTTCATAAAATTGGTTACTCAGAAAAGAGGTTAGCAGCCGTTACAAGAATCTAATCACGCCTTTATGTTGTCTGATTCCTTCTTCAGGTTCACAATGTCTCTTTTTCTTTTGAGCTGATGCAAGATGCGGGGCTTAAGAAACCAAAAGCGCGACCGGAAGGTATTGCCTGAAAACCTGGAACTGATGTTCTCAGAAAATAAACTTAAATAAACTAAAATAAACTTAAGACCATGTCTGGCCAGAGGAGATGAGCAATTGCTTCTTGCAAATGAGAGCAGTATTAAACTCATCCTGCCTGTCCTAATGCCACTAGGAATTTTAAACCCTAAGCATAAAAAGAGCCTTGGTGGAGCAGCGGACTAAAGCGCTGTTAAATAGCACTTAACTGCCAGCTGCCTGCAATTACTGCGAGTTCAAATCTCACCAGGCTCAAGGTTGACTCAGCCTTCCATCTTTCAGAGGTTGGTAAAATGAGGACCCAGATTGTGGGGGCAATAAGCTGACTTTGTATAAAAAAGAACACCGCTTTGGGGGGGGGAGGGAAGCCCTACTAAGCAGGTATATACAGAAGTATGAAGGCTATTGCTTAACGCATTGTAAACCGCCCTGAGTCTCCAGAGAAGGGCGGCATATAAATCGAATGAATAAATGAATGAATAAATAAATAAATAAATGTAAACTAAAACTGTGCTATAGGACAGTACTCAGACATCACTAACCATAAAACCTCACCATAAATAAAGCTATTAAATAAAACCCTAAAATATCAAGGTTGCCTATGCTTAACCTTAAAGTGTACTTCATTCCAAAAGGAATATTTAGTATTGAAATGTTCTGTGCCCCAAGATTATTCTTAGATTAGCACTAAAGATAAAAATTCACTCTAAGGCTGCCCCCAGATTATTTCTTGCCAGAGAACCCTAATCCTAAATTTATTCTAATGTCAATGATAACTTTTACCCCTAACAAATATCCCCAATCCTAGGATAATTCTGAAACTATCACTGAAATGAACTTTGGCTCTCGAGATAGACCAAGCTTGAATTCACCTTGATGCTAACAAGAAGTTTATATAAATATGTTTATATAAACATATATAAACTAGCACTAAAGATAAGACTTTTTCACTTGCAATTCAAAATCATCAATTGGTAAAGAAAAGCCACTACTGTCAGGCTTGGAAGCCATCTTTTTCGTTCGATCTTCAGGCCTGACACATTTATTACGACTGTGGGAAATTGGGAGGTGGGGATTGTATGGAGCCAGGAGTGATATATAGTCATAATAACATTCCTTTCTCAGAGAGTCAAGGACATCTTGCCCTGCATCTGGATGGCTGGAACTGGGAGGCATCTCCAGTTGGGATGGTGCTTGGATTGGACCATGTGATGGCCATGTGGGTGTTGGGGCAGGGACTTGAACTTTCCTTTGGGTGGGGAAAACCTGGAAACTTTCAGATTCGGGTTTTCCCAGATGTGCCAATATGACATCTCTAATAAAATGGAACTTTGAGGAACTTCAAGCGTTGGAGTTTCCTTTTGTTGGGGGTGTTACTTGAAACCCTGACAACTACATGTTTTCCTTTTTGTTTCTCCCTCAGATGTTGTCAACCTGGATCTGAAGTCTACCTTGCGGGTTTTATACAACTTGTTCACGAAGTACAAGAACGCAGAGTGACCTGAACTTCTCCAGAGACCGCAAGGGGTGTCCCAGAAAACTGCCTTTGATTTTTCCTTCCTATGTTTTGTTGTCTGTCCAGTCAGTTTCCTAACTTGGCAGCCTTCAGTTGGGTTGGTAGGCAGTTCCCATTATCTGACATGAGTGAGACCGGTTCAAGAATGAAAGCTGTTGTCCCAATAATCTGGAAGCTAACCAGGTTGGGAATGGCTGGTTTTTGTTTGTTTGTTTTTTGTGTTGTAAGCCCTCTGGGCTTTGAGCCCACAGTCTGCCTTTGGAAATGAAATTTTGCTCCCTGGAAATATCTACCGTACTTTTTGGATTATAAGACACACATTTTTTCCTCCTAAAAGAGGGTGGAAATGTTGGTGTGTCTTATACACTGAATAGAGCCATTTTTGGCCTCCCAAAACCCCGCCCCAAGGGTCCCGTTTTCACCAAAACAGGCCCATTTTTCACAAAAACAGTGCGCGCAGAGGGTTTGGGAGGCCTGCAGAGTGCTCCTGGGGGTTGGGGAGGGCAAAAAGGTAATGCGTGAGGGGTTTGTGAGGCCAAAAATGGGCCTGTTTTTCGCAAAAACGGTGCATGCAGAAGGTTTGGGAGGCCTGCAGAGTGCTCCTGCGGGCTGGGGAGGGCAAAAATCAGACGCGCAGAGGCCAAAAACTATTTTTTTCTTGTTTTCCTCTTCGAAAACTTGGTGTATCTTATAGTCCGAAAAATACGGTATGTTCTATTTTAGTCTTCTGCAGAACTGTGGCTTACAGTCTTCCCTGTTGAGCAATAGTTGCCTGATTCCAACAATGGGGTCACAAACAGGCATTGTTGAGTAGAAAGTGCCGTGTCTGGAAGTTGGCATAGGTTCAGTCTGAGCTCCAAATCTCAACTTCTGCAGTGAACATGCTTCAGTCCCATCACCTTGGTAGTAGAATGGAAACAACACCGACCTTCCTATCAAGGTCATTGTAGGGCTTGGGAAAGGCGAAAGCTTATAGGAATGCTAATTGTGGTGTGGCAGCTGGTTTTTAAAAATGTGTTCTGGATGAGAGTGACAGTGATCGATTTGGGGAAGGAGAGCTGCTGTTTTCCAGATTTTCCAGGAGTAATTCGGTGTCCTTTTCACCCTGATTTAGGCACATCTAGGTTTCCTTTTCATCTTTCGGGAGCGGTGATCTAAGGCTGTTTTCTAAATCTTTGACTGCATTGCTTCCCCTTTAATATCACCTATCCCATGACCTCACTCCGTATATATATTGTACATCTCCGATGGCATAAGTTGCCCGTTTTGAATAAAATAAAATCTTTTCTGATGAAAATTCCGGGTGTTGTAGAGTTGTCGGTTCCCACAAAGCAAATGGGGATTCCTCATTAAGACAGAGATTGACGGCCTGCAAAGGAAGGACAATCTTTCATTTTAAAATAACGCACTCTTGTTAACCTCAGAAAAAAGAGTGGACTTGTAACTCTTTGCAATCTGCAGTTCAAACTTTCTCCTCTTAAAAATGAATTAAACATGCACCACAAACTTTCCGTAAAGAGGCTTCTTGAAACAAGTCAGTAGCAACAATCTTGCAAGGTAGGCTGGGCTGAGAGAAAGTGACTGGGCCAAAATCATGTTGTATGGGACTTGAACATGGCTCTGCCCACTCCAAAGTCGTCATACTCAGATGTGGTATTCAGCTGGTTTGAACCGGTTCAGGCGAACCGGTAGTGGAAATTGTGGGTGCCCACCCACCCGTCCCGGCTCTTTGCCATCCTATTTAGACATGTTTTTGAGGCCGGGTGCATGCACAGAAGGCCATGCACATGTGTGGAAGGCGTGTGTGTGAAGTGACCATGTGCACGCGGGGTGAACCGGTGGTGACAAAATGTGAAACTTAAGACGCTGAGCTAATTAATCAAAAAGGTCGGCAGTTCAGCAGTTCGAATCCCTAGTGCCGCGTAACGGGGTGAGCTCCCGTTACTTGTCCCAGCTTCTGCCAACCTAGCAGTTCGAAAGCACGTAAAAAATGCAAGTAGAAAAATAGGGGCCATCTTTGGTGAGAAGGTATCAGCGTTCCGTGCACCTTTGGCCTTTAGTCATGCCAGCCACATGACCACGGAGACGTCTTCAGACAGCGCTGGCTCTTCGGCTTTGAAATGGAGATGAGCACCGCCCCCTAGAGTTGGGGATGACTAGCACATATGTGTGAGGGGAACCTTTACCTTATACAATAGGGAAGTGCAGTTTTTTTCTATTTGATTTTTATTTTTTTAAGTGTTCTTTTTATGAAAGGCTTTAAAGAAAATATAAACAAAAAATGTGTAAAATGAATAAAATGTAGAATGCAAATAGTGGACCATGGGTAAGCAAATAGAATAGAAAAAATACTATTTTCCAATAACGGATACAATTATAATAAACCTATTTCTTCAAAGAAAAAGAAAATCCCTGTTCAACTATAAAAAAGCCTGCTTATCGTGGCATAAATTATTAACTTACCCTGTAAAATATAATGAAATGAATCAATACTAGCAATTTAATTTCCCAGAAAGTTGAGTGTAGAAAAATCTAATTTGGGTATAGTACAGAACCACATGTTCAATTATAATCAAGGAATTGTTTCCAATTAGGATTTAATGCGATGTTGAATTCATTTTTTTAATCATATTTGATGCTTTCAGATGGTGTTTATCAATCTTGGCAACTAAGACATGTGAATCACAACTCCCAGAATTCCCAAGCCAACATTCATCTCAAAAGTTGCCAAGTTTTAGAAATGCTACTTTATGGAGTTGGAGGACCATTTGTCTCCCCCAAAAGACCCCTTCTCTTCTTACCAAATGTTGGCTTTGGTTCTCAGGTTACTGATATGATCGGAATACCTATGGAGATTCTCAGTCATCCAGATCACGGGTGTCCCAAAAAGTGCTTTTTCAAGAAGCAACTGGGCTTTTTGGTTTTTCTTTGAAAGACGTTTCGCATCTCATCCTGGATAAGAAGCGAAACGTCTTCAAAGACAAACCAGAAAGCCCAATTGCCTCTTGAAGAAGCACCTTTGGGACAGATACGTTCAGAAGTTATAATCTGCATGGCTGGTACTGTTCGCTTGGGGAATGGATGCCGTGGAGACATCATTTCTCCTGTTGTGACCTAGGCTTCCTGAGTCATTAAAACACACAAGTAGTCCCAAAAACCTCTTTTATTGCAACAGCTGTGAATTACGTTCATTCACAGCTGAGTCCCAATTAGTTGCAAAAAGTCCTTCGGGAGAAGTCCGTCGGGATAATCACCAACCTTTATCTCCCTTGACATCAGGGGTGAAATGCTCCCAGTTCGAACCGGATCGGGCAATCCGGTAACGATTTTGGCAGGTGGTTTGGAGAACCGGTAGCGATGGCGGTGTGAGGCTCCGCCCACCCGCCCGGGTGTCGTTACTTCCTGCTTTTAAAAGGTTAAAAAAAAAAGGCTCTGACGATCACGCGCCACAGCTGTGATCATCAGAGCCTTTTTTTTTTACCTTTTAAAAGCATTTTTTTTACAACCTATTCGCCTGATTGTAATTATACAAAATAATTGTATTATTTGTTTTATGTTTGTGAAATAATGAAAAACCGTAAGTTTTTGCCTCTGTGCTTTTCTGGAACAATATATCTCAATCCATGGCAATGTGCATGCTAGACCTAACTTGAATTGTACTGAAGACACTGGTGAAAAAATAGAATGGGGACATTTCCCCAATTATTTCTAATACAAATATGTGCAGTTTTTTTAAAAAAATACCCCTGAAATTCCTTGCAACAATAACTTTTCACATGTACACTGATATTTAGGGGCAACCAGTGATGGAATTCAATTTTTTTTACTATCGGTTCTTTGGGTGTGTCTTGTTGGGCGTGGCTTGTTGGGCGTGGCGTGGGAAAATCTCCATTCCCACCCCACTCCAGGGGAAGGATACAGCAAAATCTCCATTCCCACCCCACTCTGCGGCCAGCCAGAGGTAGTATTTGCTGGTTCTCTGAATTACTCAAAATTTCCACTACCGGTTCTCCAGAACCTGCTGAATAGCACCCTTGGGGGTGGGGAACCAACATTTATCGTAGTCCTAAAAGTCAGGGTTTCACTCTGAAAACGGGAAGCAGACACATGAAAATGAAAACTGCATCTTGAGTGAGGAAGTGAACAAGCCAGAAGTGACATTAAAAGTTTGGCTTTGAAAGGCAGAGGTGATGGGTACTTGGATTTCTATAGCAACCTTTTCTGTTTGTACCTGTTTAAGAGGGTGTTGAGCCCAGATGGTGATGTAATTTCCTTTTGGTTTTGCCAATGTCCAAGCTTCACATTAGAAACTCAAGAAAACAAGGAAATTACATTTTTTTTCAGTTGACTAAGAAAAAAACAAAACAAAACCCCAGTTCATATTTCTTGATGATGTCTGCAAAGGTAAGCACTTAATCTATTTTACAGGCTTCTATAAGCCTAAATCTAATTCTCTTGCTACCCCAAAAAATACTTACATCTACATAAATTCCCATGAAAAACAGCAACAGCAGTCCAAACAATAAGTACAAAAGAGCCACTTTTCATGAACGGCCATATAATTTTGATAGATAAAATAATAAAAATCTATTTCCTCCCTAAGGTTTATTGGTCATTTGCATTTAGTGATAAAAGCTCAGCTTAACATGAAATGTTTTGCAAATTCTTGCCCTGATCATCAGCTGCTCTCCAGGGATAGAAAAAGTTAAGAGAATAACAGAGTTGGAAGGGACCTTGGAGGTCTTCTAGTCCACCCCCCCGCTCAAGCACGAGACTATACCAGTGATGGCTAGCCTTTTTGCCATCGCGTGCCAGAACTATTGGGGGCGAATCATTGGCCCCCACAGAGAGGGCACGCAATTTGGGCGTCCTCCTGGATTCACAGCTGTCCTTAGAAGAGCATCTGACGGCCGTGACTGGGAGGATTTTTCATCAGGTTCGCCTGATTCGCCAGTTGCACCCCTTTCTGGATCGGGACTCCTTACTCACGGTCACTCATGCCCTTGTTACCTCCCGTCTGGACTACTGTAATGCTCTCTACATGGGGCTCCCCGGAGGCTCCAACTGGCGCAGAGTGCGGCCGCGCAGGTGGTGATGGGAGCGACGTGGCGCTCTTGTGACACCGCTCTTGCACGAGCTGCACTGGCTCCCGGTGGTCTTCTGGGTGCGCTTCAAGGTTTTGGTTACCACCTTTAAGGCGCTCCATGGCTTAGGACCCAGGTACTTACGGGACCGCCTACTACCTCCAATAGCCTCCCACCGACCGGTACGCTTCCACAGAGAAGGGCTCCTCCGGGTGCCGTCAGCCAAACAATGTCGACTGGCGGCCCCCAGGGGGAGAGCCTTTTCTGTGGGGGCACCCACTATCTGGAACGACCTCCCCCCAGAGATTTGGCGGATCCCGGATCTTCGTGCTTTCCGCCATGAGTTAAAAACTTTCTTGTTCCGTCAGGCAGGCCTGGCATAATCTCTCCCCTTTTTGTAAGAAAATTTTAAACTTTAATTTTATAATTCAAATTTTTTAAAAAACGGGTTTTGAATTGTTGGGGCAATTATTTAATTCGGTTTTAATTGGTTTTTTAAATTTTGTATCTATGTTTTTTATCTTTGCCTGTTCACCGCCCTGAGTCCCTTTGGGGAGAAGGGCGGTATATAAATCTAATAAAAAGAAAAAAGAAAAGAAGCGGGGGGGGGGGTTGTCACGCGTGTGCGTGGCCTCAGCCATAATTCAATGCACCTTGCCCTCGAGCATGCGCACACGACCCCCCCACGCTTCCCACACTCCTGGCACACAATGGCATGGTAGGCCTGTTTTTTGCTGTCCCCAGCCTCCAGAGCCTTTCTAGGAGTCTGGGGAGGGCGAAAACGGCCTTCCCCATCCCACCAGAGGCCCTCCGGAGGCCGAAAATGGCCCATTTGCCATTGTCCCACCAGAAGTTGACAAACGGGCCATTTCTTGCCTCCGGAGGGCCTCTGTGGGGGGCGGGGTTTGGGAAGGCTGTTTTCGTCCTCCCCAGACTCCTAGAAAGGCTCTGGAGGCTGGAGAGACAGAAAAACGGGCCTTCCCCACCACCAACCCCTGAGGCCCTCCGGAGGCAGGAAACAACCTGTTTCCCTACTTCTGGCACGTGCCGGAGCTGAGGTCTCGTGCCCACCGATATGGCTACGTGTGCCACCTGTGGCATGCGTGCCATAGGTTCGCTATCACGGCCCTATACCATTTCAGACAAGCGGCTGTCCAGTCTCTAAGTTAAGGTTATGCAACTGTCTGCTACAATTTGGTGCCAAGCAAAGTCCCGCCTCAACTTATCAACACTCCAATTTATCTTTATGATAAATAATATCTCCCTCAATTAGCCATTCATTTACCCAAAGCGGCATTCCTAGGGTTACTCCATTGCATCACCTTATGAGGCTATGTTGACATATTGACAGAGACTGTAACATTTGACCTAAGGAAAGTCTTGGGGAAAAAAAATCTTCCCGTGATATTTAACTACCTTTTCAGCTGTTCTCTTAAAGAGTCCTTTAAGCCAGTATTTATCTTAAAAGCATACAAATGCACAAGCCTGCCAAATGCAATAATACTGAGAGAGGAAGAAGGGAAAAAAAATAAGTCTTAAGAATAGAATGAAAAAGTTTGCTTAAAGGTTACGGGTTGGTAGAAGAAGATCCAGCTGTATTGTTTTTGGATGCGTACAAGCATTCGTCATCTGCCATTTGTCCAACTTTTTCATGGCTTAAATAATGATTTTTTTTTTTGAAAGGGCACCGCCTGTCTCCCAGATTTTGTTCTCTTTAAAAAGAAAAGGAAACTAACCTTGTAATAATGATGACCTATAGCTCCAGCTGAGGGTCTCAGGGATTCGGATGTTCTGCCCCAGCTACGGACCCCAAAGAACGCAGCACACACAAAGTCTGTACAAAGTTAGTTAGTTTATTAAAATAAAAGCAGTTTTCCCCCCCCCCAAACAAAGGCAGTTAATTAACTTTCTTAACAGCCTGCAAGAATCCAAAAAACAAATAATCTTAATCTTACTATGGTTGGCAGAAAGCCCAGAAGCAATTTGCAGAGAACTAAGATCAAAGCACGAAGGAGAGTGAACGGTTGTTCCCTGCAAATTGCTTCAGTCGGCGTTCCTCCTTAAATAGGCTAAGGGAATGGCCAATTAGCCCCAAGCCTTACTCTTGAGGAGACCTCCTCCTGAGGAGCCACTACTGCCTTTTGGCAGCTCTGCGTGCTCATGCATTGAGAAGAAGCTCCTCCTCTTCGTCCTCTTCACTTAAGGGAGCTTCTGGAGGTTCTTAAGGCTGAATCCCCACCTCTGGCACCACATCTTCTCCAGCCTCCTCATTGTCTGACTCGAGTGCCAGCTGCACAAGCTGCTGGCGCAGCACCACACCAGCTCCTCGCTGTCTGAATCAGTCACCTGCTGCACAGGCCGCGTACGGGCCACAACATCAGAAGAACCTCTAGCTAAGATTCTGTGCAGTCCGGAGAACCCCAAAATCCCACTCCTGGCTGGCCCCGCCTGCCCCGCCCTTCCCAGGAGTCACCACACGGCCTGTTTTGGATGCAGGTAAGTCCAGGGTGCGCATGGAGGCTCAGGGACGGCAAAAAACAGGCCTACCAGACATTCAGGACGTTACAGAGGGCCTCCGGAACCTGGGAAGGCCGTTTTCACCCTCCCAGAGGCTTGAGGAAAAGCCTCTGGAGCATGGGGAGGGCAAAAACACCCCCCCGACCTTGATGCAGGAGGCCGACTAGGCCACGCCCATCATGGCCACTCCTACTCAGCAACCAGGTAGACAACTCCTTGCTAAAAATTTTTGAAGCCACCCCAGTATAGCTCCATGCTTTGGAACCGGTGTGAAGTTGATTACAGTACAGCCACAAACTGGAGCTTCCTGTGTTCAGATGTAACACCTTTCCATTGTGCAGTACTCTCTCTCTTAAACATATAATATTAGATCTGCTCACAGGATTGTGGAAAAAGCTGCCTGTTTTTGGCGTATGAACTGGGTCTAAAAGACTTTCCATCATTTCTTTGCATTAGCTTTTTTTTTGGCTGCTGGCACACACTGCTGGCTCATATTTAAGTGATTGTCCCTGTTGGAAGAAATGTCCATCTGGGTTCAGTTCCAAGTGGAGAAGAAAGACACTGGAAACATGGAGACTGCTTGGAAAGATGGTTTTCAATGGTGGACAGGATCACATGCCTTGATGATGTTGGGTGAAGGAGAAAAAAGGGAAGAGATGCTGAGAGTGCCTGAGTTTTATACCCTCTCTAGGCTTTTGAATTTGAGCTTGTATTCTAATTGGTTGTCAGACTCGCATGGGGCCATCTCTGTAGGCTGTCCTGTGTCCCAAGCTTGGTTGAGCCTTGCTGGGTGATGTAATCTTCCCAGGTGCCATGTGGCACAAGTTCTGTTGCTAGATGGGTAGAGGGCTAATCCTACCTTTGTTGGATCTTGGGTGAGAGTATTTGCCTATGAATAGACCTGGCTATCTCTTTATCTCGTAAGTGCTGATATCTGCTGTGGGCTATTGAAGGTGTGGGGGCTATTAAGAGTGAGTCTGCTTCCTGCCTAAAAAACACGTTTCTCCATTTCTTATCCAGGGAAATATAATATTCTGCTGTTTTAACAGTTCCTAGAATATTTCATTTTCCTAGGAGACGGGTGGGTGCTAACTTCCTACATCCCCTAGGACTCCAAAGATCTCCACTCCTCGGAGATGAAGAATGCATGATCTCCACAAAAGTATGGACTTGCACCAGATGGTAACTGCTCAAATCATATAACTGGCCACATACATCCTTAACAGTGGATGGCTTGAAATCTGAAGGTGAAAGACACAATCCTTAATATCCAGTCTTTATCAGCTGGAGGTTGGATTATCACAATGCTGTCTCCTTGGGGTTGCTGGGAAAGTAGCCAGAAAGTTCAGCTGCTGAAAATTCAGAGAGCATTGCGATAATCCAACCTCCAGATGAGAAAGACAGGATATTAAGGATTGTGTCTTCCATCTTTCACCTCCAGGTTAAATGAATCCACGGTTCACTATGGACGTGTTTTTGCTGAAAACTACCAGTGTTGCTTTTCAGCGATACCATTATGAAAAACCAGGCTTAATAGCAGTGACTGTGAGAGGGATCCTGGAGTCTTAGTGGACAACCAGCTAAATATGAGCCAGCAGCAGCAACCAAAAAAGCCAGTGCAATCCTAAATTGCATTAACAGAGGGATACAATCAAGATCAAGTGAGGTACTAATATCACTCTATAAAGCCCTAGTAAGACCACACCTAGAGTACTGCATCCAGGTTTGGTCACCACACTATAAAAAAGATGTTTAGAAAAAGTGCAGAGGAAAGCAACCAGGATGATTAGGGGACTGGAGACTAAAACATACGATGAACGGTTGGTTGCAGGAACTGGGCATGGGTAGTCTAGTGAAGAGAAGGACCAGGGAAGGCATGATAGTAGTGTTTCAATATTTGAGGGGCTGCCACAGAGAGGAGTGGGTCAAGCTATTTTCCAAAGCACCTGAAGGCCAGATAAGGAATAATGGATGGAAACTGACCAAGGAGAGATTCAACCTAGAAATGAGGAGGAACTTTCTAACAATGAGAACAATCAACCAATGGAACAGAAGTTGCCTTCAGAAGTTGTGGGAGCTTCATCACTGGAAGCTTTCAAGAAAAGATTGGACTGCCATTGGTTGGAAATGGTGTGCTTGAGCTTGGGGTTGGACTAGATGACCTACAAGGTCCCTTCCAACTCTGTTAATCTGTTAGAATGTGATTATGTAACTCTGGGACACTGCAGATGGTTGTAAATACAGCTATTTTGCCTAGCGTCCAAAATTTTGCTCATGGAGCTGCATGGAGGGGACCCGACTGTCAAAATTTCAGAACCGGATTGTGCGTCTCCTTTTTCAGATTGGCTTTATTTTCAACCGGTCATAACTTGAGAAGTACCTGTAAAACAAAATTGAGCAAAGAACCAACAACATCCTAATTAAAGGTTTATTGGCAATTGTTCTATCCGTGGGAATTAGTAAGCAATTTCCACAAAGGTGCCAGCTATTCCTGCTTTTATCACATTATGGCAGTTCTACTGATAGAGCTGTATTACACGCAGAGGGGACATCGCAACTGAAGCCCCATCCCTTTTCTAAGTGGCCTCTTTGTAGAAAAGTAGTAACTCTGCCATCTGGTTGAATTGCACCCTTTCCTGGCTACTGACTGGGTGCTATTGGTAAGCATTCAAATCCATATCCCCACCCAATCAATGAAAGCTTAATTAGGAACAGAATCAGGCAGACATGTATCTCGGGTTATTACCTCTCTGGCTCGGATACGTTCCCATTTAAACAGCACAGATGGTGCAACAGGTTTTCCTGGGCTGCAGCTGAGGGCGCCACAGATGCCTGGCAAACTTCCTTTTTGCTAAATTTTGCTCACATCAAGTGGCTTTGCCTCTTTCACGAGAGGAGGCAAAATGTTGGGGCTGCGGGGAAGGGGCACAACGGGATTACGGTAGATAAAAGTTACCACGACGGATTTCTCTTTTTAGAAGGAAGCGTGAACAGAACGAAATCACTTCAATGCGTCTAATTTCTTCCAGCTTAAAAAAAAAAATAAAAATAAAAAATGGAATCGGAAAGTTTACTGCAAAGCCAGTTGCTAAGAAATATTTGGCTCCCCGATTTCCTTTTTTTATTTTTTTTAGATGCGCATCAAAGCTATTTTTGCTCTAAACTTGCAACGTGTTCTTCAATATTGGTCTGATGAATCCATATGACACCCTTCAGTTCCATCTCTCATACAAGGATGCTTATGAATAATAATAAATTTGGCTTCGGTAGTGAGAGGTCCCTTCTTTAAAAGCACATCCTTTGAAAAGGAAATTGTCTGTAACCGTGATGGTGAACCTATGGCACGCTTGCCACAGCTGGCTCTGCGGGCACGTGAGCCATCGCCCACTTCAGCTCCACTGGGCATGTATGAGCACGTCTCCCGCCGGCCAGCTGACTTTAGGGATGTGCAGGGACTGGGGCGCATGTGGGAGACACACGCACATGGGTGGGGGTTGCGTGTGCATTTGTGGGGGGTGGGGGTTGCATGCGCATGCACAGGTGTGTGTGTGGGGGGGTCATGTGTGCATGCGTGTGGCCCGCACATTGCATTATGGATGCCGGCACGCGCACACATGCTGTTGGCACATGAAGAGAAAAAGGTTAGCCATCACTGGTCTATAACCTTCTTGATTTGAAGTCATATGTAAGAAGCGGATACCAAGGGTGTATGTATGTATGTAACTACCATACAAAAAAGATATCGAGACCAGTGGTGAAGTCTAAAATTTGTTACTAACGGTTCTGTGGGTATGGCTTGGTGGGGGGGGTAATGTGACTGGGTGGGCATGGCTAATTTTTTTTTTTTTACTTTTAAAGCCATTTTTTCTACAACCTCTTCAGCGAAGAGGTTGTAAAAAAATGCTTTCAAAAGGCTCTGACGATCCCAGCTGAGTTGCCTGATCGTCAGAGGCATTTAAAAGAAAAAAAAAAGCCTATTTTAAACTATTTAGGCCTAGCTTAAATAGTTTTTTAATGGGATTTTAACTTTATAAGATTTGGGGTTTTAAATTGGGAGGCCGATTGATTTAATATATTTTTTAATTGTCTTAACTTTTGTATTAGTATGTATTTTTAATTTTGGCTGTTCACCGCCCTGAGTCCCTCTGGGGAGAAGGGCGGTATAATAAATAAATAAATAAACAAACAAACAAACAAACAAACAAACAAACAAACTCAGCTGGGATCCTCAGAGCCTTTTGAAAGCATTTTTTTACAACCTCTTCGCTCTGAAGAGGTTGTAGAAAAAATGCTTTTAAAAGCCTTTGACGATCCCAATTGAGCCGCGCGATCATCAGAGGCTTTTTTTTTATTTTTAAAAGCATTTTTTCTGCCGAACAGGTTGTAGAAAAAATGCTTTTAAAAGTTTTTTAAAAAAAGCCTCTGATGATTGCGCGGCTCAACTGGGCATGGGGGGGGGGGGAGGCAGGGATTTTTGCTACCGATTCTCTGAACCACCCGCCTCCATCGCTACCGAATCAGGCGATCCAGTCCGAACCGGGAGCATTTCACCCCTGATCGAGACCCTAGAAAGTGTTCAGAAAAGAGTAACAAAGATGGAAGGTACCTGAAGACTAAATTGGATGATGGACAGTTGAGGGGACTAAGTATATCTAGCCTATCAAAGAGAAAGATTGGTGTGTGTGTGTGACATGATAGCAATCTTCTAGTACTTAAGGGGCTGTCACAGAGAAGAGGGGATCGACTTTTTCTCCAAAGCACCAGAACGCAGGATAAGAAGTATTGGGTGGAATCTTGTTAAAGAGAGATACAACTAGAACTAAGGAGGAATTTCCTGACAGTGAGAACAAAATCAGTGGAATAGCTTGCCTTCCAGAGTTGTGGATGCCCCATTACTGGAAGTTTCAAGAATAAACTGGACAATCATTTGACCAGGATGGTATAAGGCAGGGATGTCAAACTCGTGACGTCATGTTATCAGATGAGCCATGTTGGTGGGCACGAGAGCATTGCCCTAGTTCAGCTCCGGCTCTGATTTTTGGGCCTTCTGGGCCCACCGGAAGTCAGCAAACGGGCCATTTCCAGCCTCCAGAGGGCTTCCAGGGGTGGGGGAAGGCTGTTCTCGCCCTCCCCAGGCTCCAAGAAAGCTTCTGGAGCCTGGGGAGGGTGAAAAACGGGCCTACCGGTCCCACTGGGCCATCACTGTGCCACTGGGCCCACTGTGCCAAAATCGGGGGTCGCGCAGGGGGGGCATGTACATGCGCATGGGCGGGATGCATTGAATTATGGGTGTGGGCACACACGTGCGCGACCCCCCGCACTCCCCCCACTTTTGGCACGCAACGGCAAAAAGGTTCGCCATCACTGGTCTATAACCTCTGTTGAAGAGCACTGGGTCCAAAACAGAAGCTTGAGTGCATACTTCCCTCCATGCAGATGTAGTTCCCCTGAGGATAACATGCATAGTAAAAGGGAGGCTCATAACCGTATGTTCATCTGGAATGCGGAGATACAACTCCCAGCACACTTGGTCGACTTCTCCTCACTTTTGGCCACTCTTGTTCATTGGCCGCATCGATGGGAAAAGGGTGATCAGCAGCCCAGCGTGGTCAAAGGATTGGAGACCAACCCTCACTCATTTTGCATCCCTCTTTTTGTTCAGTGCCTTGACAGCTGGGAATCCATAAATAAGGCACATTGCTATTTTTAACAACATATTTGTTTCAAAACATATTTGTTTCTGGAGGAGGATGACTGACTACCGCTGAGCCTGCTGGAGAATGAGACAGTTAGCCCACCATTTTATAACACCTAGTAGTTATGCCAGAAGAATGTGTTTAAAACTTTGTCCTGAGGTTCTGGGTGTTAAAACCAATCTTTGGATGAAGAGTCAGCTAAATACTAATGGAATTTTTTTTTTTTTTAAATTTGATTTATATGCCGCCCTTCTCCGGAGACTCCGGGCGGCTTACAGTGCGTTAAGCAATTTAACTGATATCCCCATCTCCTCTTCCTACGCGCAATTTATTCATTCTTTATTGAGGGCTGTAAATCAGCCAGAATCCTGTAGGTCAAAAGAGAATGAACAAAATGAATAAAAAGAGCCTTGGTAGTACAGTGGACTAAAGCACACTGTTATTAACACCAGCTGCCTGCAATTACTGCAAGTTCGAATCTCACCAGGCTCAAGGTTGACTCAGCCTTCCATCCTTTCTAAGGTAGGTAAAATGAGGACCCAGATTGTGGGGGCAATAAGCTGACTTTGTATAAAATATACAAAAGTATGAAGGCTACTGCTTAGCGCATTGTAAGCCGCCCTGAGTCTCCGGAGAAGGGCGGCATATAAATCAAATTTTTTAAAAAAAAAACAGTTCTGTTAATTGCAGCCATACTTGCAAGGTTGCCCAAAGCAGGTAAGTACTATAATTAGTACTACCAATTGTACATTGTGGATCTGATTAATTCCACAGCTGAATTTGAATCAGGAATTCGGATGGCAAACAGCTCAAGCCAACAGGTGATAAAACTCCCAGTTTAGTAGGAAAATGGCTCAGAGAGGAGATGTTTGGATATTACCCTTTCAGTCTGGAGCACCAAGCTCTTCTCTTCTTCGAGATAACTTTGTCATACAAAAGGCAGAAGAGAGAATTAGAGGGACAACTATACTGGATTGAATTGTTACTAACAGGATGAAATGATTGAGTGAGTGAGTAGAAGTGTCAATTTGCAAAGCATCCCTGGCCTGCTCTCTAGTTGCCATAGGCGAGGGGGATGGGAAAACGGCAAAGTAGCATTGCAACCAAAACCAAAAGCACATTCCAGACATATCTCTCTCAAGGCTGTCTCCCAGGGTTACCCACAGCAGCCAGAGGGGAATGATCTGCTGGTGAATGTGACTGATGACACACCCTGGGGGGAGGGGGGAAACGGGGTGAAGTTTGGGTCGTAAATTATGTGGGGTCAGAGTTGGCTTCACTTGAAACGTGCCAACATGAAGCTCCTAATAAATAACTGGATTTCTTTTGAAGCTTGGCTTGAGGCTCATGATTTAATTAGGGCATCCGTCGGAACCCTGACAAGAAGTTTTAGGAACTTTGCGGGTATCACCATAATGCAATAACAGGTAACTAAACCAAGTCAGACTATTGTTTTAGACTTTAAGAGAGCTGACCTCTAAGCCAAAGAAGAGGGGATTGACACACCAGGACAGGACAAGAAGTAATGAGTGCAAGTTTGTTAAAGAGAGATCAAACCTAGAAGGATACTTTTTTGACAGAACAATTAATCAATGGATACCAGAGGGGGGGTTTCACATACTGTAACAACTGGTTCGCCCAGCACCAGAAATGTGAGTGTGCATGTGCCATCCGCTCATGCGTGCGATGTCAAACAACATGGCAATTTGCTAGCGTGCACCGTCAGCACGTGTGCGACATCAAACAACACAGCAATTTGCTCGCACGCACCATCCACACATGCACGCGGAATCACAAAAAACAGTGATATAGGACGGGATTGCGCCCAGGTGGGCCCACCCGCAAGTCGCTACTACTGGTTCACCTGAACTGGTCCGAACTGGCTGAATCCCACCTCTGATGGATACCGTTCTTCCCGGAGTTATAGGTGCTCCGTCACTGGAGGTTTTCAAAAATAGACTGGACAAATATTTGATTGTGATGGTATAAGTCTCCTGCCTGGAGTAGGGATTGGACTAGGAGATCACTGAACCCAATTCTTCTATGTAAGGAAATCTGAAGGGATTTGGGGGCCACAGATACCCAGTGATGTACATTCCATAACACATGCTCCTTAGTGGTGAAATCCAATTTCTTTTACTACCGGTTCTGTGGGCGTGGCTTGGTGGGCATGGTGTGGCTTGGTGGGCGTGGCAGGCAAAGGATACTGGAAAATTTCCATTCCCTCCCCACTTGAAGGATACTGCAAAATCCCCATTCCCACCCCACTCCAGGGGAAGGGTACTGCAAAATCCCCATTCCCACCCCACTCCAGGGGAAGGATACTGCAAAATCCCCATTCCCACCACACTCCAGGGGAAGGATACTGCAAAATCTCCATTCCCACCTCACTCCAGGGGAAGGATACTGCAAAATCGCCATTCCCACCCCACTCC
>WNWU01000049.1:13356110-13387934 GCA_012654045.1 Ptyas mucosa | reverse complement strand
GGAAGGATACTGCAAAATCGCCATTCCCACCCCACTCCAGGGGAAGGGTACTGCAAAATCTCCATTCCCACCCCACTGGCGCCAACCAGAGGTGGTATTTGCCGGTTCTCCGAATTGCTCAAAATTTCCGCTACCGGTTCTCCAGAACCTGTCAAAGCCTGCTGAATTTCACCTCTGATGCTCCTACTAGAGCAGAAAACCCAGACATGGTGCCAGTGAATTAAATCATTTTTTATTTATGTTTTATTCTGTCTTTAAATTTATTGTTTTATCACAGAGAACAAAATACAGAGCAACAAAATGCACAAAATGAAACAGAGCAAAAATATACATTCAGCGAATTAACTCATTGAAGTGGATATATATATATATATATATATATATAAAGGGGCTGGACCAATAGGCTAAGAAAATGAACGTTGCCCACATCAGTACAATATGGCCAAACATTTAACACAGTAGATTCTGTTATTTAACGCCACAACTATAGAACACCGCAGTATCGTTTCTATAAATATCCCTGTTAAGATAGTTTCCGAGCGAAAGAACAATAGAAACAATGATTTTCATATAATAAATTTACATTTACTGTTCTTATGAAGTTTTTAAAACAGTGATGGGGAACCTATGATATATAAGTCAAAGGTGACGCACCACAGTGTTTTGGGTGACATACCAGTGTTCACCAACACCAGAAGTGGGTTTCAGGTAATTTTACCACCGGTTCATCGCGCACCGAAAATGTGAGCGTGTATGACTTGCACGCATGCATGCAGCTTAGAAAATGTGGCTAAATAGGACAACATAACGCTGGGGTGGCAGCAGTGGTGGGCTCCTCCCGGTTCGGCCCTGTTCTCCAGAGCCGATAGCGGTGACAATATGATGTCACCGAACTGGTTCTGGATCCCCCGCCCCCCGTGTCCCCCCCATGTTATTCTTACCTTTTATTTGGCCCCACCCCCAATCTATTGCTGCCTCCTGAGTCCCAGCTGATGGCTAGAGTGAAAAAAAACTGTTTAAACTCTTGCCGTGGGGCTTCAAAGGGCCGCCCTACAGCTGATCAGTGTTAAAAGAAAACAAATGAGTAGACCGGTGCCTGCAAAAATACATGAGTAGATCAATGCCTGCAAAAAATAAATGGGTAGATCGGTACAGCTCTGCAAGCAGTTAAAAGCCTGGTAGACCAGTACCTCTGCTGAATCCTAAATAATTGTCACATGACCATCAATCCACGCCCACAAAATAAGCCACGCCCACAGAACCGGTAGTAAAAAATTTTAGAACCCACTCCTGGGCAGCGGGTGGGCGGGGGTGGGAATTCCTATTCTACGACAATTTTCAGAAGCTGAGGAGGCCATGTGGGAACGAGGCATTCTCTCATGCCCTCTTTAGGGCTCCCAAAAAGGGCATTTCGATACTCTCCATTTCTCTATTTTTGTATTTTTCATTTTTGCTTAGTGCAGAAGAGAAATGAAAATATACCCTTAAGGTTTTATAACTTTTCCTGACACTAGATGGCGCTGCAGACCTTCTTTTGGTTTTGTTTTGTTGGGTTTTTTTTAAAAAAATATTTATTTTTTTTGGTATGAAGGATGGGTTCCTCTGTATAACATGAGTTAAGCTCCTGCAAGTTTGCTTTTTTTGTTCTCTGCAGTGCTACTTTCTTTCAGCCAGCTGAGTCCCTTAACAAGAAATAAGAGGGAAATTACAATTTGCTTGCGAAGAACAACAATTTATTTTCAAGGGCTTTTAACTCCGAGCTGGAGTCAAATCTTCACTGGCAGGACTTAGCCATAAAATGTTTAGAATACGAAGGTACGCCTGGTAAGAAAAAGAGGAGAATGAGCATATAAAAAAGCTTGGAATTTGGGGGCGCCCACTTGAACTCTGTGGCTTTCCATGAGGTGAGCCATGTTATCTTCTTGGGCAAGCTCTCTGGCTTGGTAGTTTATGCCAGGGACCTCCAATCTTAACAACTTTAAGCCTGGTGGACTTCAACTCCCAGAATTCTGGGAGTTGAAGTCCACCAGTCTTAAAGTTGCCAAAGTTGGAGATCCCTGGTTTATGCCACTGTGTGGTAGCAATTCTAATTCTACCTTATAGGGTCATTCTCCAAAAACAGCCATGTTATGCCTCCTGGCAACTGTGCTATTTTAGATGCTTTTAAAAGTAAAAAAAAAACAAAAAACCTCTGATGATCACACAGCTCAGCTGGGATCGCCAGAGGCTTTTAAAAGCATTTTTTCTATAACCTCTTCAGCGGAAGAGGTTGTAGGAAAAAAAAATGCCTTTAAAAGCCTCTGGCGATCCCAGCTGAATTGCCTGGGAAGTGAAAAGTGCCTTTAAAAGCACTTTTTCTACAACCTTAAGAGGCTTTTAGAAGCCTCTTAAGGTTGTAGAAAAAGTGCTTTTAAAAGTTTAAAAAAAAAAGTTGGCCACGCCCACCCAGTCACATTATCCCCACCACCACCAAGCCACGCCCACAAAATAAGCCATGCCCACAGAACCTGTAGTAAACTACCGGTCACTTAGCAACATAAATTTCAGGCTCAATTGGGGTCGTAAGTCGAGGATTCCAGGTACTGAGTGTAAGACTGAAACTTGGAGTACCCCACTGCATGTTTCCCTCCATGTAGATGTAATTTCACCGAGGACTCCACATCAAGGACAGGCACTTGCAAATCCATCTGGTGGTGATGTTGTCTATCCCACATTTTTCTATTTTACTAAGAAGTAGGTTGTGGTGTACTTTGTCAAGTACATGACTGAAGTAAGTATTGTAAGTATATCAAGCAAGCAACTACAATGGAATAAAACGAGATGGTGACATCCAATGGTGGCATTCAGCTGGTTCAGGTGAACCGGTAGTGGCGATTGCAGGTGGAAGGCACTATGCCATCACATTTTCAAGGCTGGGCGCACGTGTGGAAGGCACGTGCGCAAGCAAAGCGCATGCGCGGAAGTCCGGGTGCATGCACAGAAGGTGGTGAACCGGTGATAAAAATATGTGGAACAGAGGTGGGTTTCAGCAGGTTCTGACAGTTCTGAAGAACCAGTACCAGAAATTTTGATTAGTTCAGAGAACCGGTAGTAAAAATTCTGACTGGCCTCGCCCCCATCTATTCTCTGCCTCCCAAGTCCCAGCTGATCAGGAGGAAATGGGGATTTTGCAATAACCTTCCCCTGGAGTGGGGAGAGAATGGAGTATCCTTCCCCTGGAGTGGGGAGGGAATAGAGATTTTACAGTATCCTTCCCCTGCCATGCCCACCAAGCCACGTCCACCAAATCATGCCACGCCCACCAAGCCACACCCACAGAACTGGTAGTAAAAATTCTGACTGGCCCCGCCCCCATTTATTCTCTGCCTCCTGAGTCCCAGCTGATCAGGAGGAAATGGGGATTTTGCAGTAACGTTCCCCTGGAGTGGGGTGGGAATGGAGATTTTACAGTATCCTTCCCGTGGAGTGGGGTGGGAATGGAGATTTTACAGTATCCTTCCCCTGCCAAGCCCACCAAGCCACACCCACAGAACCGGTAGTAAAAAAATTTTGGAATCCACCTCTGGTGATACCAGTTAAGAAACAAAGTTTGGGCTTTAATAATTTCCTGAAGCCTAACAAAATGTGAGTTGACTGGATTCAATCTGAGGAGGTAGAAATCTGCGATTGCTCGTGTTTGTGCCTTACTGTAAAACCTATGAAATAATAATTGATTCGCTTTTACATTCATATCCAGAACACTCCCTTCAGTTTTCTATATATTTAATTTATTGTGGTGTTCATTTTTCTCAGGTCCCGTCCTCCCCCAAATTGATTTCTTCAGCCTTATGCATCTGGTTACCTCATTTTTTTTACACCATCACAAATAATGCAAATAATCCTCAGGGACATGGCATCCGGTCGATGTCTTGTGTCTCTCTTTATAATGTGGGATAAATGGAATGCCTAAATTTCATTTCAGCATTGTCCAGCAAGAAAGGCAAGAATTAACAGATAATTCATTGATGGAGATGAGAGTGAGTTGCAGGCCCTTTAAAAAAATAATTTATATGCCTGCCCATTTCTGATGAGGACTCTTGAGAACTGTTAATGGGGTGAAGAGAAGATCAGGTTCGTCTGTGAGGAGGATAAAAATCTTGAATAGGAGAGTTGTTAAAATTTTCCTCTTGAGTTGCTCCTATCTATTGAGCATCAGAAAAATCCCACAGGTTCCGCAGCAGATGTTGCAAAAAAAATCACAGTGGAGAAAACCTAGATATATTTATTGCCAGGAAGCCATCCAGAGGCCCTGATGCACAATTTGCAACCAATCGTTGAATTTTATTTTTCGTTTATTTATTCTTGCTTTTACTGCATTGACGTATTTATGTATATTTAAATCAGCTCTGAGCTATGGAATTTATTAATTTCCCAGTTTGTCAAAATAAATATGTAAAGAGTGAAGGGAATTGATGAATTAGGTTACAATGAGAAGACACTTCAGAGGAAGATATTAAAAGACTCGCCCCAGTTTGGAAATGAAAACTTGTTTTAAGTAGAATTCCCCATTTGAAATGCAGACAGTCCTCGACGTATGACTGGTTGCTTAGCAACGATTCAAAGTCATGACGGACACCTTAAAAAGCTACTTATGACTTCGAAGTTACAATGGCTGCGGCTCCTGATCCCATTTTGGGTTTTTGACAATTAGCTCAGCTTTACGGACATTTGCAATATTACCCGG
This sequence comes from Ptyas mucosa, assembly GCA_012654045.1. Lineage (NCBI taxonomy): Eukaryota > Metazoa > Chordata > Lepidosauria > Squamata > Colubridae > Ptyas > Ptyas mucosa. The sequence continues at coordinate 13,383,211 of WNWU01000049.1, read as the reverse complement.
TCACTTTTTGACATTTTCTGCCAGTTTGCAGCATTTACTTTTGGTTTCCAGCAAAAAACACCCATTGGGTATAATGGAGTTACTTAACAATTATGGTGTTTTCTTAATGACCACCACAAGAAATGTAAAATCGATTCTGGTCACATGGTGGTCCGTTTAATGAATGCCACAATGTATGATTGTAATTCCAGGCTCAAATTACAGTCATAAGCTAAGGACTGCCTCTACTTAGAAATCCCACATATCTTAAGTTTGTTGTGATAGAAATAGGTAGTCTATTTTACTGTGTAAAAGCAAAAAGTTGAGGCTATAATTATTATTATCGTCTACTGTGCTAAAAAAAAAAAGAGTTGGAAGTCAATGCTTTTTTTTTCTTTCCTGCCTTTTCCCCTACACTCACTTTTCTTCCCTTTTTCCTCCCCTAGTTTTCCATTATTTTCATTTTCCGTTGTATTTGATGTTCAACAAAAAATTGTATTTTATATTGTAGGAAGTTAACACCCACCCCTTTCCTAGAAGAATGAAATATTTTAGGAAATATTAAAAAGGCAGAATATTATGTTTCCCTGTATGAGAAATGAAGAAGCTTGTTTTAAAGACAAAGCAGCTCCCACCTTCCTGCCCCCACCCTTTTGTTAATGGGCCAGAGACAGAAACTCAATCTTTGTCAATGGACCATCATCTGCAACACAATGGGACCCATCTAGGACAGAAACTTACCACATGGCACCTGGGAAGATTACATCAGCCAGCAAGGCTAGCTAAGACCCCCACCCCCTGGGAGTCTGACAACCAATCAGGATACTCTTTCTGGGCTCCAGGAAGTTCAAAGCCAGAGAGAGCATAAAACCCGGGGACTCGCTGTATCTCGCCCCCTTTTCTGTTCAGGAACTCAAGCCATGTGATCCTGTCCACCATTAAACCATCTTTCCAAGCAGTCTCCATGTTTCCAGTGTCTTTTCCCCCACTTGGAGCTGAACCCAGAAGGATATTTCTTCCTACAATATTAAAAAAAAATAAAAGAATTTAAAAAAAAAAGAAAAGTTCTGTCATTGATCCCTGAATCTGAGTCTGCAGCAAGTGGTAAAACCTAGCCACCTAGATGGTCAAAAGCTAAGCACGTTGGACTTCCGGTTGAGCCGCCGGCATCGCCAGACGCTTCTTTGCGAAGCGCCAGCCCCAGACTCCGTAGAATCGCAAGAACAGCGAAAACCGGCTGTCTTGCAGTTTGGAATCCTTCCCCCCAGGGAAGGGGTAGAGCTCCCTAAGAGCACCAGATTTCGCTAATAATCTGGTGCTCGAAGATGAGAGCTCCCCGTGAAGCCTGTCAGAGCTCCGGACCTGGGATGCCTCTGACGGGGAAGTTTTTCCCTGTCAGAACTAGATGCCGCGGCCACCCCATTAAACAACTTTAAACAAATACTTCTTGAACCAAGCTGGCAGAGCACAAGTTGCACGAAGGAAACAGCAAGTATTTTTTTTCTTTTTTTTTAACTCCAGGGATTTACTTTCTTTAAAAGATTTCTCCTAAGTGGAAAGTGAAAGCAAGATGGCGTTTGAGTTTCAACGGGGCGTGAAGAAGTGAAAGTTAAAAGCAATTGTTGATAAGCCCCTGTTTGAAACGTAAAACTCCTTTTTGAAAAGTGGATGAAATAAGAAAGGATGTAATAATAATAACTCAAGCAGCAATACAAATTAAAAAGTCTTTTTTTTTCTTTTTTCTTCTTGAAACTTTTTTTTTCTTTCTTCTTTTTTTTCCCCGTCCTTCTGGAAGGGAAGGAAGAAGGGGGGCAAGATGGCTGGTCTTTTTGAAAGTAAAGGAAGCAAAGGAGGGTTAATTAACCCTCAATGGTCTGACTTTGAGGAAGCTTTGAGCTCAATTACCTCTGCTTTATTGAAAAGAATTGATACTATATTTCAAGCTTCTCAAGCTGGAAACAATGAAATACATGGAAATACTGAGTTGCAATCTAGCAGTGGGGGATTGAATGAAGAGCTGGGAGAGGAAAAAAAACAACAAAAGACCATAGCAGATCTTACAGAAGAAAGAAAGATGAAGGCTGAGCAGGATAAGGAGCAAGAAACTCTGGAAGTTGATGAAATTTTGGCTACACAAATTTTTTTTTATAAAATTCAATCTGTACTTAAAGAGCTGTTTCCAGAAGAAGCTACATTCCTGCAAAAGTTTATAATATCCAATCCCAAAAACCGCAAAATTTTACTGGAGTTAAAAAAGGCAGAGGGATCAAAGTTAAGAAGAAAGTTCGTAAAAAGGAAAAGAAGAAAGCCTGGAGAAATGGAAAATAACCCTGCTTGACGAGATGATGGTCCTTAAAAACTATTGTTTAAATGTTTAAAGATTTTGAATTTTTGGGGGAAAAAAAAAGTAGACAGCAGTTTAATGCCAGTTAACTAAGTGATGAACGATGAGGAGGCAAACTATAGCTGTATTGAAATATTTTGAGAAGAATAAACAGATCACAGCAATGCTGGTGTGTTGGGCTGTGAAATATGCCCTGACTTGAAGGATTTGGAATATTTTATTAAGGACTGTGATAAATCTGGATCTAACTGTAAACGTAGAAGTTTTATTGAATATACTAAACTGGAGCTTCCTTTTGATGGTAATAAATATAAGGCAAAAGGACTATGGATTTAGAGCAATTGCAGCTGATCTGGTGGTTTCCCTAATACGTCTGATGAATCTACTAATCTAATTTCTGACTGGATTTGATGGATATTATTACAAATATAATTATAAAGTCACTCGGGGGGGGGGTTTATAAAGAAGCAACTTTCTATTTAGGTGGGTAGACGTAAATGATGAAGATATTCTATATGCTGTTGGAAGATGTGAAGACAAGAAGATTAGCAACTGGTTTAATCTAGTATGAAGAATTTAAAATGTTTGATATAGTTATTAAATGACGTTTTATCTGTATTGATAAATTAATAAGAGGTTTGATTGTTATATTCTTTTTTTGACTAAAAAATTTATTATTATTGTTTTTTTTATTAAGTGTTTTAACTATAATTGGACCTTGATGGTTTAAAAATGGAGGACGGAAGACTTTATATAGTATTTTATTTTAAATTTGGGGGGGGGGTTTGATTGAGGGTTTTTTTATTTTTCTTTGTTGTTGGGTTTTTTTTTCTCTGTTTTAAATGAAAGAAGTTATAAAATATCTTGTTAGATCGTATAGACTTAATAATTTGCTAAGTATTAATTAGTTATATTGAGTTTTATTAACTGCTGTAACTATAAATGGAGACATGGAGATTAATTTTGTTGAATTAGATGGAATAAGAAGAAAGAAGACTTGCTTTCCTTTTATCTACTTGTTTAATGATTAGGATTATGATAAGTGTGAAATGGAGTTTAACTTAGAGAATTTGAGCTGTATTTTATCTTGTATTTGCTCTGGGAAGTCGGGGGGGTGGTTGGGGAGGGGGGAGAAAATGTATGTAAAATTTTTAAAACTTTTTCAATAAAAAAAAAAAAGAAAAGCTAACCACGTTGGACCAGTATATCACTGTTCTGACTCAGCCTTCACAACTTATGATAAACCATTTTGTTATAGTTGCCTTCTTTAATCGATGAGCATCTTGCTGTTAACCAGTTTCACAAATACTTAACTGTTTTTGTCATCTGCATGTCCATTTTCACCTTATTTATTATTTGCTTATTTGTAAAGGTTCTTTGTTATTATTTTGGTCTTATCCTTATTTATTTTAAGTCCTGCCACTATACCAAATTCTTTTATTTTCTCAACTAATTTGGATCCTGTTTCCAATGGTTCTTCCAAAATAAATACCAAATCATCCGCAAATGGTTGTACTTTATAATGTTCCTTTTTTATTTTCGAGCCCTTTATTTCTTGATCTTGTCTGATCTGTCCAAGTAGTTATGAATAGCAGGGGTGATAGAGGATACAAGGGGTGAAATGCTCCCGGTTGGCGGGTGGTTCGGAGAACCGGTAGCAAAAATCCCTGGGTTCCCCCCCCCCATGCCCAGCTGAGCTGCACAATCATCAGAGGCTTTTTTTTTAACTTTTAAAAAAAAGAGTCCTGGTGGCGCAGTGGACTAATTCACTGTTATTAAGATCAGCTGCTTGCAATGACTACAAGTTCAAATCCCACCAGGCTCAAGGTTGACTCAGCCTTCCATCCTTTCTAAGGTAAGTGAAATGAGGACCCAGATTGTGGGGGCAATAAGCTGACTTTGTATAAATATACAAATGTATGAAGGCTATTGCTTAACGCACTGTAAGCCGCCCTGAGTCTCCGGAGAAGGGCGGCATATAAATCAATTTTTTTTTTAAAAAAGCATTTTTTCTACAATCTCTTCCGATGAAAAAATGCTTTTAAAAGTAAAAAAAACCCCCAGCCTCTGAGGATCAGCTCAGCTGGGATCTTCAGAGGCTTTTCAAAGCATTTTTTTTGCAACCTCTTGGCCGAAGAGATGGTAAAAAAAAAATGCTTTGAAAAGTCTCTGATGATCCTAGCTGAGTTACCTGATCGGCAGAGAGGCATTTTTTAAAAAGCCTCTCTGACGATCCCAGCTGAGTTGCCTGATCGCAAGAGAAGCTTTTCAAAGCATTTTTTAAAAAGCCTCTCTGACGATCCCAGCTGAGTTGCCTGATCGTCAGAGAGGCTTTTCAAAGCGTTAGAAAAAAATGCTTTGAAAAGTTAAAAAAAAAAAAAGTTGGCCACGCCCATTCAGTCACATTACCCCCCCCAAGCCACACCCACAGAAAGGATAGTAACAAATTTTACATTTCACCCCTGGAGGACACCCTTATTTATTTACGCCCTTATTTATGTTTAATTTTTCTGTTGTTTCTTCGTTTATTATCACCTTTGCTTTTTTGGTTAGAGTATATTGTTTGGACCATCTTTATGAATTTCCCTTTATGAATAAACCACTTACTTGCGAGTTAAACAAACCCCCTTTTAAACCAGGGCAGGGACAGTCTTTTATTCACGGGGATAAATAAGATATCAAACGTAATTAGTCTCAACAAACCTGGTTCTGGCCAAGGAATCCGAATTGCTTGCTGTATACTAGAAAACGAACAATCGGCCACTCCCAAACCCCTACAATTTTTTTCCCCAGGCAAGGAAGGGCTGGTTAGTGTCTACATTTGCTTTTCCCTCAGAGCCGGCTTATTGTTTTCCTTTGCTCTCCTCTCCTTTCCTCTCTGTGCATACGTGCATCTGGGATGGGCCCCATCTGTCCCTCTCCCTCCCTCAGCTCAAGCCCCAAAGACAGCTGATTCTTGTAGTGTTGGAAGAAATGTCCCTCTGGGTTCAGTTCCAAGTGGGAAGAAAGACACTGGGAACATGGAGGCCGATTGGAAAGATGGTTTAATGGTGGACAGGACCACATGGTTTGAGGTCTGGGCAATCGAGCATGTGTGTGTGTGTGTGTGTGTGGGAGAGAGAGAGAGAGATTTATACCCTCTCTTGGGTTTTGAACCTGCTTACTGTTCCTGTGAAAGAAATGTATTCTGATTGATTGTTAGACTCCCATGGGGTCGTGCAGGGGTAACTTTGTAGGTTGACTTGAGTCCTAGGCTTGGTTAAATCTTGCTGGGTAATGATATAATGAAGAGGGTTTTGGGCAATTCCTATTATGGCTGAGGGCTAATTCTACCTTTGTTGGATCTTAGGTGTGGGTATTTACTTCTGAATAGATTTAGTCATCTCTTTATCTCTTAAGTGCTGACATCTGCTGTGGGCTATTGAGAGTGTGGGGCAGAATTTTTTTACTACTGGTTCTGTGGGTGTGGCTTGGTGGACGTGGCATGGCTTGGTTGGCGTGGCAGGGGAAGGTTACTGCAAAATCCTCATTTCCTCCCAATCAGCTGGGACTCGGGAAGCAGAGAATAGATGGGGGTGGGGCCAGGGGTGAAATGCTCCCGGTTCGGATGGGCTCAGGCAAGTAGGTAGCGATGCCGGCGGGCAGTTCAGAGAAATGGTAGCAAAAATCCCTGCCCCCACCCCCCATGCCCAGCTGAGCCGGCTGACTGAGCCAAGCACAAAAAACTTTTTTCCTTTTAAATGGTTCTGATGATCCAAGCTCTGACTATCCAAGCTGAGTTGCCTGCGGTTAATTAGCTAGCAAAAATCCCTCCCCAAGCCGCCTCCAGCTTGCTTACCTTAGCTGCTGGTCGCAACGCCTGACTTGCTTCGCTTGCTGTAATACCTGCAATCCATTCCATCAGCAAGCAACTCCCTGCCTGCAATCAAGCTCATCGGTGAGCAGCTCTATCTGCCTGCCTGCCTTGGCAACTTTAAGCCTTGTGGACTTCAACTCCCAGCAAAGCTGGCTGAGGAATTCTGGGAGTTGAAGTCCACAAGTCTTAAAGTTGCCAAGGTTTGAGACCCCTGTTCTATTGGGTAAGTTTTTTCCCTCTTTGGGAGCTTTAAAAAAAATAGTTAATTGGGTTTTTTTTAGTTGTTCTTTTTTTAGACCTAGCCATTTAAAGTTTAGGAAGTTTTAAATTTAGCTGCTTTTATATAAAAATAAAAATAAATTAAAATAAAATAATATTTGTGCAGCTTTCTGAGATTTAGTGTGTTTCTGTAGCATTTCACTCTAACTACACAAACACACAAAATCTCACAAAGCTGTATGTGGAATTTTGTGTGTAACGTGTGAAAGTTGGTTTTTTGGGCTTTTTGTGGCTGTGTGAGGTTCCTGCTTGTTTCAGGGGCCATCTTGGGTCTAGCACAGCTGCTTTTACATTGTGGGTGAGCCAGTTGTGTTGTGTTGTGTTTTGTAGGGCAAAGAAGTAACATTGACTTGGCCACGCCCACCCAGTCACCTTACCACCAAGCTCCGCCCACTAATTAAGCCATGCCCACAGAACCGGTAGCAAAAAAATTTTTTTTATTTTTTTTTAATTGAAAAAGTTTTAAAAGTTTTACATACATTTCCCCCCCTCCCCAACCACCCCCCCGACTTCCCAGAGCAAATACAAAATATAAAATACAGCTTGAATCCCCTAAATTCAACTCCATCTCTCACTTATCCTAATCATTAAACAAGTAAATAAAAGGAAAGCAAGTCTTCTTTCTTCTTATTCCATCTAATTTAACAGAATTAGTATCCATTTATAATTGCAGCAGTTAATAAACCAGTTAAATATTACCTAATCAAACCTATCGTTACTCAATTTAACTAATACATACTTAGCAGATTATTAAATCTATACAGTTTAACAAGATATTTTATAACTTCTTTTATTGAAAACAAAAAAAAAGAAACCTCATTCAAAAACCCCAAATTTAAAATAAAATATTATATAAACTCTTCTGTCCTCCACTTTTAAACTATTAAGGTCCAATTATAGTTAAAACACTTAAAAAAAACATTTTCTAGCTAAAAAGCAGTAATCAAACCTCTTATTAGTTTATCAGTACATATTAACAAATCAACTAAAAACATCATTTAGTAGCTATATCAAACATTTAAATTCTTCATACTAGATTAAACCAGTTGTTAATCTTCTTATGTTCACATCTTCCAACAGCATTTAGAATGTCTTCATTTGCGTCTACCCACCTAAATAAAAATACTTCTTTATATAACCCCCCCCGAGTGACTTTGTAATTGTATATCAAATCCATCAAATCCAGCCAAAAATTAGATTAATAAATTCATCAGACATATTAGGGAAACCACCAGATCAGCTGCAATTGCCCTAGGCCCATAGTCCTTTTGCCTTATATTTATTACCATCAAACAGGAAACTCCAATTTGCTATATTCAATAAAACTTCTGCAATTACAATTAAGTCCAAATTTATTACAGTCCTTAATAAAATATTCCAAATCACTCAGGTCAAGGCTTATTTCACAACCCAACACACCAGCATTGCTGTGATCTGTTTATTCTTCTCAAAATATTCCAATACAACTGTAGGTTACTTCCTCATCATTGCTCATCACTTAGTTAACTGGCATTAAGCTGCTGGATGTTTTCTTCCAAAAGTTCAAAATCTTTAAGCACTTAAACAATACTTTTTAAGGACCATCATCTCATCAAGCAGGGTTATTTTCCATGTCTCCAGTCTTTCTTCTTCTCCTTTTTACGAACTCTTTTCTTCACTCTAATTCCTCTGCCTTTTTTAATTCCAATATAATCTTGCATTTTTTGGGATTGCATATTATAAAATTTTTGCAAAAGTATAACTTCTTCTGAAAGCAGCTCTTTAACTGCAGGTTGGACTTTGTAACAAAGAATTCGTATAGCCAAAGTCTCATCAGCTCCCAAAATTTCTTGCTCCTTATTCTGCAAAGCATTCATTTTGCTCTCCAAAAATACTGTAGGCTGTTGTTGTTGTTTTTTTCCTTCTCCCAGCTCTTCAGTCAATCCCCCACTGCTAGATTGCAACTCAGTATTTCCATGTATTTCATTGTTTCCAGCTTGAAAAGCTTGAAATAAAGTATCAATTTTTCCCAATAAGGCAGAGGTAATTGAGCTCAGAGCTTCCTCAAAATCAGACCATATGTGAGGGTTAATTAACCCATCTTTACTTTCTTTGCTTTCAAAAAGACCAGCCATCTTGCCCTCCTTCTTCTTTCCCTTCCAAAAGGACAGGAAAAAAAAATATCAAAAAGAAGAAGAAAAAAAAGACCCCTTGCAATTTGTAATTTATATTACTGCTTCAATTATTATAATTACTTCCTTTCTTGGTTAATCCACTTTTCAGAATAGAGTTTTACGTTTCAAACAGAGGCTTATCAATAATTGCTTTTAACTTTCACTTCTTCACACCCCATTGAAACTCAAACGCCATCTTGCTTTCACTTTCTCTGCATAAAGAAAATCTTTTAAAGAAGGTAAATCTTTGGAGTTGCAAAAAATTTTAGATATCACCCCTGGGCAGGGCCAGTCAGAATTTTTACTATTGGTTCTCTGAACTACTCAAAATTTCCACTATCTGTTCTCCAGAACTGGTCAGAACCTGCTGAAACCCACTTCTGGTGTGGGGGGCTATTAAGAGTGAATCAGCTTCCTGCCTAAAAAACAACATGTTCCTCCATTTCTCATCCAGGGAAATATAATATTCTGTCTTTTTAATATTTCCTAGAATATTTCATTCTTCTAAGAGAAGGGTGAGTGCTAACTTTCTACAGTAGGTTGGAACCATATAAGCTGTTTTCTACACTTCTAGTAGTTCCCCTGAGCTACAAGAGTTTTGAAAGTTTATGTTCCGTGACTCCAAGATTATGTCTGCGAGATCCTTTAGAACCTGGGATGTAAATCATCTGGCCCAAACATAGAATGTACTTTTCTAGGGTAGATAGCAATGGTGGGATTCAGCTAGTTCGGCCCGGTTCGGGTGAATTGTTAAATTGCTGGCTGGCTCTGCCCCTTTCCTTCCCTTCCAGGAGTCCCCATGGCCCGTTTTTGCTCCCAGGAGGCTGCAGGGAGGCCTATTAGGCCCAAAACAGGGCACGGGGGGTGGGGTGGGATGCCATTTTTGCTCCCAGGGGGGTGCAGGAGGCCGAGTGCTGCCTGTCATACCCCCTGGCCACGCCCTCCATGGCCACACCCACCCAGCCGGTCATTAGGGCAGAGAACCGTTTGTTAAATTATTTGAATCCCAACACTGGTGGATAGATATTCTTTTACTAATTCCTTGACTTTTTTGCCATTTATATCTTCCTCAGTGCTGCTTTTTATAGGCTAGGCTATTTCTTCCACCTGTGTAACAACAGATGCAAAGAAGGAATGAAGCAATTCTAATTTCTCCCTGCTGCCTTTTTGCTTGTCTTTTTCCAATAGTGGACCTATCATTTCCTTGTCTTCATTCTTGTTCTTTACATATTGAAAATAACTTTGTTGTTGTTGTTGTTGGCATTATTTTCCAGTTTTAGTTTGTTCTGACCTTAGCTTTTCTGACTCCCTCCTTGTCAATTCAGGCTATTTATTAATATCTTGTTTTATTTATGTGCCCCTCTTTCCGTTCTTTTAAATATTTGACCTTTTCGTTCCTCAGTTTGACAGACAGCTCTTTGTGCAACCATGCTGGGCTCATCTGGGTTTCTTTTATTTTTATTTTTCTGTGGTATTGTTTCTGCTTGTGTCTTCATTATTCTCATTTTTCAGGGTTTCCCAAGAGTCTTGAACCGTTTCACCTTTTAGGATAGCCAGCCCTGGAGTCCTTCGTGGTCTCTCTCATTTTAAGCTCTCTTAAAATCTAAAACACCAGTTTGACTTTGATTCAATTATCTATGGTTGCATTATGGTGAATTGAAATATGACACAGTCACTCTCCCCCCGAAGTTCCTAAAACTTCTACTCCCTCAACCATTTCATCCCTATTAGTAAGTACAAAGTCCAATTATAGCTATTCTTCTAGCTCTCTCCCAGTGATAGGTTGCCCCCGGTTTGCACCGGTTCTATAGAACCGGTAGTAAAACCGGCGGGAGGCTCCACCCACCGACCCCGACGTCATCAAAACGCTTCTGTGCATGTGGTCCCGCTGCGAACCGGTAGTAAAGGTAAGTAGAACCCACCCCTGCTCTCTCCTTTACTTTTTGAGTAACAAAGTTGTCAGCTAGGCATGTGAGGAAGTTGTTTGATCGCCCACTTGTGCAATTTCTTTCCCCATTGGTGTTAGGGTAGTTAGTCTTCTCTTACTACGGTTGTGTTTTTCCGGCACACCTCAGCTAACTGATTAGCAAAGAGTTCATCTATTTCCTCCGATTGGTTGGTTGAGTGTCAGTGGTGAAATGTTCCACAGTCTGCTACCGGTTCACTGCATGTGCGCATGCGTTGTGCGTGCCAAACATATGCTGCGTGCGCAGGCACAGTGTGTGCCAAATGCGCATTTTGCATGCAGGCGCACTGCAGGCACTACTGTGCAGCGCTGAAAAAAGAGGCTTAAAAAGGTAAGTAGAATAGCGAGGGGGGGAATCAGCTGTGCCACGCAATTTAGATTATCTAGAAAGCAGGAGTTCCTGCTTTCTAGCAAATATAAATCGTGTGGCACAGCTGATCGTTGGAAATACCTATTCGTCCGAACCGGTAGCATTTTTTTACTACTGGTTCACCCGAACTGGTAGCTCTTATTTCTTATTTCGGGCAAACTGATCCAAACTGGTAGGATTTCATCCCTGTTGAGTGCCTTGTAGCATAATTATTTCTTCTTCTATTAATATTTACCTAAATACTTTCAAAAAGGCTTTCATTCCTAGTGTGGGACGCCCCCCTACCTCCTAGAAGAATGAAATATTTTGTGGAAAATATTAAGAGGCAGAATATTATATTTCCCTAAAAGAGAAATGGAGAAACTTTCTGCTCTTAAAGACAGAAAGCAGACTCAGTCTTGCTTAATAGCCTCCAGCAGATATTTTGTGCCCATTTACAAAACAAAAGAACTTCACCTCCTAGGATGGAATTAAAATTTATATTCTCCTCCACCCAAATTCCAAGGACAGGACATGAGCCTTTAGGACATAATAGGATGAAATCACCACCGTTTAGCAAAAGACACAAGCCCCTTCATTGAATAACCCCCACAGAACAGTTCAAACTTCAAAGTTACAGAAACCTATAAAGATCCACCCACTCATTCAACCATTTGTTGAGCTGACCCAGAATTGCACGCTGTCTTTGTATGTGGTTCTGCTTCATCAATAAACCAACTTTCCAATTGGCCTCCATGTTGTTTCCAGCGTCTTTCTTCCAGCTTGGAACTGAACCTGATGGATTTTCCATCCAACACTAGTATTGTATATTTCTGTGGAGGTCTAATAATTCCATATATACTTTTGCAAACCCCTCCCTTTTCTTGGGTCTGTTTCTTATATTTATATTGTAGTTGTGGGTTCCATCTCACCAAGTTTCAGTAATAGGTGCAAAATCGTACTTGCTCTCATGTACTAGGATTTCAAGCTCTCCTTGTTTTGTTCCTCATACTAGCAGCGTTAGTACCCAGGCATTTGAGCCCTGGGTTTGCTTCCTGTACTTCCTGATTTGTATTCGTGTGAGTCTTGGACCCTCTACGCAGGGCAGGAGAGAATGTTGAACACCTTCCATATGCACTGTCTCCGACGTATTCTTGGCATCACCTGGCAGGACAAAGTTCCAAATAGAGCAGTCTTGGAACATGCTGGAATTTCTAGCATGTATACACTATTGAAACCGCGACATCTACGCTGGCTTGGGCATGTCGTGAGAATGGCAGATGGTTGGATTCCAAAAGATCTCCTGTATGGAGAATTAGTGCAGGGAAAGTGCCTCAAAGGGAGACCACAGCTGCGATATAAGGATATCTGCAAGAGGGACCATCTAAAGGCCCTGGGAATGGACATTAACAACTGGGAAACCTTGACCTCCGATCGTTCAGCTTGGAGGCCAAATACCAGCATGGCCTCCTCCAATTTGAAGAGACACTTGTTCGGCAGCCTGAGGCAAAGAGGCAGTCCCGGAACCAGTGAAATCTGGGGGCTGGGCAGGGGACAGAATGTATCTGCCCTCAGTGTGGAAGGGATTGCCACTCTCGAATTGGCCTTTTTAGTCACACTAGATGCTGTTTGAGGATGTCTTTCCAGAGCACGATACCATCGTCTCTTGAGACTGAAGGATGCCAATGAAACCTTCTTCACTACTCTTTCTATACAGAGGCTTACTTCTATTTGAACAATTCTAGACTGGCCCTCAAGAGGGTCAAAGAAGTCAAAATAGCGCCCACTACTGCACGACCAATGCCATGCCCCTATTTTACTTACAACACAGCAGTGGTGGGTTTCAACATTTTTACTACCAATTCTGTGGGTATGGCTTGGTGGGCGTGGCATGGCTTGGTGGGCATGGCAGGGGAAGGATACTGTAAAATCTCCATTCCCTCCCCACTCCAGGGGAAGGTTACTGCAAAATCCCCATTTCCTCCCAATCAGCTGGGACTCGGGAGGCAGAGAATAGATGGGGGGTGGGGCCAGTCAGAATTTTTACTACTGGTTCTCCAAACTACTCAAAATTTCCGCTCCCGGTTCTCCAGAACTGGTCAGAACCTGCTGAAACCCACATCTGCAACACAGGGAAAGTCAACTGCATGGATCGTCAACTTTGTTGACATCTCCTCTTGCAAACTTACTTGCTGCAACAATTGGAATTGTTCCCACACACACACACACAACTTCAAAATCATATGTGACGACACTGTCATCTATCCAACTGCACGGGCAGGATGACAAAATACCAAGGACGCTACAAAATGCATTTATTGAGGAATGATACGAATTTCCTTAAATGCTCCCAGCATGAGAAACCACATTTAAATAGACTGTAAGGACAGGAACCCAAATGAAGTCACTTCAACAGCTATTTAAAATAGCATCAAACAATAAAGCCAACAGTATGGTGGCAATTAGCAACAAATGCTGGACTTTATACATTCAAGACAGTATGACTTCTAATGAAAAATGAATGCATTCTTTTCACGGTTCCTTTCTTGATGTACTTGAGAATTACCACTTTCTTGAAAAATATAAAATGTTTTTCAAATACATGTATTGCTACAGGGCAGATATATCCCTGGTCAGAATTTATTGGTAGATTAATTGATTTGATTTGATCTGATGGGATGGGATGTAATATGATTGGTATGACCGCCTTACTTGAGTTTCAGCTTACAATTGGTTAGAGGCAGAGGTGGGTTTCAGCAGGTTCTGACCGGTTCTGAAGAACCGGTAGCGGAAATTTTGAGTAGTTCGGAGAACCGGTAAATACCACGTCTGACGGGCCCCGCCCAGGGGTGAAATCTAATTTTTTTTGCTACCAATTCTGTGGGCGTGGCTTAATTAGTGGGCGTGGCTTGGTGGTAAGGTGACTGGGAGGGTGTGGCTTGTTGGTCAGGTGGGCGTGGCCAAGTCAATGTCACTTCTTTGCCCTTTTTTAACCTACAAAACACAACACAACACAACTGGCTCACCCACAATATAAAAGCAGCTGTGCTAGACCCAAAATGGCCCCTGCAACAAGCAGGAACCTCACACAGCCACAAAAAGCCCAAAAAACCAACTTTCACACTTTACACACACACATCACAACACAACACAACACAACTGGCTCACCCACAATGTAAAAGCAGCTGTGCTAGACCCAAAATGGTCCCTGCAAGAAGCAGGAACCTCACACAGCCACAAAAAGCCCCAAAAAACAACTTTCACATTTTACACACACAAAATTCCACATACAGCTTTGTGAGATTTTGTGTGATTGTGTAGTTAGAGTGAAACACTACAGAAACACACTAAATCTCAGAAAGCTGCACAAATATTATTTTATTTTATTTTATTTTTATTTTTATTTTTATATAAAAGCAGCTAAATTTAAAACTTCCTAAACTTTAAATGGCTAGGTTTAAAAAAAGAACAACTAAAAAAACCCCCAATTAACTATTTTTTTAAAGCTCCCAAAGGGGAAAAAAACTTACCCGATAGAACAGGGGTCTCCAACCTTGGCAACTTTAAGACTTGTAGATTTCAACTCCCAGAATTCCTCAGCCAGCTTTGCTTTGCTGGCTGAGGAATTCTGGGAGTTGAAGTCCACAACTCCCTGCCTGCTTGAATCTCAGGGAGATTCAGTTGCTTGCTGAAGCAATTGATTGCAGGGATTACAGCAAGGCGTTGCGACCAGCAGCTAAAGTAAGCAAGCTGAGGGGGCGAAAGGGAGGGATTTTTGCTACCGATTAGCAGACAGAACCATTTAAAAAGAAAAAAGTTTTTTTCTTTTACATAGCTCTGGCGATCCAAGCTGAGTTTTGCTCAATAGATATATTCTCAGCATGCCCAGAGAGAGAAATATCTGCTTCTACCTAGGATCAAAATCACAGCCTCCTGATTGTGAGGCGAGAGCTCCACCTCTAGGCCACTGCACTGTTCCTAACATCAGTTACTGTAGAGTGTATCACAATAATCCAAATGACTGGTGACGAGACCATGTATTGCTGTCACTAGGTCTCTGTTCCAGGCAAAGCCATAACTGCCATATCAGCTTGTTGTTGTTGTTGTTGTTAGTTGTGAAGTCATGTCCGACCGATCGTGACCCCATGGACAACGTTCCTCCAGGCCTTCTTGTCCTCTACCATCCTCTGGAGTCCATTTAAACTCATGCCGACTGCTTCAGTGACTCCATCCAGCCACCTCATTCTCTGTCGTCCCCTTCTTCTTTTGCCCTGAATCTTTCCCAGGATTAGGCTCTTCTCCAGTGAGTCCTTCCTTCTCATTAGGTGGCCAAAATATTTGAGTTTCATCTTCAGGATCTGGCCTTCTAAAGAGCAGTCAGGGTTGAGTCACATCAGCTGGAGCTGGGCAATGTCCCCCTGGCCATGGCTTCCTTCCTTTTGCAAAAATAAGCAAACATTTCACGCTATTTCCAATCATTATATGAACATCAGCGTATATTACCATCTCCACCATCTGGCTACACCAGACTTTTTCCTACATGCCCAGGCTGCAGTTGTGCAATAATGATGCAGTTTGATTCTGAATCAAGACACTGGCAGGCTTTTCAATGCCATTCTCCACTTAAAAAACAATGTTTAAAAAAAAGTTTAGAAACTTGGCGAAAAGAATCCATTTAGACATTTGTGTTTGGAAGCAATGTGCTTCAACCTAAGAAGCTTTGTGGTCTACTTTGTCAAATGCCTTACTGAGGTGCAAATATACTGTAGGAAGAAATATGCTTCTGGGTTCAGCTCCAAGTGGGGAAAAAGACACTGGAAACATGGAGATTGCTTGGAAAGATGGTTTAATGGTGGACAAGATCACATGGTTTGAGTTCCTGGACAGAAAAGGGGCGAGACGCAGAGAGTCCCCAGGTTTTATGCCCTCTCTGGCTTTGAACTTCCTGGGGCCCAGAAAGAGTATCCTGATTGGTTGTCAGACTCCCAGGGGGTGGGGTCTTAGCTAGCCTTGCTGGCTGATGTAATCTTCCCAGGTACCATGTGGTGAGTTTCTGTTGCTAGATGGATCCTATCATGTTGCAGATGATGGCCCATTGACAAAGATTGAGTTTCTGCCTCTGGCCCATTGACAAAGGGTGGAGGCAGGAAGATGGGAGCTGCTTCGTCTTTAAAACATGCTTCTCCATTTCTCATCCAGGGAAACATAATATTCTGCCTTTTTAATATTTCCCAAAATATTTCATTCCTCTAGGAAAGGGGTGGGTGCTAACTTCTTACAATACAATGTTCACAGAATTTCCCTGATCCACTAATTTAGTCACTTGGTCAAAGAGAAGCAATAAGATTTTTCTGGCCAGATCTGTTTTTAACAAATCCATGCTGCCTTCTAGTAATCACATTGCTTATTTCTAGGTGTTTATAAATCTGTTGCTTGGTTATCTTTTCCAGGATTTTTCCAAATTTTGATGTCAAGGTCATTGGTCTGTAGTTTCCTGGATCCACTCCCCCGCCCCCTTTAAAAATTGGAACTACATCAGTTCTTTTCCAGTCCTCTGGCAGTTCTTCTGTGCTCCAGGAGCCCTGGAAGATTCTGTTCAGTGGTTCCAAAATTCCATCTGCCAGCGCCTTCAGAATCCTGTAAACCATTTTGACAATGGTTTATAATTGTTTACAATGCCAGGCTGTAAACCTGGCAATTTGAACTTGTCTAAGAGTGCAAAGGTGTTCTCTTACCATTTCTTGCCTATTTTGTCCTGCATTCCTATTCTGTCTCCCACGGTGCTGCTTTTGGTAGGTTAGACTATTTTTCCCCCCCTTTTGCATGGAGACAGATGCAAATAAGGAATTAAGCAGTTCTATTTTCTCCCTGCTGCCTGTCACCATCTTGCCGTCTTCTCCTGTTAGTGGACCTACCATTTCCTTGACTTTCTTCTTGTTCCTTACATATTGAAATAAATCTTTTTTTGTTGTTGTTATTTTTGGCATTTGTTGCAAGTCTTAGTTCATTCTGAGCCTTAACTTTCCTGATTCCTTCCTTGCGGATTCGGGCTATTTGCTGGTATTCTGTTCTAGTTCTTTCCAATTTTTATACTTATCATTTTATTCTTCTAATATCCTTTTCATTAGTTCATTTCATAATCTTAATAGTCTACTGTTATTTTGTTGAATTTTATGAAGTACTGTATGTTAAGACCTGTGGTTTCAATAATAAACTTACTAAAATGTCCTCTATTTCAATCCTCTGTTTAGCACAAAAGCCTCTGGGGCAGTTTCTCTCAATCCTGGCAACTTGTAAGACATGTGGACTTCAACATGTGGCTGGTTGGAGAATTTTGGGAGTTGAGGTCCACATATCTTAAATTTGCTTAGGTTGTGAAACATCGCTCTGGCGCTTTTCTGGCTGACGATCATTCAACTTCTATTTGAAGACCTCCCTTGACAAAGAACTCAACAAAGGGTGTCGGAAGACATTTCCTGAGTTCGTTCCCAGCTGGAAAAAAACCACGAAAGCTGAAAAGAAATGAATTCCGAAGCAGTTGCCAGAAAAAGGACAGAGATGCTGTGAGTCCCTGCTATGCCCTCTCTGAGCTTTGCACTTCCTGGGGCACAGGAAGGGTATCCTGATTGGTTGTCAGACTCCCAGAGGGTGGGGGTCTTAGCTAGCCTTGCTGGTAGATGTAATCTTCCCAGGTGCCATGTGGTGAGTTTCTGTTGCTAGATGGATCCTATTGTGTTGCAGATGATGGTCCATTGACAAAGGTGGGGGGAGGCAGGAAGCTGCTTTGTCTTTAAAACATGTTTCTCCATTTCTCATCCAGGGAAATATATCCTGCCTTTTTAATATTTCCCAAAAAAATTTCATTCTTCTAGGAGAGGGGTGGGTGCTAACTTCCTACAATACAAAGAAATAGTTAATATTTTCATTGTAACTTCATTTCCGAGATAGCTGTCCTTTCATTTTGCAATTCCACTCTTCTTGACAGCTGGTTATAAAAAGATCAGACATTCTCAATCCCGTTTGAAACATGAAAGAAATAGATTTTTTTTAATTGCTCTTGTTGGGAATCCTTGCAACTGTAAGCTCTCTGTAGCTTCTAAGCTAATCAGAAAATCAGCTGATTTTCAAGGGAGTAATGGCTGATTCTAAGTTGTTTTCCTGGCAGATCTTGCCATCTGCTTTGTGCAAAGTTTTTGTCTTTGGGGGTATGACAGAAAACTTTCTCTGTTGCAGAGCCAAAAGCTTTCCTCTAATATCACCAGGCTGAAAAAAATATGTATTACCCTGGAGTTTTTTTCCCTCAGTATATTCATGGATTTTGTAAATACTTCCCTACAGTTTTAATACTTCCCTACATCTAGAAAAATGCAGTGGTCTATAAAAATCTTTTTCTAAGCCTGCCTATCTGCAATTGAAGTCAACATTTTTCAAATTCAGCACAACCTCGCATGTTTTGTTTGTTTATTAGTTTATAACATTAAAAATACCAAAATGCAAAAGAAAATTGTAGGAAAATAAGGGATGGAAAGAAAGGGAAAAGTGTAGCGCAAAGAGAAAAAGAAAATAGTGTGACTTCCAACTCTCTTTGGTGCAGCAGAATAAGATAATAGCATCAAAGCTTGATCTTTTACTTTTACACAATAATTTTAAACCAGCCATTTCTATAACAACAAACATATCTAAGCAGTAAAACTCAAAACCAAAGTTTCATTTATTCCCCCACCTCAAGCACAAAGTCCAGAAGTGGTTTCCACATAGAAACAAAAATAATTGTATTCTTTTTCTTTGATCAAAGCAATCCATTTGGCCATCTCTGCTAACTCCATCAACTTTTATAATTATTCGTCTCTGTCTCTCTCTCTCTCTCTCTCTCTCTCTCATCATTTGTCTGTCTATCTCTCTCTCATTTATTTCTCTCTCTCATCTATCTATCTATCTATCTATCTATCTATCTATCTATCTATCTATCTATCTATCTATCTAATCATTTGTCTGTCTGTCTATCTCTCATTTATTTCTCTCTCTCTCCCATCTACCTACCTACCTACCTATCATCTATCTACCTACCTACCTACCTACCTACCTACCTACCTATCTATCTATCATCTATCTATCTATCTATCTATCTATCTATCTATCTATCTATCTCTATCATCTCTCTTTCTCATCTATCTATATCTGTCTGTCTGTCTATCTATCTATCTATCTATCTATCTATCTATCATCTATCTATCTCTCTCTCTCTATCTATGTAATCATTTGTCTCTCTCTCTCATTTATTTCTCTCTCTCTCCTATCTATCTATCTATCTATCTATCTATCTATCTATCTATCTATCCATCCATCCATCCATCTAACTATCTATCATCTATCAATATATCTTGGATTTCTGCCACCCAGATGGGTGACAGAAATATATTTTTGTATTTATTTTGTGTATATTTTTCTTTGGCTTTGTTCACACAAGTTTTGCCATCTTTTTTGGTAAGCATTTTGCCTTTTAGAATTTTTGCAAAGACATACATTTGTGAATGTACTTTTCTCTTCATTCACCTGAGTGGACAGAGACCCAAAGTCTATCGGAGTCTCTCTGCTTTTTAGAAATTACTTCTAGGCAGAGTACATAATGTACTCATTCTGCCAAAGATATAAAGCAGCAATAATGCTATGGTGTTAACAGAAAATGGCTTTTCAATATATACTTGCAGTCACTAATAAATGCTTTGCATGAATTGACTTCTCTGTGCCATTAGTAGCTTTTAAGATACACTCAGCCACTAGTTTTAATGATAATGTAAGTGCAAATAAGACACCGGCACCATCAACGATTCCCGCTGGTAGAATGACAACCTGTATTTCAAACGATGACAACATGTATTTAGGGAAACACAGCACATCATAGATCACAAAGGCTTCTTAGCCGTTGGCACTCCTGCAGAAGAGTGCCTTTGTTGTACCTTCCGACATACAAATACAAAATTTCCTTATTTTGAATTTTTTTTTTGACCCCTGTGGTATTTTATCCCTATTTCAGGGGTGGGCTGCTACGGGTTCACCCGGGTTTGGGCGGACCAATAGTTAACATTATGACCGGTTTGGCAAACTGCCAAATCCCACCCCTGCCTGGCCCCGCCCACCCCTCCCCTCCCCTCCCCTCCCCTCCCCTCCCCTCCCCTCCCCTCCCAGGAGTCTCCACACGGCCCGTTTTGGATGCGAGGTAAGTGTAGGGCCTCCGTGGAGGCTCGGGGAGGGGAGAAAATGGGCCTTCTGGAAGTTTTGGAAGTCTGAA
This sequence comes from Ptyas mucosa, assembly GCA_012654045.1. Lineage (NCBI taxonomy): Eukaryota > Metazoa > Chordata > Lepidosauria > Squamata > Colubridae > Ptyas > Ptyas mucosa. Next base: position 13,362,996 of record WNWU01000049.1, on the reverse strand, counting down.
AATGGGTCAGTTTTTGGCCTGAGGGAGGCAGTTTTCGCCCTCCCAGAGGCTCGAGGAAAGCCTCCGGAGCCTAGGGAAGATGAAAATGCCCCCCCCCCCACCGTGGTTCAGGAGACCGACTAGGCCACACCCACCATGGCCACGCCCACCCACCAACTGGGCAGAGAACCCATTGCCGAAATTTTTGAAGCCCAGGACTGCCCTATTTTACACTGTAGGAAGTTAGCACCCACCCCTTTCCTAGAAGAATGAAATATTTTAGGAAATATTAAAAAGGCAGAATATTATGTTTCCCTGGATGAGAAATGGAGAAGCATGGTTTAAAGATGAAGCAGCTCCCATCTTCCTGTCTCCACCCTTTGTCAATGGGCCAGAGGCAGAAACTCAATCTTTGTCAATGGACCATCATCTGCAAAACAATAGGACCCATCTAGCAACAGAAAGTCACCACATGGCACCTGGGAAGATTACATCAGCCAGCAAGGCTAGCTAAGACCCCCACCCCTTGGGAGTCTGACAACCAATCAGGATACTCTTTCTGGGCTCCAGGAAGTTCAAAGCCAGAGAGAGCATAAAACCCGGGGACTCACTGCGTCTCGGCTCCTTTTCTGTTCAGGAACTCGAACCATGTGATCCTGTCCACCATTAAACCATCTTTGCAGGCAGTCTCCATGTTTCCAGTGTCTTTTCCCCCACTTGGAGCTGGACCCAGAAGGATATTTCTTCTAACAACACATAAGAGATAGAATAGAATAGAATAACAGAGTTGGAAGGGACCTTGGAGGTCTTCTAGTCCAACCCCCTGCTTAGGCAGGAAACCCTGTACCACTTCAGACAAATCCAATCTCTTCTTAAAAATTTCCAGTGTTGGAGCATTCACAACTTCTAGAGGCAAGTTGTTTCACTGGTTAATTGTTCTCACTGTCAGGAAATTCCTCCTTAGTTCTAGGTTGCTTCTCTCCTTGATGAGTTTCCACCCATTGCTTCTTGTCCTGCCCTCAGGTGCTTTGGAGAATAGCTTGACTCCCTCTTCTTTGTGACAACCCTTCAACTACTGGAATACTGCTATCATGTCACTCCATTTGAGTCAGACAACTTACGGATGACTGAAAGTCCTTCTTTTCATTAAACTGGACGTACCCAATTCCAGCAACCATTCTTTATGTTTTAGATATTGCAAAGATACTTAAAACAAAAGTTCTAAGCACATGCATGTGTGTTTGTTAGAAGGCAAAATTGCTTCCTTTCAAAGGACACGTCCCCTAATGGAATTACCGATGTAATGACTAACCATGCAATCCTATGCTTGCTTACTAAATCAGTTCTACTATGTTCAGTGGTGGCCTCTTCCCTGGGAGATTGTCATGAGATTGGTGCTTAAATCAATGGTGCAATCAAGCACTTAGAAAGGCATTTATCATATCCACATGACTTGAAGCTTGTGCAGAATTTTAATCTAAGCGGAGGAAAGCACAGAATTTACCTTACTCATGTTGAACCACCAGTGGTGGGTTTCTACCGGTTCGCCCCGGTTCGGGCAAACTGGTAGCGGCGGCAGCAGGAAGCTCCGCCCACCCACCCAGATGTCACCACGGACACTCTGTGCATGCACGCTCATAATTCTGAACCAGTAGCGAAGGTAAGTGAAACCCACTACTGTGAACAACTAAATAGAGTCCCATTCTTTACAAACCATTATTCAGGGATTTAGGCCAGGGATTTCGGTAGAAGCCATTCATGTAGTTACTAGCAGGAAACATAACAAGGTAGTCTTCAACTTACCAACATTTGTTTAGCTACAGTTCGAAGTTACAACGGCACTGCAAAAAGTGAATTATGACCAGTCGTCACATTTATGACTGTCGCAGCATGCCCATGGTCTGACCAAAATCTGAGATCTTGGCAACCCGCATATATTTACTGCAGTCGCAGCCTCCTGGGTTTACGAGATGTGATCACCATTTGCAATTTTCCCAGCTGGCTTTCATCAAGCAAAGTCAATGGGTTAAGCAACCGGCAAATCCAGAAAAATATCCTGGGATATTATGTTTACCAAGGGCATAAACTTTACTGAATAAACCACATTGGCACAGAAGAAGCGAAACCAGCTCTGGTTTTCCCACACGAAAACAAGCATAGTTTATTCCCACTTTTCCCTACGGGTCACCCACAGTCCAAAACGTCCACCAATCGCATCTGTTCATTTTGTTAAGGGAAACAGTCTGCAATGTGGAGGCATCTGTTCGGTGTGTCCTTGGGATGCCAGCCATGTGCCACGGTGCCAACAGACGCTTGAATACCACTCTTTCTCCCTTGTATTCCAACCACTCTCCTCCCTGTTATTGTTAAGCTGTGAACGAGGAAGAAATGTAGGTGAAAGTACGAATCAGTCTTGACACTGGGTTCACTTAACAACTGCATGATTCACTTAACAACTGCAGTGATTAAATTTACAACTAGGGCAAAAATCTTGTAGAATTGAGTGCAATTCACTTAACAACCGCTTTGCTTAGCAACAGAAATTCTGCTACTGGTTCTGGCTGTAAGTTGAGAGGTACCTCTCAAGGGTTGACCTCAATGTGACGGCATTTTAAGGTTTGGGGAATTAATCACAGAAGGAAGAGGCTTTAGCGGTAACCTTTGGTCTAAGAAAGCGGTAAGGTTGCCCTGTTTTGTATCTGCAATTCTGGAGAGAATACATGCTACGCCTGTAGATATACATTAATCATAGGAAAGTATAAAATTCACAAGCAGTGGTGGTATTCAGCCAGTTCTATCCAGTTTGGGCGAACTGGTAGCGGCGGTTGTGGGAAGCTCTGCCCACTGCCCAGACGTCCCGTTTTTGATGCTCTGTGCATGCGTGGAAGGCGTGCACGTTTACTTTTGAGAACCGGTAGCAAAGGTAAGTGAATACCACCGCTGCTAGGGAGTGTCTTTGATTTGAAATCACAAGTACTCATCTGGAGCTAATTTTCAGTGCTGGAACCCCTTTGAATACAGGGTACCACCATTTCCAGACTGATGGTCCTGGCACCTTGCAGGTTTACTTGCTGCTAGTGTCACTGACTTTTGAACATGGGAGAGATGCGAAGACACTCAGAACTGTGTAGAACAGGGGTGAAATGCTCCCGGTTCGGACCGGATCGCCCGATCCGATAGCGATGGTGGCAGGTGGTTTAGAGAACCGGTAGCAAACATCCCTGTCCACCCCCATGCCCAGCTGAGCCGCGCAATCATCAGAAGGTTTTTAAAATTATTTTTAAAAGCATTTTTTTCTACAATGTCTTCGGCCAAACAAATGCTTTTAAAAGTTAAAAAAAAAAGCCTCTGATGATCATGCGGCTAAGTTGGGATCGTCAGAGGCTTTTAAAAGCGTTTTTTCTATAACCTCTTCGGCCGAGGCATGGCATGGCTTGGGTGGGCGTGGCAGGGGAAGGATACTGTAAAATCTCCATTCCCACCTCACTCCAGGGGAAGGATACTGTAAAATCTCCATTCCCTCCCCAATCCAGGGGAAAGTTACTGCAAAATCCCTCCCGATCAGCTGGGACTTGGGAGGTAGAGAATAGATGGGGGTGGAACCAATCAGAATTTTTACTACCGGTTCTCCAAACTACTCAAAATTTCTGCTATCTGTTCTCCAGAACTGGTCAGAACCTGCTAAAATCCACCTCTGGTGTGAACATTCTGTGGTCCCCAAACTGTTTTATCTTTGTGATTTTATTGGACTTTACTTCTTTCCCCCTTGTTTTCCAAGACAAATGCTGGATGCTTTCCTCTGGATTCTGAGCAGTGGCTCCAAAGGTGGCCATTTCTTTCTTTCAGTCATATCTCTCAGCTCAGCTGCAGCACCACTGGCTATTTTCTTTGTGCCTGCTATCAATTTTTTTAGTCCTTTTTTAGACACTAAGTCCTGTCACCCAGCTGAACCTCTGGCATTACATCCAATTCTCTGAGGGTGACCCTCATGACTCATTGGCTCCTGCAGCAAAAAAAGATTCTCCCTCAAAGGATTTCTTTCAAAGCTCCTTTTCTTTCTCCTGCTGCATTTCAAAAGAGCATTTATCTCTTTCCATCAGAGTTGTGTGGTGGCCTAGAGGTGGAGCTCTCATCTCTGTCAGGGTTCCGACGGATGCCCTAATTAAATCATGAGCCTCGAGCCGAGCTTCAAAAGAAATCCAGTTATTTATTAGGAGCTCCATGTCAGCACCTTCCCAAATGAAGCCAACTCTGACCCCACGTAATTTGCGGCCCTAATCATGACCCTGTTTCCCCCTTCCTCCCAGGGTGTGTAATCAATCACAGTCACCAACAGAGCAATTTCGAGGGTTGTAGAGACCACTCCCCTCTGGCCGCTGTGGGTAACCCTGGGAGACAGTCTTGAGAAAGAAATGCCTGGAATGCACTCCTATCTTTGGCTGCCGGCTGCTTTGTTGGTTTCCTTGCCTATGGCAACTCGAGAGCAAGCCAGGGATGCTTTGTGAGTTGACAGCCTCACAATCCGGAGGCTGTGAGTTCGATCCTAGGTAGAGGCAGATATTTCTCTCTCTGGGCACACTGAGAATATATCTGCTGAACGAAACTCTGCATTGGCGACATGAAGGGCATCCGGCCATTAAAACACTCTGCTAGCTCCATTCAGTTGTCCAGACTCCACACCGTGAGGGATGATGGGGCCGTTAAATGAGGATGATGATTTATCTCGTTCTATCCAGCTAGCCTGATTGGTGCCATCATAGCATCCCCCACCCACCCCAAAGCTCACATGCCATGCTGCCCATTTTTGGCCCATTTTCAGTCTGTTTTTTGGCCCGTTTTTAGCCTGTTTTGGGCCCTTTTTTGGCCTGTGTTTGGCCAGTTTTTTGGCCATTATTGGCTCAATTTTCGACCCAGTTTCAGTGCTGCAGGAGGCCATGGAGGGTGAAAACTAGGTGTGCCCTGCCCCGCTTGCAGCCCATTTTAGCCGCCAGAGGCACCGCGGGCTGGTCCCTTGATATTTAAGCACCCTGTGGGTTGTATTTGGCCCGCAGGCCTTGAGTTTGACACCCCTGCACTGTGGGAACTTAAAATGTATCCCTTAGCTAAAAAAAGTGAAGTGAGATGAAACGAAGTAAAGAGAAGATGACGCACACTAGGCTTTCCTGGCATCTCAGTTTGTTTCTTTGTTTACATCTAAATTGGCTTATTCTGTCATGACAAAATGACAGAAAAAACAACAACAAAGGCATTGCTACATAGAGTCTGGAAAAACCCAACAACTATTCAGAAGCTTCAAACATCACACAAGAGGTCCATCAGCCACCCTACCAGGGGTGAAATCTAAAATTTTTCCCTACCGGTTCTGTGGGTGTGGCTTTGTGGGTGTGGCAGGGGAAGGATACTGCAAAATCTCCATTCCCACCCCACTCCAGGGGAGAATACTGCAAAGTCCCCATTACCTCCCCACGCCTGAGGGAAGGATATTGCAAAATCTCCATTCCCACCCCACTCTGGGACCAGCCAGAGGTGGTATTTGCCGATTCTCTGAACTACTCATAATTTCCGCTACCGGTTCTCCAGAACCTGTCAGAACCTCCTGGATTTCACCCCTGCACACTACTCTAATCCAAAGCCTTTAAAGAGCAGGGTGGGAGCCCAAGGAGTCTTGGAGGAATAGTGTTCCAGAAGGCAGGGAAGAGAAGGCCCATTTCCTGGATACACCAGATGATGAAAAAACATAATAAAATGTAGTCACCTGAGTTTGGAACATGGCAAATGGCTCAACATCTAATAATGTACCCTAGGGGACGGGGAGCACCAGAACAAGAGCTAAGTATCCCCAGGAAGGCCTGTCATAACTTTGAATGGTTGCTAAGTGACCGGTTGTGGGTTGAGGATTACCTGTTGTGTGCTTGGCATTGTGTGATTTCTTCTGGAAAAGCCATTATAGAAGCAGACAGGAGAGCAGCTAAAGGATTTTTGTGAGAAAATAGCTTTAAGGAGAAGGGTTGAAACACGGATTACGGTTTCAGAAACAATTCATTGTACAGAAAAAGTACAACGAATTATTTCAGAAAAAGTAACCCCAGCTAGGGTGCATCTGGTAGCTGACTTTTTAATCCATATTTTAAAATAATAATATTCAAAATTTAACATTATTTTAAAAGCAGTCTATAAAATCACTCTTCTTCCATCAGAGATTTACTCCTGGGGATTACAATTTCTTACAGATTTTCTTACAGATTAAAAGAGTTGGAACATAATGAAGAACAGGTGCAGGAATTGGGTATGTCTAGTTTGATGAAAAGAAGGACTAGGGGAGACATGATAGCTGTTATGTCCTTATAAGGACATCCAGCCGGGGATTGGATAATCCACCGGGCGGGAAATTTGAAACGCTGTCATTGGACGGCCGGTCTGCCGGAGCGCTATAAAAGAACTCCGGCAGCCCAGCACCCGTCTGTTCTGACTTAGTTGAGAGCTGAATAAAACTTGTTGAACAGACCCCGCTGGTCTCGTCTTCTTTCCCTGCGCCCGATCTAACAATAGCAATGTTCCAATATCTCAGGGGCTGCTACAAAGAAGAGGCAGTCAAGCTATTCTCCAAAGCACCTGAGGGCAGGACAAGAAGCAATGGGTGGAAACTAATCGAGGAGAGAAGCAACTTAGAACTAAGGAGAAATTTCCTGACAGTCAGAACAATTAATCAGTGGAACAACTTGCCTCCAGAAGTTGTGAATGCTCCAACACTGGAAGTTTTTAAGAAGATGTTGGATAACCATTTGTCTGTAATGGTGTAGGGTTTCCTGCCTAAGCAGGGGGTTGGACTAGAAGATCTCCAAGGTCCCTTCCAACTCTGTTATTCTATTCTATTCTATTCTATTCTATTCTATTCTATTCTATTCTA
>WNWU01000049.1:13344635-13356100 GCA_012654045.1 Ptyas mucosa | reverse complement strand
TATTCTATTCTATTCTATTCTATTCTATTCTATTCTATTCTATTCTATTCTATTCTATTCTATTCTATTCTATTCTATTCTATTCTATTCCATATTTTTGTGTGAGGGGCCTGCCTGCCTGAGATGTTTTTTGCAGGTTACTTGAGAAAGTAACTTGGGTTCAAGCTTCTCTTATCTGACTGACCTTTGCCTTGGTTGTTGTGCTTCTGTCCTTCAAGGCCATTCCCTCAGTCCTCTACATGTCTCCTTTCACCCTGTTCCCCAGTATTCCCTGAGAGCCTGACACTCATATCTAGTGTCTCTGCACTGGCAACTTGATACAGACAATTAATTCTAAATTGCTATCTCTGACATTCTTGTGGGTTTGCTGTGAGAACAAGTATGGCATTTAATGATGCTGCATTGGACGTCCTCAATGACCTTTCTAGAAAGGAGATGTCAGGAGATGAAAGGAAGGATGCTCTGGTTTGTTCAATGGCCTGGCGGCACCAGATTTTTACCCAAGTGGGCCTTTGTTTCAATAGTGGCTCTGTTGGCTCCTATTCACTGCTTCCCTGCCTTTTCATAGAGAGGGAAAATAATCTTCAGGCCCCATCTCTTCTTTGCTTGTCCTGCTATCGTTCTGCAGCCCATTTGATTTGCTTTTTAAGACTTTACAAGATTGAAGTATGAAAATAATCACCCCAAACTGAAACCACATTTCACTGATTGACAGATTCAGATCTCGCCAGTGGCGGGATTCAAATAATTTAACAACCGGTTCTCTGCCCTAATGACCGCTGGGTGGGTGTGGCCATGGGCGGGCATGGCCAGGGGGTCTGACAGGCAGCACTCAGCCTCCTGGACCCCCTTGGGAGCAAAAACGGACTGCAGGGGAGAGGCGCTGCCCCCCTGCACCCCATTTTGGGCCTAGTAGGTCTCCCTGCAGCCTCCTGAGAGGAAAAATGGGCCATGGGGAAGCCCAGTGGTGGGTTCCTCCTGGTTCGGCCCAGTTCGTGAGAGCCGGTAGCGGTGACAATATGACGTCACCGAACCGGTTCTCTGTCTTAGGGAGCTGGGCCCTCCTGCTCGCCCCCGCGTTATGCCGACCTTATATTTCTTCTTTTTTCGCCCAGCTGAGAGGTGCGGCAATCCGCTCTGCCGCAATCCGCTCTGCTGCACCTCAGCTGGGCAGATTCACAACGCGCTTGTGCAAAGCGCAAGTTTGGCGTGTAGGTGAGCAACCTGAGCATGCGCACGGCGATCGCGGGCGAAGTGCGCGCACAAAGAGAACCGGTAGTAAAGCCGGTTATAACCCACCCCTGGCCCGGCCTCCTTGCAGCCTCCTGGGAGCAAAAACAGGCTGTGGGTAGGCCACGCTGCACCCCCCCCCCATTCCCCATTTTGGGACTAGCAGGCCTCCCTGCACTTACCTGGGAGCCAAAACGGTGTGTGTGGGGACTCCTGGAAGGGGCAGGCGGGGCCAGCCAGTAATTTAACAACCGGTTTTCCCAAATGGGCTGAATCCCACCACTGGATCTCGCCTTAGAGAGGACACTGGACTTTTCCAGAGACGAGGCATGAGCTGGCTTTTATCCTGTGTGATCTGTGCTTCCCGCAGTCCCTCTCTTCCACCACTGATAGACATTTATAAAGCAAAGGTGCATTTGTTAGCCTCCCTGGTCCCCCCACCTTGTATTTCCTCACTACCAGATTAGGACTGCAACAACCATAATAACCACCAGGGGGCACCAAAGTGATATGGAAAACTAATACATTGCTGCCATCTAGTGGCTGTTCAGATTTTGGCAGCTTAGAAGCAGAAGTCCTAGCAGTGAATAATTCTAGGAACTTGGGGAGGGGAATTGTGGGTAAAAACTGGGGCCCAGAAAGCTAAGTAACACCCTTCACGGAGTGTCCAAAGGCATGGGATTTTTAAAAGCATTACTTACAAGGTCTATGCTTGTCTATGACTATAATAAAGATGTATATGATTTACAAGAGCTCTTCCTTCATTTAACTTCTCTTTCATTCTTCGTCAACAATGGTTTTGGGGTGAAAAAATAGCCGCAAATTATCCTTCAATCCCTTGGGCTTTTGTTGGGTGATCTATCCTTCCATGACCATGGGACATCTTAATTCAAAATGAGTCTATATTTGCACACGAAAATGGGGGTGGTTTTATTAATTCGTGACCAGAAGAAACTTAGATGTGTTGGGGGATGAAATCTGTAGATGGTGTTGGAAGAAATATCCTTCTGGATTTTGCTCCAAGTGGGGAAAAAGACACTGGAAACATGGAGACTGTTGGAAAGTTGGTTTAATGGTGGGCAGGATCACATGGCTTGAGTTCCTAAACAGAAGAGGGCGAGATACAGCGAGTCCCCGGGTTTTATGCTCTCTCTAGCTTTGAACTTCCTGGGGCCCCGAAAGAGTATCCTGGTTGTCAGACTCCCAGGGGGCGGGGGTCTTAGCTAGCCTTGCTGTTTGATGTAATCTTTCCAGGTGCCATGTGGTGAGTTTCTGTCCTAGATGGATCCCATTGTGTTAGTTTCTGTTGCTACTGTGTTGCAGATGGATCCTATTGTCAAAGATTGAGTTTCTGCCTCTGGCCCATTAACAAAAGGGTGGGGGCAGGAAGGTGGGAGCTGCTTTGTGTTTAAAACATGTTTCTCCATTTCTCGACCAGGGAAACATAATATTCTGTCTTTTTAATATTTCCTAAAATATTTCATTCTTCTAGGAAAGGGGTGGGTGCTAACTTCCTACAATGGGAATGAAGATACTTGAGCTATTTTGCTGTAGCCCATTGTTTTCTAGCAGAAGACTGATCTGGCATGATTCAACCTGCTATTTTCTTCTAGTCCTGTAGACCTGGCATTGAGAAATGCTTCGTGATTGCCATCTTATCTCTTTTGTATTGTGGAAACCTACGGAGTATATTGTCTTTTCTTCAGGGTTCCTTATCATGCCATAGAGATTCCTTTATGACGATTTCATTGAGGGCCGCATCACGGTTGTGTTGGACCTCGAGGGGTGGGGTGGGGAAGGGGGCGGGGAAGGGGGCGTGGCCAGGGTGGGAGGGGCCAGGTCAATATCACTCATGTCAGAGGTGCCTTTGGTAGCCCGAGCACTCGGCCAGCCAAAACGGACTCCCGAGCTACATTTCCAACTGCAATGACCTCCTATAACCCTCTGCCAGCAAAAACGGAGCCCAGGAGGGCCACACACAGCCCTCACAAACTCTATTTTCAGCTGCGATGGCCTCCTGCAACCCTCTGCCAAGGAAAATGGAGCTTGGGAGAGCAGTATGCGGCCCTCCTGAGCCCTGTTTTCCCTGGCAGAGGCACCACAAGCCAATCCTTTGCTGTTTCCAGGGCAGCCCTGTGGGCCAGATCTAAGCTCCTCACAGGCCGGATCCAGCCCCCAGGCCTTGAGTTTGCCCCCCCCCCTTTTATGATACCACATATGCAATAGGCACAGCATTCCCTATTTTGCTTGGGTTTTTTCCCCAAGTATCATCTCAGGCACTTTTGTTTTAGAAGTGTTCAGTGATATTGTCCAACACACTATGAATGTGAGTTTACTGTAGAATGAGTATACTGTAGAAAGCTTTCTCCTTTCTAAAAGGAGAAAACTTCAAGTGTTTCAAATCCTTTGAATGCACAGTGCACAATTATTTTTCTGCTGATATTTCATTACCTCATCTTTCTTTGTTCTTGTTATAGTATTTTCCTTTTTTAAATCATTCTTTTTCATCTTCCCCATTGTTTTTTGTGGAAAAAAGTATAGTAGGCAGCAGGCGTGAAACCCAGCAGGCTCTGACAGGTTCTGGAGAACTGGTAGCGGAAATTTTGAGTCGTTTGGAAAACCGGCAAATACCACCTCTGACTGGCCCCAGAGTGGGGTGGGAATGGAGATTTTGTAATATCCTTCCCCCAGGAGTGGGGAGGGAATGGGGATTTTTCAGTGTCCTTCCCATGGATCGGGTGGGAATGGAGATTTTGCAGTATCCTTCCCCTGCCATGCCCATCAAGCCACGTCTACCAAGCCACACCATGCCCACCAAGCCATGCCCACAGAACCGGTAGTAAAAAAAATTTGGATTTCATCACTGATAAGCAGGAATCTGGTCCTTGTTGACATCAGCCCAAAGTAGAAGATAAGTTAATTCAATAAAGTTCATTAACCTGGATGTCTTGGAAATTTGTCTGTGGAATCAAACTGTAGTCATTTTCTTGGATGGTAAATAAATCACTTGCCTGACATGGCCTGGACACCATCTGTGTAAAATTTCTGTTAGATTTATTTTGCAGAATCATTTCTAATTGTCATGGAGGTTCCTAGTATTAAATTGTGAGGCACAGGATGACTGAATAATGACATTATCATAGCATTCATCCAGCATAACCATGTCAATGAGGCATTATTTAAACACTGGTTGGGAATATTTGTTGGAAATGCATCTGATTTTTAAAAAGCAGCAATTCTTCAGTATTTTATTCAAACTGCAAATGTCACGGTTCCTCGAAAATGTAACAATATGAATAGAATAGAATAGAATAGAATAGAATAGAATAGAATAGAATAGAATAGAATAGAATAGAATTCTTTATTGGCCAAGTGTGATTGGACACAAAGGAATTTGTCTTTGGTGCATACGCTCTCAGTGTACATAAAAAAACAAGATACATTCGTCAAGAATCACAACGTACAACACCCAGTGACAGTCATACGGTACAATAAGCAAAATGACTATATTTTTCGAAGTATAAGACACCGAAAAGAGGCTGAAAATTTGGGTGCGTCTTATACTCCAAATGTAGCTTTCTTGAAGCTTTTTTCAGCCCTAACGAGGCACTAGCGAGTGAAGTGATCTACCTCTGACTCTCAGCTGTGCTTTAGAAGCTTTTTTTCAGTAAAGTGATCTTCCGTGCTTTGCCTGCTCCCTCCGACTCTCAGCTGTGAAGTTTTTTTCAGCCCTAACAAGGTGCTAGCAAGTGAAGCGATCTCCGTAGTTTGCCTGCTTTTCTCATTGCTCCTCTCCAAAGATCAGTTGTGCTTTAGAAGCTGTTTTTTATCCCCAAGCAGGGGATAAAAACCTGCAAACTAATGTGCTGAAGCTGACCAGACTAAGGACGCTAGCCAGATGAATACCTGGTAGGCAGATCCCCCCCCCCCCCCCAGTCCCAATTTTCCTCCCCAAAAACTAAGCTGCGTCTTATTCTCCGGTGCGTCTTATACTTCAAAAAATATGGTACATACAATGTGCTTGTAGTCCTAATTCATATTCTACTAATTTGGGCCATCTCTTGCTGGCATTTATTAGAAGCCACTAGGATGCCACACCCTTCTTGAAATCACCACACGGTGATGAAAACATCACACAATGATGTCATGGCTCAGATGATGTTCCTTCCCCTCCTTTAATCTTCACTTCTCATGGCTTAATTCAACCTACCTTGCCTTGCACTTCAGCTGCAAAATTTGTTAAATTGGGAAAGGGGAGGTTTTAATTTTGCCCCTTCCCCAGATTTTCATACATTCTATTTAGAAAAAACAACAACAATTCATATGGATTGTATGTCTGACACAATTGCAGAGTATCAGCCTGCAAAGCATCCCTGGCCTGCTCTTGAGTTGCCATAGGCAAGGGGGATGGGAAAACGGTGAAGCAGCATGGCAGCCAAAACCATGAGCACATTCCAGACATCTCTCTCTCAAAGCTGTCTCCCAGGGTTACCCACAGCGGCCAGAGGGGAGTGATGTCTACAACCCACAAAATTGCTCTGTTGAAGAATGTGACTGACGACACACCCTGGGAGGAGGGGGGAAACAGGGTCAAGATTGGGTCATATATTACGTGGGGTCAGAGTTGGCTTCACTCAGAACATGCCAACACGAAGCTTCTAATAAATAACTGGATTTTTTGAAGCTTGGCTCAAGATTCATGATTTAATTAGGGCATCCCTCGGAACCCTGACACAGAGAAGATAAGAGAGACCGGCTAGAACAGAAAGAAACGGAAGCACAGGAAGCAGCCTCAAAAAATGACACCCAAATCCTCTTCCACATAATCAAGAGACTTGACAGGCCACCAAACAAAAGCTAATGTGTCCATCAGAGATAAAAATGGGAAGATACTTCTTGACAAAAAGAACATGGTCCACACTGGGCTGAACAGAGACCCTGAATCAACCACATCTGACTGCAATGCATAATTTTAGTCTAATATAGACATCATCTGTCTATAGGTTGTGAAATTAAAGAATTTTCATCACGTCTTTTGACTGCCAGTTGGTGTTCATGGTTGTGTTCTGCCAGTTTTCTGCCTCTTTGTCCTACATAGAGGGACCTAGTGTTGTAGTTTTTATGTTGTATGTTGTAGATGACTCCTATTTTTTTCTTCTGGGGTTGCTGGGCCTTTTGGTTTCCTTAGGATGTTTTGAAGGGCTTTAGTGGCTTGTATGCTATGCTGATTCCATGTACTTGTAGTCAGAGATGGGATTCACTTACCTTTCCTACCGGGTCGCAAATGTGAACGTGTGCTCCCACCTTCCATGTATGCTCAGTCTTCTGTTCATGCTCTTTGCTCGCATGCCTCCCAGGCACGGCCTCCAAAACGTGGCTAAATAGGACAGCATTACATTCAGGCGGCTGGGTGGGGCCTACCGCAGTCGGCACTACCGGTTCGCCCGAACTGGACAGAACCGGCTGAATCCCACCAGAGGTGGGTTTCAGCCGGTTCTGACCAGTTCTGGAGAATCAGTAGCGGAAATTTTGAATAGTTCAGAGAACCGGTAGTAAAAATTCTGACTGGCCCCACCCACATCTATTCTCTTCCTCTCAAGTCCAAGCTGATTGGGAGGAAATGGGGATTTTGCAGTAACCTTCCCCTGGATTGGGGGGGGGAGGGGAAATGGAGATTTTACAATATCCTTCCCCTAGAGTGGGGAAGGAATGGAGATTTTACAATATTTTCCCCCTGGAGTGGGATGGGAATGGAGATTTTACAGTAACCTTCCCCTGCCACGCCCACCAAGCCATGCCCACCAGACCACACCATGCCCACCAAGCCATGCCTACAGAACTGGTAGTAAAAAAAATTGAAACCCACCATTAAATCCCACCACTGGTTGTAGTAGTCTATTTGTGGCATCTGAGATATTCTTGATCTATGGCAGTGTAATTCTTTTTAGGGTTTGTGTTGGTTGCGCTGTATAGTGCTGTACTAAACGATGGCTGGCAAAATGAAAGCGTTCCAGGTGACCAGAGAAAAAGCATCATTATCAAACTGCCGCAAAAGGGCAACCTAAGTGATTGTAACAACTGGAGAAGAATCACACTTCCCTCAGTCCCTAGGAAAATGCTATATACTGTCCTACTTAAAAGACTCCAAAACAAGATCGAACAATATATTCGTGAAGAACAAGCTGGATTTAGAAAACGTCACTCACGTTGTGAAGAGATCTTCTGCAAAATATCATAGAACAGAGCAAGGAATTTTTAAAAAACCGGGTGATAATTAACCTTACTCATTTTTAAAAAATGCATTTGACTCTAAGTATTTGACACCGTCAATAGAGAATCATTATGGAACACACTACAAACATGTGGTATCCCTAAGAGATATGTTAACATCTTTAAAAACATCTTTAAACAACACCAGGTGCTGTGTAAAAATTGAAAATGGCAGTGTTGACTTCTTTGCGATTAATACCGGTGTAAGGCAGGGATGTGTCCTATCTCCATTTTTATTTCTGTGTCAGGGTTCCGACAGATGCCCTAATTAAATCATGAGCCTCAAGCCAAGCTTCAAAAGAAATCCAGTTATTTATTAGGAGCTTCATGCCTGCACGGACCAGGTGGAGCCAACTCTGACCTTAGTTAATTCGCGTTTTGCCTCTGACCATGTTTCTCCCTCCCCTCAATAATGTATCATCAGTCACATTCCCCAACGAAGCAATTTTTCAGGTTGTAAAAGTCACTCCCCTCCGGCCACTGTGGGTTTCCATGGAGATGACCTCAGTGTATTGGTTGGAATGTGCCTTGTTTGGACTGAGATACCAGCTGCTTGATGCCGCTGCGAAGTTCGTTTTCCCATCCCCCTTGCCTATGGCAACTCGAGAGCAGGTCAGGGATGCTTTGCGAGGTGACATTCTGATTATCAGGAACTATACCATGAAAAGGTATCGTTAGAGGATGTGCCTATCGTCCCTGTCATTGTATTTTTATTCTTTTATTCTTGTTCTCGTTTTTGTTTGACAAATTCTAATAAATAAATAAATAAAAAATAGGCAATGAATACTTTGGATTTCGGCATTCTGTGGAATAAACAAGGCAATTGGACTGACCTAGTTTTGCTGATGACATTGCTTTACTTGCAAACAGTAAGACAAAATTGAGAGAGATGACACTACCACTTGAAGCAGAGGCAAGTAATGTGGGCTTAATAATGAGTGAAGACAAGACCAAGCTGATGCAAGTTGGCAATGTTCAAGACAACACTCCGATGACAGTAAGAGGCCAGGCCTTAAAATTAGTGGAACAATTTAACTACCTTGGTAGCATCATGGATACAGATGGAGGAACAGAAGCAGATGGGAAATGCTGAACAGGTAAAGCAACTGTCATACAATCTACTGTTGGAAGAAATGTCCATCTGGGTTCAGTTCCAAGTGGGGAGAAAGACACTGGAAACATGGAGACTGCTTGGAAAGATGGTTTAACGGTGGAACAGGAACCACACGGCTTGAGTTTCTGAACAGGAGCACATGGCTTGAGTTCCTGAGTAAAATCACATGGCTTGAGCTCCTGAGCAGAAAAAAAAAGGATCGAGATGCTGGGAGCACCTTGGTTTTATGCCCTCTGTTGTGCCCCACCTCAGAGATTCTTGTTCCTGTATAAGAAATGTATCCTGATTGGTTGTGAATCTCCCAGAGGGTGGGGGGGGGTCCTCCCAAGTTTTCTTGAGCCTTGCCATGTGGTATTTCTGTTGCTAGTGAGTTTCTGTTGCTAGATGGGTCCTGTTGTGTTGCAGATGATGGTCCAATGACAAAGGTAGGGGGAATGAGTGAGCTTGGCTGAGGCTTTAATGGCCCATTGACAAAGATGGGGGGAGGCAGGAAGCTGCTCTGTCTTTAAAACATGCTTCTCTATTTCTCGTGCAGGGGAATATAATATTCTGCCTTTTTAATATTTCCTAAAATATTTCATTCTTCTAGGAGAAGGGTGAGTGCTAACTTCCTACACTACCCCTGGTGGTTGCAATATTTTGATTGGAGCCACACACCCTTTTCACATACAGATGTCATGCTTGCCAATGGGCACAACTGGATGACCCTGCAGACACTGGTGGTTGGGTTTGCCTGGAGATGTTATTGCTTCTACCTTTATTAGGTTTTACATGTCCTCCTTCTTAAATCTCAAAAACATTGATTTCTAAATGTCAAGATGGATGCCTTAGTTTTAATCTCCTCCAAAGGAGACAGCTGCTGTTTTCTGTCCACAAGCCTCAAAATTACTAGAACGAGAATCGTTGCTGGAGAGCTGTGTTGGTTTATAGTAGCAAAAAAATAAAAATAAAAAAATCTATAGAATTGAATTCTCCTTCTTCCTTCTCCACATTATCATCACCATAATTAGGATCGTTGACTGATAAGAGAAACTAAACAGGTGAAGGAGGAGGGGCTAAGAGAAGGAGGAGGGGCCAAAGGAAGGAGGAGGGGCCAAAGGAAGGTCTTTCCTTTAGGAAGGAAGTGCAATGTATCACAAAACCAGAAACTGCCTGAAGAACATGGGTGGGAGAGAAGCTAGTTGGAAGGTTTGCAGCAGTGGAGGTATTCAGTCAGTTCTAACTGGTTTGGGCAAACCTGTAGCGGCGGCTGCGGGAGGCTCTGCCCACCCATCCGGATATCATAATGTCCCGTTTTTGATGCTCTGTGCATGCATGGAAGGCCCTGAGCGTGCACAAACCGGTAACAAAGGTAAGTAAGTACCACCCCTGGTTTGCAGTGGTGAAAATTATCTTCTTGTCTGTCCCTCTAAAGCACACACATGTGCATGCACCTACTTACACACACAACAGAACAGGGAGTTTAAAAAACAAACAAACATAAGCCACCCACATGAGCTGTGTTACTAGCACGGTTTGAAATGTGTATCAGATGTGAAAAATCATATTCATAATATGACCCACAATCGTTTTAGCTTTGCCCCTGCTAGTTTAATGCCAGTTTAGTTGTGTTAATTAGGGGTCTAAACGGGAAAAAAATAATACAATTGTTTGATAAGTGCTACGGAGTTAAATAAAGAATGATAAATCTTGAAAAACAGTTTTTCCGGAGTGTTTCTTCTGATGTCAGACGATAATCTCAAGAAATCAGCATTTGTGAATAGAAGTGCTTGGCCACTGATTAAAATTATTCTCAATCAAATGCTAAGTGGATTACTTGCAAAACATTTCAAGTGCAGAAAGAAATTGCGCATGGGTCAAATCCATACAGCTCACATCTTTGTGGAATCCTTTTATTTCCTTTTTAAAAAACAAAAACTGAAAGCATTTTAACTTATCCTTTAAGCCAACCCCCTCCACCGCTTCCAGAACAGCTTATGGAGGTTAACAATAATACTAAGAAAATCCACTTTTGATTTGAGTAGTAGGTCATGATAAAATATAAAATGTCAAAAATATAATTACTGAATGCCGTTCTACTGCTAATTAATGTGTTTTGCTCCTCAGTTTCCCTGAGTCTTGGAGCTTGGAGAGCTCACCCAGTCACTTTTAATTTATCTCTTGTTATTTTATTGCTGCCTTTTTCCTCCCTGAAATAACAAACTTGAAAGTCTTTTTTTTTAAAAAAAATATGGCTGATGTACAGGATGACAGCTCTTGGAACAGAGCTTGCAGCGATCTGATCCCACTGAGGTCAGCAAGATAGTAGGGAGAAAACCCACCTACCACGTGTAAAAGACGAGCAGGATTTTCTGAAAATAGTCCTTCAGCTACAACCAAAGAGAATTTTCTAACGTGAACATATATTCCTGGAAAAGCCATCACAATATTGCATTTGCCAGCTTTTCGGTTGATTTAGCTGAGCTTTTGGCAAATGCTTTCGTTTTTTTTTGAATCTGTAGAGATTTTCCCCTCATGCAAAGTGCAGATTGGACGTTTCGTTTATGTTTAGTGAAAGAACCGATAAACCTCACCCCTGAAGAATTTTATGTTTTTCCTTTTAACCCTGTTTAAAGAGCAAACAGTATTTTTTTTTTTTTAAAAAAAAGAACAGATGGCTAAGAAAGAGGATTGTTTGGCCAAATTCTGTTGGGAGAATTGAGACTGGGGAAATCGAGAATTTTACCTCATGTCTCTACAGATCCTTTTCAATAACATCAGATGAACATAAGGAAAGGCAGCTGCTTAGATCCTATCATCCATCCATCTATCTATCTATCTATCTATCTATCTATCTATCTATCTATCTATC
>WNWU01000049.1:13297009-13344625 GCA_012654045.1 Ptyas mucosa | reverse complement strand
TATCATCTATTTTTATTATCTATCCGTCCATCCATCCATCCATCCATTCATCCATCCATCCATCTTCTTTCTATCTATCTATCTATCTATCTATCTATCTATCTATCTATCTATCTATCTATCTTTATCTAATATGTCAAGCACGTATTAGATAACAGATATAGGTATAAACATGGTTATTAATACATGAAATGGATATGAATAAAAGGGGACATTAGGACAGAGACGGTAGGCATGTTGGTGCGCTTATGCACGCCCCTTACAGACCTCTTAGGAATGGGGTGAGGTCAACAGTAGACAGTCTAAGGTTAATGTTTTGGGGATTTGTGGATGAAACCACAGAATCAGGTAGTGCATTCCAGGCATTGACCACTCTGTTGCTGAAGTCCTATTTTCTGCAGTCGAGTTTGGAGCGGTTTACCTTGAGTTTGTATCTATTGTGTGCTCGTGTGTTGTTGTGGTTGAAGCTGAAGTAGTCATCGACAGGTAGGACATTGTAGTGGATTGTAGCTTCCTTAAGAGTGTTTTGCTCTTGTAGCGCAGAAGCTTCTGCCAATCTATGTTTGTAGCAAAATGCCATGAATTGGGCACATAAATCCAAGGATCTTCACTCCAGCTCTATGCACGTAGTATTGGTGAGTATTTATATGGGTGTTGTGGTCCGCCAGCAGCCTGAGGACCTGGCAGCAGAGTCGGACAGTGAGGAGGCTGGGGAGGACAATGGGCCAGTTCTGGAGTCAGGGGAAGGCCCAGATGAGGGCTGTGCATCGGAGGCAGAGATGGGGCCAGGACCATCTGGGAGCGATGCACGGACTCCGGAACCTCCAGAGGCGGACAGCAGAGAGGCAGAGGAATAGGAGGAGCCTGTTCCTAATGCACGCATGCGAAGAGCTGCCAGAAGGCAAGAGCAGCAGAAGAAAAAAAAGGACGACTCAGGAGTAAGGCCAGAAGATGATTGGCCACTCCCATAAGGCTTAAAAGAGCAGCAATTGGGTTCTTTGTAGAAAAGCAACGTTGAGTCCCATGCTTCTTGTCAGCATCTCTTGAACTTTATGGGGTTTTTGCCAAGAAAAGCCTTTGGCAAGTTGCCAAAGACATCAAAGGTTGGTGATAAGGCCGAGGGACTGGTTATTAGGAATTTTGTTTTGGACTAAGCGAGAATGAATTAATTCTCAGCTGTTTTAATAAAATAAGTTTGTTGAGGACTGAATTGTGTTTGGTAATCACTACTTGGGTCTTGGTCGCAACAATGGGTTTGTGTAAAATCAGGATTCAAACACTTGATCATGCTTGCCTGTTTGCATGTAAATGCTTGGAATTTTCCCTCCCCCATTGGAACTGCCCAAGATGTATTCATTATATTCTGTTGTTTTCCAGAATTGGCCATTCATTTCTGCTTCTGTAACCAGAAATTAGCAATCTATAAAAAGACTTTAAGGCTATTGCACTAAGCAAGTTGTTGGAGTACATGGCAGGATGGGAGAAGAGAGCAAGGAAATGACTGATAGCAGGGAGAAAGCAAATATAATAACAGATTTGGAAGGGACCCTAGAGGTCTTCTAGTCCAACCCACTGTTCAAGCAAGAGACCCTATATCAGTGATGGCTAACCTTTTTGCCATCGTGTGCCAAAAGCGGGCAGGGAGCGGGGGGGACACATGCATGTGTGCCCACATCCATAATTCTATGCGCCCCACCCTCATGCTCCCTCTACTTTTGCTGTGATGGCACGGTGGGCTCAATAGGCCCATTTTTCGTTCTCCGCAGGCTCCAGAGCCTTTCTAGGAGCCTGGGGAGGGCAAAAACAGCCTTCCCCACCCTTCCTAGAGGCCCTCGGGAGGCCGGAAACAGCATCTTTCCTGACTTCTGGTGGGCCCAGAAGGCCCAAAAATCAACTGGCCAGCGCACACATGTGTGCCCAAGCTGAGCTCGCGTGCCCACCAATATGGCTCCGCGTGCCATCTGTGGCACCCGTGCCATAGGTTCGCCATCATGGCCCTATATCATTCTGGACAAATGGCTGTCCATTCTTTACATTTTTACCCTCCCGCCCCTCTATGCATGCGCGCACAACCTCCCCGCGCCCCATTTTGGGCCTAGCAAGCCTTCCTGAAGCCTCTGGAGGCCCATTAGGCCCATTTTTTTGCCCTCCCCAGGCTCCAGAAGCTTTCCTGGAGCCTGGGGAGGGTGAAAACGGCCTCCCCCAGCCCTCTGGAGGCCAGAAATGGACCATTTCTGGACTTCTGGGATGCCTGTCTTTCGCCCTCCCAGAGCCTCCACACGAGCCCTGTATTTACCTGGCATCCAAAATGGGCCACATGGAGACTCCTGGGAGGGGTGGGGCGGAATCAGCCAAAAATCAGCTGGCCGGCACAGGCGAGCATGCACAGTGTCCTAGGTTACCTAGGATAACAGCTCACATGCCCGCAGAGATGGCTCTGCGTGCCACCTGTGGTATGCGTGCCATAGATTCGCCATCACAGGCCTATAGGAACAGTCTTTGCAGAATACTTTCTCTTGGTTCCCAGAATGGTCCAGGGTGGTGAAGACAGTCATTTCCAGCATGGCCCAGGAGATTTTCTAAAGCTGTTTCTTGTCAATGTGTTTTTCTCCAAGCTTCATAATTTATAGTTCATGTCCCCGGCCGCAAACTGTCCTTATGATGAACAGATAAAGGGTATTTCTGTGAAGCTTTTCATTTTGCCGTGCATGGATTTCTTTGCTAGGGTCTGTTGCTGCTATATTGAACGGGCTTCCTAATATTTCTTGAGTTTTGTGGATCAAAATATATTCTGCCTGATTTCTACAATTTCACCTTTCTCCCACTTTCATAAGGATGGTGGTGGAATAATTTGAGAAGACACTTCCCAATTTAATAACAAATTTGTGGAAGAGAGGATATTCATGTCACAGAGGCATCTGCTGAAGAGCGGAAGAATATTCTTCATTTTAGAGAAAATGGAAACGATGGAATTCTGGACTTCTATATTCATATAGAAAACATTTTGATGTACAGTATAGTCTTTAATTTAATCTGGCTGGCCGGCCAGTAATTATCTTATCCTCCACTTAATTCATTTCTTGCGAAGGCAGAGGGAGCACCACATACTCATGTTGGAGACATGTTTAGCTCTAAGGGTGTGCAAACATTTTTATTCTGAACCATTTGTTGAAAGTACAAAAGAGCTGTTTTGAGTGAAATAGGTCATTTTAAACATTCTGGAGGGGTGTCAAGGAAAATTACTGAAGCAACCTGCTCAAGTTTTTCAATCTTGCAACAGGGTACTCTGAATTCAGAACAGTTTCAAGTTGAAATATTTTGCATATCCTTCTTTGGCCCATACAAGTGGTAGGACTGGCTGTTTCTGAAACCTCCCTCCAAATGCAGGTCATACGTCAGGAATGCCTGCTGGAAACAAAGAAAGTTTTGCAGCTTTGTGATTTTCTAGGAATTAATAGACAGAGACCACTTGAACATATTATAAAAAATAGGAGAGACAATTCCAGAGATAATCCTGTAAATTGTGTTATTTTCCAAAGATTTCTGAGTATGAATTTAAACAATTCCACATTCTCTCTGTGCTTTCCATCTCATATGTAAATTGCTTGTAAGTAGCCAGATTTTAAAATCCTGGCAGTCTTGGATATACAGTTCAGATACAATGAGTCTAAATTTCAGAATTAAGATTCAGAAAAAATCCAACTGTTACCTGAGAGGGAGATGTGTGTTTGTGAACTTAAACATTTTGCTTAAAGAAAGGTTTGTATAATAAGCCCAATTTTGAACGGCACCCCTGGAGCCCTGTGTAAAATCAGGCAATTTCTATTTGGTAAAATACATTGGTCAAATCTGTGCATTCCTAACAACCACAAATGTTGTTTAACATTTTTGTTGCTCTTATTTATGCAGGAACGTAGCTAAATATTGACATTCTGTTCCTACTCTTTAATATTTTTTCAAGTGAAAATGATTATTTAAAATGTATTTCTGACACCTGAAAACTTTATTTCTTAAAATAAATGTTCAGGAAAATGAGCTTATTACCCTATGTCTGGGACTCATCCTTAAACAGCTTAAACAATGATCACTCCAACCTTGTTGGGTTAAATGTTTGGTGGTCCTAGGGGTACCCATTTAAAGCTAGGTTAAACCTCTCTCTTATTTTAAAGAGCTCCAGAATATGTCGTGTGCAGTGGTGGGTTTCAAAAAATGTTACTAACGGTTCTGTGGGCATGGCTTAGTGGGCATGGCAGGGGAAGGATACTGTAAAATCTCCATTCCCAGCCCACTCCAGGGGAAAGATACTATAAAATCTTCATTCCATCCCCAATCCAGGGGAAGGTTACTGCAAAATCCACATTTCCTCCTGATCAGCTGGGACTTGGCAGGCAGAGAATAGATGGGGGCTGGGCCAGTCAGAATTTTTACTACCCGTTCTCCGAACTACTCAAAATTTCTGCTACCGGATGACTTGCTAAAAGCGAGTCATCCAAGGAAAAAATAAGTAGAAACTCTCTTTTCTTTCTGAAGTTGATTTCAAACTGAAATGTACAGGAAATAAATAATCTGTATCAGCTACATCAGGGGTGTTAAACTCAAGGCCCGGGGGCCAGATCCGGCCTGTGGGGTGCTTAGATCTGGCTTGCAGGGTTGCCCTGGAAACAGCAAAGGACTGGCCTGAGGTGCCTCAGCCAGTGAAAATGGAGCTTGTGAGGGCCATGAGCGGCCCTCCTGAGCTCTATTTTCACTGTCAGAGGGTTGCAGGAGGCCATTGTAGGTGAAAACGGAGCTCGGGAGCCGATTTTCGTGGGCAGAGCGCTCAGGCCATCACAGGCGCCCCCGACACGAGTGAGGTTGATCTGGCCATGCTCCCCCAGGTCCCCTGAGGTCAAACACAACCCTGATGCGGCCCTCAGTGAAATCGAGTTTGACACCCCTGAGCTACAGAGTTGGGTTTGGGAAAGTGTTTGCAGGCCAGGAGAGCTCTTGGACCACAGCTTCGCCTTGAAAGTTCCCTAGTCTTATTTCAGCTGATGATGGGCAGCCTTGCCTCCGAGTTTTTTCTTTCTTTCTTTGAAGTGACTGGTTGGTGTACCAGATGGTCTCATTTTCTGCGATCAGATTCTTTTTGTGTGTGTGTGATCAGATTCGGCCGAATAGGTTGTAAAAAAAAGCTTTTAAAATTTAAAAAAAAGATCGTGCGCCACAGCTGATCACACCCCCCGCGCGCTATTCTACTTACCCCATGGCTCCTTTTGGTGTGCACTGCGTGCCTGTGCACCTTGCACTGGGTACATGGTGCGCAGTGTGCATGCGCACATACAGCGCACATGCGCAGCCAGCAAACCGGTAGTAAACCGGTTCAGATTTCACCACTGTCCTTGACCTTAGAATGGTTTACTAGAATGGCTTCCTGGTACCGATGTAGGAATCTTGGCATATCAGCTCTCTGAGGTTCAGCTCAATCCCTAAACCAAATTACAGTCCTAGCTTTTCTTTTGCCAACTTCCTGTCTAGCTGATGGCAATCTAGCAACTGGAAGCAGGACAGCTCAGCTTTGACTGATTTCTCCTAGCAAAGATAGGGAACCCCCATCATCATGGTGGTCAGATTGGGCTAGGCCCGTGATGGCGAACCCAGTGGTGGGATTCAGCCGGTTCGCACCACTTCGGGAGAACCGGTTGTTAACTTTCTGAGCAGTTTGGCAAAGTGGTTGTTGGAAGAAATCATTAGGGCAGAGAACCGGTTGTTAAATTACTTGAATCCCACTACTGGGCGAACCTATGGCACGTGTGCCACAGGTGGTACGCAGAGCCATACCTGTGGGCATGCAAGCGTTGTCCTAGCTCAGCTCCAGCGTACATGCGCCCGCCGGCCAACTGATTTTCGGGCCTTCCAGGCCCACCGGAAGTCGGGAAACGGGCTGTTTCCGGCTTCTGGAGGCCCTCTGCGGCGGGGGTGTGTGTGGGGAAGCACATTTTTGCCCTCCCCAG
Organism: Ptyas mucosa; assembly: GCA_012654045.1. Classification (NCBI taxonomy): domain Eukaryota; kingdom Metazoa; phylum Chordata; class Lepidosauria; order Squamata; family Colubridae; genus Ptyas; species Ptyas mucosa. Next base: position 13,338,632 of record WNWU01000049.1, on the reverse strand, counting down.
GCTCCAGAGGGCGAAAAACAGGCCTACCAGGCCCACCGTGCCATCGCGTGCCAGAAGTAGAGACCGGGGGGGGGGGTTTCACACACGCATGTGCAGGGGCTTTGAATTATGGGTGTGGGCACGCGCACAAACAACCCCCTGCGCTCCCCCCATTTTTGGCATGCGACGGCAAAAGGTTAGTCATCACTGGGCTAGGCCTTGGGGCAAGAATGGAGAAGTCCTGCTGAAATCCCGAGGCGTTCCTAGCCTCAGAAAACTGGTGCCTCCAATGAGGTAGATGGCGGTACGTGCGCCTTGTGAAAGTTTTAAGGACAATTGTTACTTTCCTCCTTATTCCCCAATATGTGTACTGCAATGGAACAGCAGAAAATGAGTAATTAAAAAGGTCAATTGCTGTGGCTGTTTAATGATGACTCTGAGATAATTACTTGGTGATGTTAGACTGGCTTTTTAACATCATTAATTTGCAGACTGGTGGCAATAACAGTTTCCAGCTGAATGCTCTGACTTTCCCAGCTCTTGCTGTCACCTTCATGATTTATCCCAGTTTTGCACTGTACCTTTTCCTTAACTTAAAATCATAAAAGCTCCTTGGTTTTATATAAGTAGGCACGAAGGGAAGGAGAGGCACTACTGCTCTTTATGCTGGTTCCTGTTTTTAAGATTGGAAGTCATCCGTAGCAAAAGAAAGAAGCTTTTCTTCATTGTGTTTGAAAATGCCTAATTGCGTGTTGTGGCGCTGTGTGCTGTATTTCTTACTCATGCCAACTTAAGAGAGCCTGCTTTTTGTTTGTCTCTATTTGTGGGTGTGGATTCCTCTGCCAAAATGCTCCAGTTTGTTTGGATTCTGCTAATTCTGTTTTACAGATGCTGTGTTGTTAAAACTATTGGATCTCTGGAAAACATAAAATAGATCTCTTTCCCCCTTTGGTTTTTTAAAAAAAATAATCCGGGAGCATGCAACCGAGTCAGATTGCTGTGCAAAAGGCAGCCTCCCCTTCCTGGTTCTGCTAGCAAGAGAGATCTGTTATCATTTGACATTTCTGTTGGCCAGGTCTCATCAATGCTATGGATGGAGGCTACACTGGATCTCATCAATGCTATGGATGGAGGTTACACTGGATCTGTTTCTGATCAGCAAATCCTGCCCTGCCCCCACAATCTATACTAGATTAGATCTAGTATAGAAAGTGGTGGGTTGCCCCCGATTCGCACCGGTTCTATAGAACCGGTAGTAAAACTGGCGGGAGGCCCCGCCCACTCACCCCGATGTCATGAAAACACTTCTGCGCATGCGGCCCTATTACGAACCGGTAGTAAAGGTAAGTAGAACCCACCCCTGAGTATAGAGCAGGGGTCTCCAACCTTGGCAACTTTAAGACTTGTGGACTTCAACTCCCAGAATTCACTTTTTTTCAGTGCCGTTGTATCTTCAAACGGTCACTAGGTGACCTGTTGTAAGCCGAGGACCACCTATAAATCTGGGACTCGGGAGACAGAGAATAGATGGGGGCGGGGCCAGTCAGAGGTGGTATTTACTGGTTTTCTGAACTACTCAAAATTTCCACTACCGGTTCTCCAGAACTGGTCAGAACCTGCTGAAACCCACCTCTGGAATTAGGCCAATGTTTCTCAACCTTAGCAACTTTTACAGAAAGTTGCTAAGGTTGAGATACAGAACAATTAAAACTCGGACCACACGTTTTCTGAATAGTTTTTATCCCAGAGCTATAATTGCACTCAACAATCAACTAAAGGGCCACCATCAGTGAGCTGTTGGACAGCATTACTTGGTCTGTTGTGTGGATGTTTGGGTGGTTTAGGGGTAGGGAATTGTGGTGGGTGGGAGTGTGTTTGGGGATTATCTGTGTGGGACCTGGTCTTTGGGTGTCAAGTAAATTTCGTTGTATGTGTATACTGTGTATACACATACAATGGCAATAAAGTTTGTTTATTTATTTATTTATTTTAAGGCGTATGAAGAATATATGTCATAAATCACCTCCTGTTTGAGAGCAGGTGTTAAATTGAAGTGAATAAAGCTTGCAATGCATTTTAGAAGAGAAGTGCTTCACCACAGGCAGATGAAAGATTTCAGTTTTGAGAAGTTAATCATGATTCCCATCTATTTGGTATTTTAGAACCTACCCTCTTGAAGCTTAATGGACTGTTCACCGCTGCCCTGCAATTGGAAAACATCCAATGAACGTGTGTAAAACTCCTTGAACTTTGGATTCTGATTCCGATCTTCTGGTGGTGCTTTTGATTGATTTGGTTGATGATTGCACTTGGCAAAATCAGGACAGCAAATGATGTGGGATGGAAATCCATGTTTGAAATGCAACACTAAACGCAAGGCCAACTTTCAGCTTATAAAGAGCAAATTAATTTTATTTTATTATCACCATAGGTAAACTGTTCTAATACAGTATGGGTTTTATTAACATATGCAAATATTGTAGGCAATATGAAAAATTTAGACAGTTATTATCTATCAAATATCAATCTATTCCTTGCAGAGAGTCAAAAAAAAACAACACATTAGTTACGACATACACAAACTAGAAGCATAAAACTGCTCATTAAAAACACACAATTCCCAAAGGGAAATAAACCCTTACAAAGTACAGTGAGTCATACAAACCATGATCTAATACAAATTCCTTCATAAACACAAGCTTTTCACAAAGGTCTCGGACAATGTTCACAATTAATTGTTGGTTTATTTTAAACCTATAGTTTCTAAAGTGTTAATTTGGAAGAAAACCCAATGGATATGTACAGAAAACAACTGGTCTCTATGAACATTTGCTAGATAAACTTTATTTGCTGAAAATGTTACTTAAGATTGAATTGCAATATTGTATTGCCCCACAAATCTGACTCTGTAACATTATTAAACTTAACGGTCTGTTCCTCACACTAAAATAAATCAAAATATATTCCAGGCAATTTCAATTCTGTGATTTGCACAATTTAAACAAACTCTTTGATTTGTTGTTATTGTTTTACCCAATTTATGCTGATATTCCTGGTAGTGGGATATGTCTGTGACCTACACTCTATACATTCCTCTAACACAGGTCTCTTGATGTCATGTGCACCATATATAACTCATGTCATTTGTGTGATATTGTCATAACATGCCCATCCCTCACAATGCCTAGGGGTTCTACTATCTCAGCAGTTGCACTCAAACTACTCATTTCTCACATTTTTTAAATTTCTGCCTCCTGCAAAAAACTATCAATGAAATATAAGGAAACGTCCTATTTATGCTGCTGAATGGGACAAAGGATTTGCAAGATTTGGCACACAGTATTCAGGCTATCCCCCTTCGTGGATCACCGTCTTGTTGTGATGAAGGGGCTTGTGCAGCTCAGAGATATGAGTTAAGTCGTGCAGGGCCACTCAAGACAGACAAGTCATAGTGGAGAGTTCTGACAAAACCTGGTCCACTTGAGAAAGAAATGGCAGCCTACTCCAGTACCCCTCACCAAGAAAACCCCATGGACAGTACCAAAAGGCTAAAAAATAAGACACCGGAAGATGAGCCCCTCAGGTTGAAAGGTATCCAATAAGATTGCTGAAATATCAACAACCTCAGATATGCAGGTGATACCACTCTAATGGGACAAAGTGAAGAGGAACTAAAGAGTCTTTTGATGTTAGTGAAAGAGGAGAGTGCAAAAGTTGGCTTGAAACTCAACATTAAAAAAACTAAGACCACGGCATCCGGTCCCATCACTTCCTGGCAAATAGAAGGGAAAGAAATGGAAGCAGTGACAGATTTTATTTTCTTGGGTTCCAAGAGCACTGTGGATAGTGACTGCAGCCATGAAATTAAATGACACTTGCTTCTTGGGAGGAAAGCTACGGCAAACCTAGATAGCATATTAAAAAGCAGAGATGTCACCTTGCTGACAAAGGTCCATAAGGTAAACATATGTGCTAGTTGTTCCCAACTCTAGGGAGTGGTGCCCAACTCTAGGGAGTGGTGCTCAACTTCGGTTTCTAAGCCGAAGAGCCAGCGTTGTCCGAAGACGTCTCCGTGGTCATGTGGCCGGCATGGCTAAACACCAAAGGCGCACGGAACACTGTTACCTTCCCACCAAAGGTGGTCCCTATTTTTCTAATTGCATTTTTTTATATGCTTTTGAGCTGCTAGGTTGGCAGAAGCTGGGACAAGTAACAGGAGCTCACCCCATTACACGGTGCTAGGGATTTGAACCGCTGAACTGCCGACCTTTCAATCGACAAGCTCAGTGTCTTAGCCACTGAGGCACTGTGTCCTCCTGACAAAGGTCCATACTGAGTGTCAAAGCTATGGTTTTCCCAGTAGTAACGTATGGCCGTGAGAGTTGGATTATAAGGAAAGCTGAATGCCAAAGACTTGATGCTTTCCAGTTGTGATGTTAGAGAAGTCTTTTTGAGACCCCCTTGGACTGCAAGAAGATCAAATCAATCCAAAAGGAAATCAATCCTGACTATTCTTTGGAAGAACAGATACTGAAGCTGAAGCTCAAATGAGAAGAAAGGACTCATTGTAAAAGATCCTGATGCTGGGGAAAGATTGAAGGCAAAAGGAGAAGGGGACGGTAGAGGATGAGATGGTTAGATAGTGTCATCGACACAAGGAACATGAATTTGGGCAAATTCCAGGAGACAATGGAGGACAGAGAGGCCTGGCATGCTATGGTCCATGGGGTTGTGAAGAGTCATACATGATTTAGGAACTGAACAATGTCAACTCTGAAGTGCAGGAGTTGGTTTAGAAATCTGTGGCGGTATTTGTTCTTACATTCCTAAGTTGCTTAATTTTTAACACTAAGTCAAATGATGGAACATGTTTGCGACTCCAAGCAAGCCAAGTTCTGAATTAATTCAAGAGGGTCACAAGTACAACTTTAAATCTATTTGAATGCTAAAGAAATAGTAAGGGATAAATCCTAGTAACACAACCACAACGTGTGGGATCATCAGACCGCATAATTCATCAACCATATACAAGTTGACGCAATCTCCACTTGTAAGTGGGTCTTCACTGGTCTTTCCTTTTGCTGCAAATCCTTAAGTTTCAGGGCATTTCTTTGCACTGGTTTGAAAATGTGGCTGCTGCATTTCTGAGAAAACAGTGGCAATATGGTAAATAAAGCATCCAGTGACAGAAATCATCCTAGAAACCTACCAAGTCTCCTTCTGGAGAGATAGAATACATAGGAACACTGCTAATGCCTTGCTGCTACAAGAGTTAAGAAATACGCAGTGCCTTAAGGACAGAAATAATTCTCCTCTAGTTATTTCAGGGTCCTTGCAAGGAATGGAGGACCAAGAAAATCTGAACAGGCTGTTTCAGCAGGAAGGCAGGGCTGCTGCACGACAAGGAGCAGCGTAACATTCTAATGTTCACTTTTTGAGGAGGAATCTTGATGTGCAAGGCAAGATGTCTCTGTGAAAATAATTTTACATTCTTTTTACATTCTTTCTCGGAGCTACCCCAAAGTATACAATGTGTGTATGTGTGTCGTTCTAGTTCTGCATTCCTTTTCCATCAGCTATTCTGAGGAAAAATGGTCAACGTTTTCAGCCCAAATGTCAAAGGATAGAAGGCTTATACAGGTGGAAAAAAGTATTTCCAGGAAAAAAAACCTAACAATAATCTGCTAAACGGAAATTGCTCTTCCGATAGTTGTTAAATTGCTCTATAGAAATGGTGGCGCCTAATGGAATTTTGTAACAACAAACCATCAGCTATGCCAGGGGGTCAGCAACCCGTGGCTCTGGAGCCGCATGTGGCTCTTTCATCCCTCTGCTGCGGCTCCCTGTCACCGGTCAGCTCCACAATTGATAGGGCTTTCGGTTAGGACAGGTAGAGGAAAAAGGACGCCGCGCTAGGAAGAGACTCTATGGTGGGGGAACAGGACTTCCGGCTGGCTCCAGAATTGAACTTCCGGTTAGGACCTTTGCGGCTCTTTGAGTGTTTAAGGTTGCCGACCCCTGATCTATGCTCTTTCTTCGGGTGGTATTCCTGGTCTTGATCAAATTATTTCAGAATGCACGAAGCTTACCCCCAATCCTGAACCTTAGCCAAGGAATCCCCATGGTTCTCTTAACAAGAACATCAGCAGGTTCCTGAGGGATTATTAATAAGTATTAAGATTAGCCAGTAGGCAAAGGTTAGTTTACATGAACAAATGAGATAATGGCCTGATTGGACAGGTAGCAGCTGTTTTATTGCTTTCACTTATTACAAGTGTTTCCATTTTCCTTTGATTTTTTTTCTCCCCAATTGGGGCCAGGAAAAAGAGATGCTCTTCTCCTAATGCCCCATCTACACAAGTAAAAGAGGCCACTTTGGTGTGCTCAGAAACTGAAATGTGAGTTTGCTACTTTTTCGCCCATTAAAATGATACGTTCCCATTTCAAATTATAGCTTTTTTCTCATCTGTCTCCCAAAGGAGGAAAACCATGAGGACAAAGAGATTAAGCCAATCCACATCTGGCCTACTGTGACAATATTCACTAGAGAACTTTTTGGGAAAAGTCACATCCTTGTTTTGATCCGTACGTGGTGGCTCAAATGAGATTTAATGAACGGGGAAGAAAAATAAGTTGGTGTTGTAGTATATTTTCATCCTAGGTTGGATTTCCATGGACATTTCCATCTTCCCTCAAATTCTCTCTTCTGTCAGGACAGATGTCTTGGGTTTCCAAGGTATCATTTAAGTAACATTGGCTCACCTTGATCTCTGGATACCATCACTTGCCATGGGGGAGATTCGAATAACCCATCTCCTTGGACTCATTTTCCTAATCGTTCAACAACTTTCCATTGTGCTTTTCAGATAAAGCTGTTGTTTCTGGGCTGTAATGTTACCTCTTCCATCTTGAGGCACGTCAAAATATTCTCTTTTCTGGAAAAAAAGAGAACACACTGTAAGTAATCGTTTGTGCCCTGGATGCTTAAAAAAATATTCTCTCTTTTTATTTCTGGACTTGTGGTTCTGATTTGCCACTAACAAAATATAACTACAGATGTGAATATTCCTTGTTGCTCAATCCCAATAACACACCACAGTTGCATACCGTGTTTCTTAGAAAATAAGACCCTGTCTTATTTTTTTTGAACCCTGAAATAAGTGCTTGGCCTTATTTTCAGGGAGGTCTTATTATTTTGGGGCCCGTGGAGCAAGATGGGGATCCTCTTGCCATCTTACCTGATTTCTAGCTCTGTCTCCTTAACCCTAACCAGTGGAAATGGCAGGGCGCATGTGTTTAAATATTTTCGGGGAGGGCTTTTTTGGGGGGGAAACAGGGTATTTATTTCCTTTCTTTCTTCACTTGTAAACAAGCCCCGTTGAATTTCAGTTTGTCATTCTTCTGAGTGGATTGGATATGACAGAATTTAAGTTTGAGCTATTCTTTTTAATCTACCTTAGCCTATTTTATCACTCCTCTCTCCTAGCTTCCTAACAGTATTAAAAACGGCTAGACATAATGCATGGAAGGTAAAGCAAAATTAAAACTATCGGCCTACCTGCCTGTTGTTTTATGAACATACTCTACGTGGCTTACAGATTAGATTTAAAAGAGGTTAAAATAAAGAGACAAGATTCAATCAAGCACATGGTACGCAGTAGGGTAGCTAACAAACACAGCCCTCATCAGCTACCAGTAAGGGCCAATTGATACTCCAGGCCACAATGTCTGTAATCTGGAAATCATGAGGGAAAGTCTGGAAGAGATTAGACTGGAAAGTTAAAATCCATCCATCCATCCATCCATCCATCCATCCATCCATCTATCCATCCAAACTATTTCCATATTATAATTTTCCAAAGCTACATAGATGTATCTTTGAAGTTACCAGAAGTTTTCACTTGATGATTAACCAACCAGTTAACTATTTTATATGTCCCTCTGTTCTTCTCTGGAAGGCTATCTTTAAGTAAAAATATAGGATATACCGTATTTTTCGGCCTATAAAATGCACCGGAGTATAAGACACACCTTAGTTTTTGGGGAGGAAAATAAGAAAAAAGCTGATTGGGGGTGGATCGGCCTCCCGGAATGCCCCCAATCAGCTGTTTCCAGAAGTGAACTTTAGCAACAGGTTTGTTGGTTGTGAGCTCTGCACATTGCTTTTTTTTCAGCCTCTGAAACCTCCGTTTGAGAGGCTTTTTTTTCAGCTTCTGAAATGGAGGTTTCAGAGGCTTTTTTCAGCCATTTCAGAGGCTGGGCGGGGCCACATTCGGTGTATAAGACGCACTCAAAATTTCACCCTCTTTTAGGGGGAAAAAAGGTGCGTCTTTTACTCTAAAAAATACGGTATCTAATCTAATGAACAGAAGGGCTGGAGGTGACATGATAGCAGTGTTCCGATATTTGAGGAGCTTCCACAAAGAAGGTGGGGGGGGTCAACTTATTCTCCAAAGCACCTAAAAGTAGGGCAAGAAGCAATGGATGAAAACTAATGAAGGAGAGAACCAACCTAGAAATAAGGAGAAATTTCCTGACAGAACAATTGATCAGTGGAATGGCTTGCATTCATCACTTCTTTTAAGAAGAGATTGCACAGCCATTTGTCTGAAATGATATAAGATCTCCTCTTTTGAGCTGGGGGTTGGACTAGAAGATCTCCAAGCCCTTCCCACTGTTATCCTTTTAAGTGTCTGTTCAGTGACTAAAATTTAACCACCTTTTTTTTTGGCCACAGTTGTTAAGCGAATCAATGCATTTGTAAGTGTAACATGCAGTTGTTAAACGAATCTCCATCGGCTTTACTTGTTGGAAGTCAGCTGGGAAGGTCGCAAATGGCCATCACATGACCCCAGGATGCGGCAGTCTGTCACAAATACATGCCAGTTGCCAAGTGCCCAAATTTATTCATGTGACTGTGGGGATGCTGTGGCAGTTGTAAGCGTGAGAGCTGGTCATAAATACTTTTTTTCAGTGCTTTTGTAACATTGCATGGTCACATGAATGGTTGTAAGTCAAGGACTGCTTGTAATACTCCAAGGAAATAGAAGTAACTACTTTCCTTGAGGGCCACCTCATCTGGTAAACATGCAGGGATGGTATTCACTTACCTTTGCTACCGGTTCACAAATGTGAGCGCGTGTGCAAGCTTTGCTCGCATGCGGCAACTCCGCGCATGCGCAGGGCCTTCCACGCATGTGCAGAGCATTAAAAATGTGACGGGATGATGTCCGGGCGGATGGGCGGAGTCTCCCGCAGCCTCCGCTACTTTATAGCGGAGAAACTAATTAAACCAGAGAATCTTGGAAAAAGGAGCAGTGGCTTTAAGACTTAGGTTGTTTTGTGTGAAAAAGATGGATAAGTAAGGGGGTGCTTATTAATATATCAAACTGAGGCTTAAATGTTAATCAAGAGATTTGCTTTGAAGGGAAGGCTGTAACAATTACTTCATCTGTTTCCTTTTCTAACAGTATGGAAAGGCAAGATCTTTTGTGAACTGCAGCTCAATTTATTGGATACATAGGTAGGTGATGGTGAACCTATGTCCTTGATGGCAAACTTATGGCATGTGTGCCAGAGGTGGCATGCAACACCTTCTCTGTGGGGACTTGAGCCGTCGCCCCAGTTCAGCTCTGCCATGCATGGGGGCATGCCTCCTGCCAGCCAGCTGGTCTTTGGATCTCTGCTGCGCATGTTTGGGGGGCATGGGGCGGGTGTGGGGCTGCATGCACATGTGTGAGGAGGCGGGGCCATGTGTGGGGCTGGGGGCACTTGCGCGGAGGTGAGGCACACGTGCGGGGGGCATGCGTGCATTGCATTTTGGGGTTTCTGGTTTGTGTGCACTTTGGGCACTTGGTCCAGAAAAGGTTAGCCATCATTGACCTATGACATGCCATTTCTGCTGAAATGCGGGGTCTTCAAAAATTGTGAGAATGCTTGCATGATTTTTGGAGGCTCCAGAGCAGGACTTTCTTACACAACATTCAGAGCATCTGAAGGCTTCTCTGGACACTCTGAACGTCGTGCAAGAAAGTTGTGCTCTTGCAGAGCTTCTGGAGCTTCCAAAAATTGCACGAGAACACGGGGCACCTTGTGTGACTTCCAGAGGATCCCAAGAAGAGAGTCTAGAGATGCCTCTTTTGTATGGTGTGTGGTGTGTGTGTGTGTGTGTGTGTGTGTGTGTGAGAGAGAGAGAGAGGGAGAGAGAGAGAGAAACACCAGCAAAGAAAAGATAGGTGTTTTCTGAATTTTTGACATGCTGAGCCCAAAAGGCTCACCATCACTAATCTAGGCCCTCTCTGCCTAGGCAAATGCAAAATATTTTCAAATCCAAAATAGATGTAGGAAGCATCCCCAGGGTCAGCCATAAAGATCTTAAATGCCAATACAGTAACAATAAAAGTTTAGGGAACAAATAGGGTGAATTCAAAGTACTACTGTGTACTGAATTATTATAGGCTACCTTGACAAAGGGTAAGAGCTCAGCCCAGTTGTTCTGCTGGTAATTCATGTAACAGTGGAGGTATTGCTTTACTATATCATTTGTACTTTCACAGCCTCCCTTCGTCCTGGGGTGATGGAAGGAGCTTAGGCCCTGGGAGATGCCTAAGAAGATCTTCAGAAACTCTTGCCAAAACTTCAATGTAAATTGGACGCTACAATCAGAAATTATGCACTCAAGTGCTACATGCAAATGATACACATTTTGCATGAATAGTTTTGCTAGGAATTGTTTCCAAGTGAAGAGAACCCAGCAAACTGTGTAAGTTTTCTTCTCCCAGATTGTCCTGAGTTCTTCTGCCTTGGAAACTTAGCACGAGGTGTACGCACAGGTTTGTAGCTTCCCTTGTGAGTTTGTTTGGAGAAGCACTGCCTCCACTGCCACACTGCCACATCACTGGTGTCTGCCTGAATGACAAACAGTATGACATCACCAGAAGGGACAATTGCACTCAATAATTACAGAAAGGTCCTACAGCTCTTTCCTCATCAACTAATCAGTTGATGTTCTTCAGGTTTTCTGAAGGACTCCCTGTGGAAAGTATAGGGCACCTGAACTTAGTCACAACCTGAACTTCGCTGCCCCACTGAGTGCTCCAGGAACTCCAGAGTGATAAATCAACAAAAACAGATTTTTCTCCCACTGGTGTCATTGACCACTTATATCTAAAGGACTTTGAAAAAGCAATTATTTTCACAACTTGAAGCAGTAGGAAACTTACACCCAAAAGTGTATAAAAAATGACCAGGCTGATTTACACACTTCTTTTGCATTTATATATTTAAATTAAGGATGGCAATCACTGATTGCTTCCTCTTTTCATATGTAAAGTGAAAATGAAATTAACCAGTTCAGCTGTCTCTGAAGAGCTTTTGAAAGCCAAGGACTGAATGACTAATGTTCTCCTTTTGAAATTCAGTGGTTGTTGGGTGTCTCTGAAGATGGCTGGGCTGGTTTCCAGGTTTACTATCAAATTAAAACAAAACAAAATAGAGCAAAGCAACAGCTTTTAAACAACTCACAGATTTATTATAATTGAACATCAGATATTTAGGTGCCTCAAAAAATATAATGGAAATTGACGTATCAGCTACACGGTGCTAAGAGCGCCTTTGAATTTGGTTTGAATTTGGTTTAGCAGAATGGGAGATGATGTTTTAATTAGTCTTCATGAAATTTGTTATTGCCAGAGGCTGTCCCCCCACCCCCACCCCCCAAATGCACATTTGTGCACTAAATCTGTTGTGCCAGAGGGTTTGAAAAAGGCATTTGCTGCAAAGATAATTTTTAGATGGGAAGCTGCTGGTGTTAAAATGATTCTATTTTTTGGTATGACGGCTTTAGATTTACATGTTTAAACAAAGAGGAGATTCTCAGTTATACAACTTAAAAACACATTAAAAGTAGTTGGCCTTTACTTCTCCAAAGAAATGCAAAGTGTCGCTTTGGAAGCTGTAGGTTTTCTGTCCACTACAGTCGTTCAATAAAACATACCACCCGGTTCGGACCGGCTCGGGTGAGTAGGTAGTAAGGCAGCGGGCAGTTCGGAGAACCGGTAGCAAAAATCCCTGCCCCCCCCATGCCCAGCTGAGCCGCGTGATCATCAGAGCCTTTTTTTTCTTTTAAATGGCTCTGATGATCCAAGCTCTGACGATCCCAGCTGAATTGCCTGCCAATCAGGCAACTCAGCTGGGATTGTCAGAGCCTTTTGAAAGAATTTTTTTACATGATTTTACATGTAAAAAATGGTTTTAAAAGTAAAAAAAAATGGCCATGCCCACCCAGTCACATTACCTCCCCCCCCAAGCCACGCCCACAGAACCGGTAGTAACAAATTTTAGATTTCATCCCTGATACCAACTATGTGTTGTGAAATGCTCCTTTCCCAACTAACAAATGTAATTAAATGGGATTAGCTTTTATTAAAAAGCTGCAAAAATGTACGCAGCTTATATCTATGTTAGTGCTCCACACGCCTCATTTTTTATCACCATAGACACAACTCTCCTACAATAACTTTGACAATCTTTTAAACGCACACAATCAAAGATGTGTGACTTATTTAATTATTAATTTTTTGAAATGTTGCTCATCTCCCGTACAAGGTGATTCCGGACTTATCCTATCCAACATTCTGAAATCCTAGTAAGATGGATTTTTCAGAACTTTCTATCTCTAATTGATTTGTAGCCTTTTAAATTCTTAAATCTTAAATCTTAAATTTGGATTGGTATTCCCACGTTTAACCTTATTTATTGGATATTCTGTTTTAATTTGTCTTTTAACTTTTGTATTCTGTTTCTTATTGTCGTGAGCTGCCCTGAGTCCTTTGGGAGAAGGGCGGCATACAAATCCAATAAATAATAATAATGATAATGATGATGATGATAATAATAATAATAATAATAATAATCCTCTAATAATCCAAAAATCTCTGGATGTAGACATGGTAACTCTAACTTCAGGCCCCAACTTCATCATTTTGAATAATGAACTATACCTGGGCAGGGCAAAGCAGAGGAAACTCTGATGGAGGACTGTAGCGGTGCTGACGTGGAAATCAGTCGTCCGACCTGGGTATAGGACAGTGGTGAAATCCAATTTTTTCCCTACCAGTTCTGTAGACGTGGCTTGGTGGGCGTGATATGGCATGGCAGAGGAAGGATACTGCAAAATCTCCATTCCCACCACACTCCAGGGGAAGGATACTGCAAAATCCCCATTCCCTCCCCACTCCTGGGGGAAGGATATTGCAAAATGTCCATTCCCACCCCACTCTGGGGCCAGCCAGAGGTGGTATTTGCCGGTTCTCCGAATTGCTCAAAATTTCCTCTACCGGTTCTCCAGAACCTGTCAGAACCTGCTGGATTTCACCCCTGGTATGGGGGTGAAAGATTAATTGAACCATCTAGTAGCTGGTTCCCTCCGAAGTTTCCCTCAGGATAGCTGGTGCTTGTGGCACAAGGCTGCCACAGTTTTATCTGGTCAAGCGAATGATTAGAGATCTTGGGGCCATAACGATCTCTACCTATTCTCAAACTTTAAATGGGTAAGAAGCCCGGCTCACTGGCATGGAGCCAGGCGTGGAATGTAGATGCCTAGTGGGTCACTTTTGGTAAGCAGAACTGGTGCTGCGGGATGAACCGAACGCCGGGTTAAGGTGCCCAATGCCAACGCTCATTCTGAATGTAGGTCTTCTCAGGATAAGGTCTTCTTAAGTCATATTTAGATACATGATGAAACGGTTAAGACTTTCACCATCCATTTCCAAGCTCATAAATGCTTGTTTGATAAGATGAATGCTTTATTCCAGTGTTTTTCGAATTTGGCAACTTTAAGATATATGTAGACTTTAACTCCCAGAATTCCTGAACCAGCATTGGCATGGATGGTGAAACTGACAGCTTGATTAAGGAAAAAAAAAAAGATCAATTCTATTTCTACTTGGAAACCATTTTTGGATGTTTTTGCAAGAAACTGAAAGAAATTAAAAGATTTTGAGTTTTAATTTCTGGAATTATAGAAATAATGTAAACAAACATTAACTTTAGAATAAGAGTTTGTTTATTATTATTATTTTTTATTCATATCTGTACCAGAGAAAGCCAGAAGTCATTCTTTTTTCTATTTTTATAGTTGTTTCTCTTTTTTTGCACTTGTTCTTTCTTGATTTTTTCTTTTTTTAAAAACCTTTTCTTATCTAATTTTTACATTTCTGTTTTAAAAATCAATAGTTATCAAAAAGGAAAAATACTGATTTATACTACTGTTGATACTGATTGAAAGCAAAACAAATCTGGATCTGGATTGTTGGATACAAAGCTAATCTTTTATCACCTTTCAACTATGGCATCTATTTTATAAAAACCCTGTTTACATTATAATTGTAACTTACCCAGAGATAGGGAAAGCTATTGGTTGCAAGATCAAGATGGACCCGTGAAAACATAGGCATGGCAACATCAATTCAAACACAATATATGCCTTTGCATCTGGTATCGCGCCGTGAATCCATAATTGGAGAATTTGTGAGATGATGTCATTGTCAAGACAAAATTATCTGCAACTATTCTGCGTATCATTTAACCATCATAACTGAGCATGCCCCATCCTTTAGCAGGGCATGGGATCCTTGCCCATGGCTGCCAAGTGTTTTGATTGGCAAGAATGAAAAAAGACACATCTCATGTCTTATGCGTTTTGCAGAAGCTGATGATTGACAGCTCCCTTACAGAGAGAGCCAAACTTTTATGGAGTCCAGTGCTAACTCCCATCTGTCATAACTGGCACTGGAACACGCTGCAATATGACCAACAGTTGGGGAAAAAGAGGAAAATGTGTCTGGGAGAGATTAGGTGGTAGCTCTTTCTCTGGGAAAAAAGTGGCAACTTTCAATGGCCCTGCTAATGGGTGATCATTAATGAGTTTTTTTTTAAAGTTCTGTAAGAAGTTAGCACCCAACCCTCTCCTAGAAAATATGACATATTCTAAGAAATACTAAAAAGTCAGAATATTATACCTCCCTGGATGAGAAAAGGAGAAACATGTTTTAAAGACAAGAAGCTCTCTGCAGCTCCCTTCCCCTCTTCAACTCCAGGGTGATGGGATTAAGACATGGCCCTGAGGATATGATAGGACTAGCCCTCTACCCATCTAGCAACAGAACTCACCACATGGCACCTGGGGAGACTGCATCACCCAGCAAGGCTCAACCAAGCCTGGGACTAAAAAGACAGCGTACAAAATTACTGCATAGCCCCATGGGAGTCTGACAACCAATCAGAATACAAGCTCAAATTCAAAGCCAAACAGAGGGTATAAATCTCCCTCTCTCTCTCTCTCTCTCTCTCTCTCTCTCTCTCTCTCCCCCTCTCCCTCTCCCTCTCCCTCCCCCCCCTCTCTCTCTCCCTCTCCCTCCCTCCCTCTCTCTCTCATCCATGTACGTTTTTGCCCAGGACCTAAAAAAATGTGATCCTGCTTCATCATTAAACAAACTTTCCAAGCAGCTTCCATGTTTCCAGTGTCTTTCTCCCCACTTGGAACGGAACCCAGATGGATATTTCTCTTAACAGTTCTCCATTAGATCGTTGATATTTTTTTTTTTACTTCTGAACAAAAAGAACAACAAGGCTCCAGAGATGCCTAATTTCACCAGGCTGAATTATGAAAGAATCACTATGTTCTGGGATGAGTTTTGTTTCCAGGCATCATTTTTAACACACAACGGAGCATGGAGTTCCATATAAACACTTGGGCAACACTTCAGCAACTAGACTTTGCCTGTTGAATCTGCCAGTCGGGGCTTTCCAAGTCTGATTTCACAGCAGAAATTCCTTCTGTAGGTTGTTTCTACGGAGATGTGAAGGAGTTCAGGACCTGAAGAGGAACATGTCCACATGAACCTTCCTGGAGCAAAGAAGTCTCCATTATCTGTAGCCAAATCCCTGGCTCCTGCTTCTTTCTAGATGGGCCCCAGCTGGTGGCAGAATCTCACTGCCTGGTCTGGTCTAGAAGGCTAAGTAGGAACAATCCTGATTAGTAATTGGATGGGAGATGGCCAGCATTCTAGGCTACATTGGGAAGAAGGCAATAGCAACCTACTTGAAGGTGAAACAGAGATGACTGGCAATTTCTACCTTACCTAGTGTAGAAAGTCAGCACCCCCCCTCCCTCAGAAGAATGAGATATTTTGGGAAATATTAAAAAAGGCAGAATATTATATTTCCCTAAAGGAGAAATGGAGAAACATGCTCTTGGAACCAGCTGAATTGGGCCAGCCTATTCAGAAATGAAACTGAGGCCATTTTTTTTTAAAGAAATGCAGATTTGGTAATTCATTCAAGAAGAGGATATTTTAAAACAAAGGCAGAATGGTAGGATTAGAAGGAGCCCAGAGCAGTCCAAACGTCAATCAAACTTAACTCAGACAAGCACCTAGGATTCAAATTTCCTCTTTTGCCTATAGAGCCAGCTATGACCCCTACATGACCCCATAGGAATCTCACAACAGCCGATAGAATATACCGTATTTTTCGGAGTATAAGATGTACCTTAGTTTTTGGGGAGGAAAATAGGAAAAGAAAATTCTGCCTACAAGGTATTCATCTGGCTAGAGTCCTTAGCCTGGTCAGCTTCAGCACCTTAATTCGCTTGCTGGTTTTGAGGTTGGGCCTGGTTGGGACTAAAAAATAGCTTCTAAAGCACAGCTGATCATCGGAGGGAGCAGCAATTAGAAAAGCAGGCAAAGCACGAAAGATCGCTTCACTCCTGTTGAGGCTGAAAAACGGCTTCAAAAGCACAGCTGATCACCGGAGGGAGCTCCAGTGACTAAAGCAGGTGAAGCGTGGAGGGGATAAGAAAAGGCAGCAGCTGTTCCAGGTAGCCATTTTGGGCACCGTGCGTCAACATTTTCATCCTCCAAATGTGTCATATTTTGGGGTGGCAATCCACGTGTGTTTTGGCAATCCCTGCAGCCTTGAAGGGCTCTCAAACGGAGCATTTGGAGGCTGAAAACGTGACGCGTGGAGCCCATAAACACAAGCCATTGTTGGTGGCAATCTCTGCAGCCAGGAAGAGGACGCGCGGAGGCTGGGGGTTGGCAGGTGGGCGGGGTTACATTCAGAGTATAAGACACACCCACATTTTCAGCCTCTTTTAGGAGGGAAAAAAGTGTGTCTTCTACTCCAAAAAATACGGTATGTTCTTGCACAGGAACAAGGAGTTCAAGTGCAAAGCCCAAAGAAGGTATAAACACCCCCTCACTCTCAACTCCATTTTGTCAGCTGCCCAGAATCACACGTGGCTCTGCTTCATCATTAAACCATCATTGCAATCAGCCTCCATGTTTCCAGTGTCTTTCTCCCAGCTTGGAACTGAACCAAGCTGGATATTTCTTCTCACACTAGTAACAAAAGTTGAATATCACACACACACACTTATACACACATACACACTACTCCATGCAATAATACTGAATGGAAAGTGTAATAAATGTTCTTGCAAGGTATAATGGATCTACCACCCATGGAACGAGTCAGCAAAGGATAGTTTGGAAGCTACGCCTGGTTGGGTGTGGAGGGAAGAACAAAGGCTGAACTGGCCGGTTCCAAGGATATTCATGCAATGAGGCCGCAGCAATCCATAACTCTCGGCTTGGCCAGGAAAACGCAGGGGCTTTGGAGTCAAGAGGGGCCAAGCTTGGCTTGAGTGGAGACCCTACTTCTTCTGCTGCCTGTGCATCTCTCAACTGGATAGAAAGCAAGAAGGAAGGAAGGTGGGATTCATGTAGGGGAAGACCTTCTCGATGTGAGCCACACTTTTTATTTATTTTATTTTATTTTATTTGTCATATTTCTATGCCGCCCACTCTCCGAGGACTCTGGGCGGCTTACACCAAAGACAGTATACTAAATAGCCTATTGCCCCCAACAATCTGGGTCCTCATTTTACCCACCTCGGAAGGATGGAAGGCTGAGTCAACCTTGAGCCGGTGAGATTTGATCCGCTGATCGGCTGAACTAGCAGTCAGCTGAAGTAGCTGCAGTACTGCACTCTAACCACTGTGTCACCTCGGCTCTTTTGGCTTTAGAGCACTAGAATAGAACCAATTCCCGCTCATGAATTCATTTTGGATGTGCATAAATGCTTTCCAATACAAGCAGTTCCATGATCAAATAAGAGGAAGCAGGAATTATCCGGGCTGATGATGGTTCCGCCCACGTTATGCATTTGTAAATACCACAGGTGTTAACTTAAAAATGCAAAACTCTGCACTGAAGTAGAGCCAATTTGGGAAATAGAAATCGAGACCCGAAATGGGAAATCTCAGGTTCAATAACCCACTGATGCAGAAACACTAAGTGCTTGTTCATTTCGAAATCCATATTCCTTTTGGGTGAAGACAAAATAAGCAGTCATTGATATGTTTATGCAGTGACTTTTCTAAGGCTTGGCATGGTTCTTTTACACATGTTTTTCAACCCCTTGTCTTCTCCATAAAATAGGAAATGGGTTCCTTATGCGGTGGGAAGAAGGGGAAAGCATCCTTTATGAACACTGCCAGAGTGCTTTGGAGTAATGTAACTAGAGCCGTGGTGGATTGCTGCATGTTTTTTTAAGCCGCACGCATGCATTCAAGCCGCATGCGCTCACATTTTCGATGCTGGGAGAACCGGTTGTTAATTCATGCACCGCCCACCTCTGCACTGGAGTAAATGAACTTCAAAAACAGACAGGAAAAAAGAATAAACTAAAACATCTGGAAATTGTAACAAGTGGACTCTTTTTTTTGGTTTGAAGCAGGGATGAAATGTTTGGACCGGATCCCTCGATCCGGTAGCAATGGCGGCGGGTGGTTCGGAGAACTGGTAGCAAAAATCCCTGCCCCCCCCCCAATGCCCAGCTGAGCCATGCAATCATCAGAGGCTTTTTTTTTTTACTTTTAAAAGCATTTTTTCTACAACTTCTTCAGCTGAAAAAATGCTTTTAAAAGTAAAAAAAAAAAGCCTCTGATGATCGCGCGGCTCAGCTGGGATGTCAGAGGTTTTTAAAAGCATTTTTTCTACAACCTCTTCGGCCGAAAAAATGCTTTTAAAAGTAAAAAAAAAAAAGGAGCCTCTGATGATCGCGCGGCTCAGCTGGGATGTCAGAAGCTTTTAAAAGCCTTTTTTTCTACAACCTCTTTAGTCAAAGAGGTTGTAGCAAAAAAAAATGCCTTTAAAAGCCTCTGGCGATCCCAGCTGAGTTGCCTGATCATCAGAGGCTTCTAAAAGCATTTTTTTTCTGCAACCTCTTAAGGTTGTAGAAAAAATGCTTTTAAAAGTAAAAAAAAAAAAAAGTTAGCCACACTCACCCAGTCACATTAACCCCTCCCCACCAAGCCACGCCCACAGAACTGGTAGTAACAAATTTTACATTTCACCACTGGTTTGAACTGTCTCAATACTTATCCAAGTAGCTTCTTCAGTCTCATTTCTCACCTAATCTGAATAGGCTCTTTAGGTGGGGAGGCAGAGCTGTTAAATATAATTGCTCCTAAAACCTTCTCTTAGATGGGTCATTAAGTGTGACCTTACTGGCGAACCTGTGAAGTGGTCTTGATCTTCCTGGGAATTGATGCAGGAACAGTACAAAAACTGGGGGAACCCCACTCCTTACTCTAAGAGTACTGGTATTCCTCGACTTACAACAGTTTGTTTAGTAACTGTTCAAAGTTACAATGGCACTATAAGATGTGACTTATGACCAGTGGTGGACTGGTGATGGTTTAGACCGGTTCGGGTGAACAGGTAGTTGCGACCTGCGGGTGATATTTTCGCCCTCCCGAAGACTCAAGAAAAGCCTCTGGAGCCTGGGGAGGGCAAAAACGCCCCCCACCATGGTACAGGAGGCCAACTGGGCCATTCCCACCATGGCCACATCTACCCAGCAACTGGGCAGAGCAGCCCTTGCTAGAATTTTTGAAGTCCATCCCTGGATACAACCTGTCCCCACACTTAAAAATGACTCTTAACGATTCTTTGCCTAGAGTCTATTCAGATTAGGTGAGAAATAAAATCATCCTGAAGGACATACGTGGGATCTCCCAACCGACCTGACTCAGACTGAAGAAGCTACTTGGATAAGCAGTGAAATGTTTCAAACCAAACAGAAAAAAAAAAGTCCAGTTGGCATGACTCAACTTCCAGACAACTCTACCTGGATGACTGAGAATCTTCATTGAAATAAAGTGAAATGTTGTCATAGAAAATGGGAATCTATTATCAAAATCACCGAAAAGTTTAGCCTAGGGTTAACAACAGGATTTGGTAATGCAATAAACTGAATCTCTTGAGCAAAACCTGGCTTGTCAAGATGTTTTATGTTTTATGACGAAGTCAGTTGGCAGGATGCTTTTCATTTTCTGTGTCTTTTCAATAAGCAGGTATCCAAGCTGTGAATTCTCTTATGGTGGGAGCGCAGCTATAAACTTCTCAGCAGAAAACATACTGTCCTCTTTCTTCCAGGAATAATACGATCAGTTCCCATGATCCCAGGCTGCAAGTTTCTTTATTCGATCCTCTCCTCTCTCAGCACCAAATTTTTCGCTCTCCACTCTGTTGTGGCTTTGAAATAAATCTCATTTATCTTCGCCCACAATGGAGAGTACAGGCCCTTCAGTCACAACCCTTCGAGCATCCATCTCCTGGGTTATAAATGCGGCTTCACCGGAAGGCTTAATTCACTCAGATTCCTCAAATTCTTCCTAGGCTCCACATCTACATGTGGTGGGATTCAAATAATTTAACGACCGGTTCTCTGCCCTAATGACCAGCTGGGTGGGCGTGGCCAAGGTGGGTGTGGCCAGGGGTGTGTGACAGGCAGCACTCAGCCTCCTGGGAGCAAAAATGGGCCACGCGGGAGGGCTGTCCCCTGCCCCCCATTTTGGCCTAGTAGGCCTCCCTGCAGCCTCCTGGCAGTGAAAACAGGCTGCGGTGTGTGTATGTGTGTGTGTGTGCGTGCACGCACGCCACCCCCTGTGGCCCATTTTGGGCCTAGTAGGCCTCCCTGTACTTACATGGGAGCCAAAATGGGGTGTGTGGGGATTCCTGGAGGGGGCAGGGAGGGGCCAGCCAGCAATTTAACTACCGGTTCGCTTGAACCGGCCCGAAATGGCTGAATCCCACAACTGTACATGACTAAGGTTAGGTTATCCAGTAGGACAAAGTCATCTAGTGAGATGTAGTGGTGAAAACCTGGAAGGATTGGGGACCCCAGAGTCAAGTTTACTCTCAGCCGTGGAGGTTCACTGGGTGACTAAGCCAGACACTCTTTCTCTGCCCAACACACTTTGCAGGAATATTGTTGTGGACCTAAAATGTAGGACGATCCCCATGGGAACCACCTTTAGGTCTGGGAGGAAAGGTAGGCTCAATAAACTAATAAATAACCATTCAGGCTCTGCAATTCTTTTGAAGGGCACTCCACTTTGAAGGTCTGAGCAAGCAGACGCTCAAAGCTGCTCGCCGTCTCATTTCTAAGAACAAAGCAGAGGCATCATTTGGTTTGGCTCTGCTCCAAAGCCCCGAGAACTTCTAGCCAAGCTTTGGCAAATGAGGTCTTAGAAGGCCCTGCTCTCCTCTTCCGGCCAGCCTGCCAAAACAAGTTGCCCTGCTCACCTCCTTCAACACACGCTTAGCTGAAACTTTGGCAAGCTGTGCTGAATTTATGTTTTACCGACAAAGAAACAGAAGCTCCGTCCCATAATTGGATGGACCAGGTTGCCCTGACGAAAAACACTTATTAATTCACTGCTGTGGCACAGCCTATCGGTGTGAGGATACCTCCTGTTACTTGTCTTCTCCTTCATAAGTGGGCAAGACTTGGTCAAAAAAGCCAAGACAGTGGACTTAATAGGGAGAGTAAACTCTGCCTATTTGTTATGTCGGCTACACATTGCACACATCTAAAACAGGAAACGCCATTGTGGCTGCTATCTGTTTTGACCACACCTTGCAAACACCACTAAAGTGACTTGAGCATTAAAATAAAGGACATTAAATATTCAACAACATATTTGCCACCTCTAGGTAGGCTAAGCTCTGAAATTGTTGCATCTTTTTGCAAAATCGACTTCAACCTTCAAACCTTCAAGAGCCACGGTGGTGCAGTGGTTAGAGTGCAGTACTGCAGGCTACTTCTGGTGCCTGCCGGCTGCCTGCAATTTGGCAGTTCAAATCTCACCAGGCTCAAGGTTGACTCAGCCTTCCGTCCTTCTGAGGTGGGTAAAATGAGGACCCAAATTGCTGGGGAGGCAATATGCTGACTCTGTAAACCGCTTAGAGAGGGCTGTAAAAGCACTATAAAGCGGTATATAAGTCTAAGTGCTATTGCTATTGCTTTCTGAAGAGATGATTTCAAGCTGGCTTCTCTACGTACTTAAAATGTAAACTTCTCAAAATTTGATGACTAAGCAGATGCTGATGCCAATATCACGTGCTTGGATCTGCGTGTTGGAAAGGGTGAAGTGTGAGTAATGAAAGCCTCGGATCATACAGAAGCTCCTTATGGAAACTGAGGCTGTGAATTAATGAATTGATCAGCTTTGTGACTTCCATGATGGTAGCAAAGAAAGAAAGAAATGATGGATTACATACGAGCCAAGTGTAACAGAGACAAGACAACAACTGACTGAAAAGTATTTATATTGGAAAGTTAAAAAACAGACAAAAAAGTGACATATTATATAGAAGCAGGGACATCCCAGGGCTGTATTTCAGAAAAATTAACATGGTGGCAGCTACCGCGTGATTAAAGATCCATGTCTTTTTTACATGCAGTGCATCTTGACCGTCTTAGAACATAGAATAATAGGTTTGGCAGAGACCTTGGAGGTCTTCCAGTCCTACCCCCTTTCTCATGCAGGATATCCTATATTACTCATGACAAATGTCATGAGTACCTCCAGTGATGAAGCAGCCACAAACTCCAGAGGGAGGCTTCCTTGCTTAATTATTCTGTCAGAAAATTTTCCTTCGTTCTAGGTTGGATCTCTCTAATGATCTTCCACCTGTTACTTCTTGTGCTTCCCTCAAGTCCTTTGGAGAATAAGTTTTCAGATTGGAATCATATCAGCTCTTTTCCCGTTCTCTGGTAGTTCCCTTGTGCCCCAGGAACTCTGAAAGATTACGTTCAGTGGTTCTGAGATCATGTCTGGTCAACTCCTTCAGAACTATGGGATGTACCGGTAATCCCTCTGGTCCTGGCAATTTGAACTCGTCTAGAGTGGATGGATTGCAGAAGTGCTATTCAGCAGGTTCTGGAGAACCGGTAGCGGAAATTTTGAGTAGTTTGGAGAACCGGAAAATACCACCTCTGGCTGGTCCCAGAGTGGGGTGGGAATGGAGATTTTGCAATATCCTTCCCCCAGGAGTAGGGAGGGAATGGGGATTTTGCAGTATCTTTCCCCTGGAGTGGGGTGGGAATGGGAATTTTGCAGTATCCTTCCCCTGCCACACCCACCAAGCCACACCATGCCCACTAAGCCACACACACAGAACCGGTAGTAAAAAAAATTGAATTCCACCACTGATGGATTGGGGTTCTTTTACCATGTTCTTGCCCTAGTTTGGCTTGCATTTCTATTCTGTTTCCTATGGTGCTCCTCTCTCTCTCTCTCTCTCTCTCGGTGTGAAGACAGATGCAATGAATGAATGAAGTAGTTCTATTTTCTCCCTGCTACCAATCATCTCCTTACCATCTTCTCCCATTATCGGACCGATTGCTTCCTTGACATTTTTCCTTGTTTCTTATATGTTGAAAGAAACATTTAAAATTATTTTTGGCATTTGTTGCATGTCTTAGTTCATTCTGAGCCTTTGCTTTCCTGACTTCGCCCTTTTGGCCTATTTGCTGGTATTCTATTTTAATTATCTATCCCTCTTTCTATTTTTTTTTATATGGAGATTTTTATATATTCCATTTTTCATATTGTTTCTCTCTCAGTTTGCCAGAGTTTTTTATGCAACCGTGTTGGCTTTGTCAAGGGTCTCTCGTTTTTCTTTCTCTGTGGCATTGTGTTAAACTGTGCTTGTATAATCTCATTTTTCAGAGTTTCCCAAGCAACTTGAGTTGTCTTCCCCTCTAGGATTTTAATCCATATAATCCTTCCTGAACTCTTTCTTAGTTTGTTCTCTTTAAGAAGTCAGCTCTCTTAAGCCTAAGAAAGTAGTTTGTTCAATTACTTGTGCCTGTATTATGGTGGATTCCAGTGTGACAT
Organism: Ptyas mucosa; assembly: GCA_012654045.1. NCBI lineage: Eukaryota > Metazoa > Chordata > Lepidosauria > Squamata > Colubridae > Ptyas > Ptyas mucosa. The sequence continues at coordinate 13,314,396 of WNWU01000049.1, read as the reverse complement.
GGTCATTCTCCCCAAACTTCAATCCCTTTTATCAATTCATCTCCGTCAGTGAGAATTCAGTCCCAGTGTAGCTGATCCTCTAGTTCCCTCCTCTATTTTTTGTATGACAAAGTTGTCAGCTAGGTTCATCAGGAACTTGTTGGATCTCCCATCTGGTACAGAGTCTGTCGTACAGTTGATATCAGGATACTTAAAATCCCCCATTACTACTGTGGTGTGTTCCCGGTATTTGTTCTGCCCCAGCTACGGACCCCAAAGAACGCAGCACACACAAAGTCTGTACAAACTTTAGTTTACTAAATTAAATCAGTCTTTTTCAAACAAAGGCTGTTAATTTACTTTCTTAACAGCCTACAAGAATCCAAAGAATAAATAATCGTAATCTTACTATGGTTGGCAGAATGCCCAGAAGCAATTTGCAGGAAGCTGATAAGAGAACTAAGATCAAGACGAAGGAGAGTGAACGAAGTTGTTTCCTGCAAATTGCCTCAGTCATCGTTCTTCCTTAAATAGGCTAAGGGAGTGGCCAATTAGCCCCAAGCCTTATTCTCGAGGAGACCTCCTCCTGAGGAGGCAATCCTGCCTTTTGGCAGCTCTGCACACCCATGCAGCGAGAAGAGGCTCCTCCTTTTTTCCCTCTTCACTTATACGAGCTTCTGGAGGTTCTGAAGGCCCTGGCTGAATCCCCGCCTCTGGCACCACATCTTCTCCGGCCTCCTCATTGTCTGACTCGAGTGCTGGCGCAGCACCACACCAGCCTCCTTGCTGTCAGAATCAGCTACTAGCTGCAGAGGCCACTGATGGGCCACAATAGTGTTAGCTAACTGATTAGCAAAAATCGGTTCATCTATTTCCTCTATTTGGTTAGGTCCCCTGTAGCATACATCTATGCAATGTCATTCTTTTTTTCCTTTTATATTAATGCATATGCATTTAAGGAGGCTTTCCTCCTTATTTTTATGTATACTTTTAGGTATAGTGATTTCTTACATATAATGCAACTTCACCTCCTCTTTTCTTAGGTCTGGGTTTTTTTTTTTTTGAACTGTTATATCCTTTCAAGAATACATTCCAAAGGAACCTGAGTGGCGTAGGAGGCTAATGCCTCCTACTAAGGCAGCATTTAACATCCAGCTGCCTGCAATTACTGCAAGTTCAATTCTCACCAGGCTCAAGGTTGACTCAGCCTTCCATCCTTTCTAAGGTGGGTAAAATGAGGACCCGGTTTGTGGGGGCAATAAGCTGACTTTGTATAAAATATACAAAAGTATGAAGGCTATTGCTTAACGCACTGTAAGCCGCCCTGAGTCTCCGGAGAAGGGCAGCATATAAATAAAATTAAAAAAAAAAAAGAACAAAAAAAAAAAGAATACATTCCAATCATGAGTTTCATCCCATCAAGTTTCGATAATGGCAACTCTATCATATCTGCCCTCATATACTGGTACTTCAGGTTTGTTCCTCAAACTTTGAGCATTAATGTATAGACATCTGAGTTCTTTATGGAAGACCCTGGCTTTGCTTCCTAAATCTCCTGTTTTATTCTTCACACACTCCAAAAGTGTCTCCATACGGGAGCCCGAACTATTACGAAAGAATGTTCCTATTCTGACAAAAAATTGTCAGATGAGGAAAACACACTCTGGAGGCCCATCCTAAAGGTGTATTTTGTTGATCTCCAATTTAATCGCTGCACGTTGGCATCTGAGAATCTCTTAAAGTTCATCTTCTACCCCAGTGATTTTATCAGGATTAATGAGGCTTCTCCACAAAAGCCGATTTTCATCTTGTAATCTACAAAGAAAGCAAAAATAAAACCTTTCACGTGTCTTGACTGGCCAGGAGAATGTGTACAGGCAGATGGCTACTGCAGAAATCTCTCTCTCTCTCTTTTTTTTTTAGTGGTGGTTTTTAACCAGATTGTTTCCCTTACAGAATCTATTCCTCTAGAACTGAGATGAAAGAGGCATAAAAAAAAAATCTTCCTAAAATAGGAGACCTTGTTACCAGCCCACCTTGTCAACACTTTTTCCCCCGTGTGGGAACGGACAAGTTAAGCAATTGGTGAGATCTCCCTCACACGGGCAGAGGGTTTTAAGCTATCTGAGGAGAATATGGCTTGAAACACCTCTTAGCAAAGAAAAAAGGCAGCCATTACCATATTTTTTGACGCACCGGAGTATAAGACACACTTTAGTTTTTGGGGAGCAAAATAAGAAAAAAGCTGATTGGTGGGTGGATCGGCCTCCTGAAATACCCCCATCAGCTGTTCCCAGAGGTGAATTTTAGTAATAGGTTTGTTGGTTGTGAGTTCTGTGCCTTGTTTTTTTTTCTGCCTCTGAAACTTCTGAAACTCTGTTTCAGAAAAAACTTTTTTTTTCTGCCTCTGAAAGCCTCCGAAACAGAGCTTCAGGAATAAAAAAAAGACTTTTTTTCTGAAGCTCTGTTTGGAGGCTTTTTTTCTGAAGCTTCTTTCAGAGGCTTTTATTCTGTTCAATCTCCTTTCTTTGATATTGGTATATAGATTAACCTCTTCTGATCTGTTGGTTATTGTGTTGTTCTCCAGATTTGTTTGGTTAGAACCTTTACTGATTCTTCTTTTATTGCTTGCCATATTATTTTAGATAAAATTTGCCTTTCTGAGGCTTTTTTTCTGAAGCATCTTTCAGAGGCTTCTTTCAGCCTCTGAAATCTCCGTTTGCGAGGCTGGGCAGGGCTACATTTGGAGTATAAGATGCACCCAGATTTTCACCCTCTTTTTTGGGGGAAAAAGTTGTGTCTTATACTTCAAAAAATACGTTAATTCTCTTAATGGTAGCCCACATGTATCAAACGATTGCTGCCTGTGAGGGTCTCCTCATGGGAATCCTCTTTCCAACAGAAAATTGGGGGCAAAGGTCTCAGGCAAAAGTCCTGTACAGTTTCCTGTTACCCTAGTTCTGCCAACTCTGCGTTCTTTTCAGTCATCACTATATTTACTGTATTTTTCGGAGTATAAGACGCACCTTAGTTTTGGGGGAGAAAAATAGGAAGAAAAAAATTCTGTCTCTACCTACCAGCATCCATTGGTATTTATCTGGCTAGCGTCCTTAGCAAACAGCTTCAGCACATTAGCCTGATTCAGCAGGAGCAGCTGATTGGCAGATGGATCGCCTCCCGGAATACCCCCAATCAGCTGTTCGCAAAAGTGAACTTTAGCAACAGGTTCGCTGGTTGTGAGCGTGCACGTGCCTCGTTGGGGCAGATACGCAGCTTCAAAAATGCAGCAGATCGTCGCAGGGCGCTCCAGTGAGTACAGCAGGGGAAGTGCAGAACCGGTCCGACAAAGCAGCAGCTGTTCCGGGTTGCTATTTTGGCCTTTGTGCCTTGCTTTTTCACCCTCTGAAAGCTCCATTTGAGAGGCTGCCTTTGCAAAGAGAAGCTCCTTTGCAAATGGAGCTTTTGGAGGTTGCAAAGGCAACCTCTCAAATGGAGCTTTTGGAGGCTGTTTGAGAGGCTCTCAGTTTGAGAGGCTGCTTTTGCAGCCTCCAAAAACTCCGTTTGAGAGGATGCACGGAGGCTGAAGGGTGGGGGCCAGCGGAAGGGTGGGGGCGGAGCTACATTTGGTGTATAAGACGCATCCAGATTTTCACCCTCTTTTGGGGGGGCGGGATTTAAAAGTGTGTCTTATACTCCAAAAATATGGTATTTTGTTTATATTTCATATTTCTAAACTGTCCATCTCCCTCAGAAAGGGACTCTATATGCACCCATGGCATCTATGTACCTGCTAGAAGCCACCCTCCCAAAAAAGGAAGGAGCCAGGACATTTCCCACCCCCACCTCAAATTAAATTAAAGTCAATTAAATTACATGTAAATATTCCATTTAAAAATTTAATTGATTCATCCGCCTGCAAATACCGGTCATTCTCTTTTACACACATGCTACTCTTACCATAGAAACACCTCACGTGCCTAGTGGAGATGACCATATCACTTTAACAAACAAATAATAAATCAATACCCTCCTTTTAACAACCTCCCCAAAACAAATAAAAGAAACAAGACTGAAATGGAGCATTGCAAGGCTTGGATCTTTGAAGATTAGTTTGAAGATTAGCTGCTGGTTGGAGAAGCTGTCTGCCCGGTTGATTTAACCCTTTATGTAATGCTTTCCTAGCCCACTTAGCTTTGCACCTCAATCTCTATTTTTATTCCTTTTCTCCCCTTCTCAGCTGGTTAAATTAACCAGGCAAACAGCGTCTCCAAGCACCAGCTCATCTTCAAACTAATCTTCAGAGATCCAAGACTTGCAGTTACGACATCTGTAGCCTCTAGTACTTCATGCCGATTCCTTAATTTTCGAGAGCTTCTAAGATGACCCCCAAATTCACAGGAAAAAAAAAAAGGTAAGATGGGTTGCTTTACATGCAGCTTGGATAAAAGTGATTGCCGTAGAGACTTGGCATCTATCAGCTCTGGCCTTCGTTTGCAGGGTCATTTGCATGTTACTCTCAGATCTGAAAGCTCCTGGAGAAGCAGATGTTGTCGGAGAACATTAAGACTTTCTCAAGAGAAAGCTGTCCTCGGTTTTGCCTGCGACAATTCTAGTTCTTGGCTCTGCTGGTTTATTATCTACAACTGTACAAAAATTGAACTTAACTTTCAGAAAGTTGCTCACTTTATGCTTCCAACAATTGCTACCAACCTGCCTTCCGTTGAGGACCTGTATACTGCACGAGTCAAAAAGAGGGCTGTGAAAATATTTACAGACCCCTCGCATCCTGGACATAAATTATTCCTACTCCTACCCTTAAAACGATGCTATAGAGCACTGCACACCAAGACAACCAGACACAAGAACAGGTTTTTCCCAAACTCTGCTAAACAAATAATTCCCTCAACATTGTCAAACTATTTACTAAGTCTGCACTATTATTAATCTTCTCATCGTTCCCATCACCCATTTCCTCCCACTTATGACTGTATGACTGTAACCTTGTTGTTGGTATCCTTACGATTTATATTGATATTGTTTCCTGATTGCTTATTTGTACCCTATGACTATCATTAAGTGTTGTACCTTATGATTCTTGATGAACGTATCTTTTCTTTTATGTACACTGAGAGCGTATGCACCAAAGACAAATTCCTTGTGTGTCCAATCCACACTTGGCCAATAAAGAATTCTATTCTATTCTATTCTATTCTATTCTATTCTATTCAGCCATTGGTGGGAATGGGTGATTTTAAGGTTTAGCAGAGGCTTAGGAGAAATCACCATAGAGCAGGACATGGATCAGAAGTGGGATTCACTTACCTTCTCTACCGGTTCACAAATGTGAGCAGCCGCACCCTTGCTTCTGTCTCGCATGCCTCCTCTGCGCATGCGCACGGCCTTCCGTGCATGCTGTATGTTTGCGCATTATGTCCGGGTGGGTGGGCGGAGTCTCCCACAGTTGCCACTACTGGTTCTCCCAAACCGGACAGAACCGGCTGAATCCCACCTCTGACATGGATGCTTTATTCTGAGACTAGAAGCTAAGTGTATGATATTTGATTTTCACGTTGTGGAAAGGTACCTAACAGAATCTTGTTTCATATCACATGGCTCTCAAATGGTTTCCAAACTGGAGAGAAAGAAATGCTATAATTAGTCTGTAACTCTACTTGCTGCTGGAATTATGCTACAGCTTCAAAGTCAAAATTATGGTTGTTGAACTTAAATATTCTTCCTTCTTCCACTGTAACACTTTAGTACCAAGCAACCAGGAACACATGATACATGCCAGAGTCCCCAGCTAGAATAATATTTTGATTATAGATATTTTTCCTGCAAATAAATACAATGCCCTGCTCCAACCAAAAAAAATCCCAGCAATTCCAGACACCTTTGTTTTCAGAGCTCCTTGGACAAGAGCAGCCTGTAATGTACTTGCAGATGAAATGAAAGATTAAAACTATTTGCAAACATGAATTTTGCAAAGGACTTCCTGCTTCAACTGAGTTTCCACTAGGAATCTAAAACCTACATTCACAGAAATTCAATTACATTTAGATACGCTTTTCATCTTCATTGCAATAAATGTTAACAGGCCCAGGCCAACAAAATCTCAAAAGTAATTTCATATCCGCAAAAATAAATTTAGGCTTGGAAGTATTTAGTCTGTAATAGGAAGTAAAATGTGGATATTGTATAGGAAGTCCTCAATTTACGACCACAATTGACCCCCACCCAAACATTTCTGCTGCTAAGTGAATTTTGTCCCATTTCACAATTTTTCTTCCCATATTTGTTAAGGTAACCACCACAGTTGTTAAATTAGTAACACAGTTGTTAAGTGAATCTCCCCATTGACTTTGACTTGAACAGCCAAGAAGGAGAGACAGAGTTAAAGATCCAAGAGAGGAATATGGGAGGCAGGCCAAAAAAAGCATAGCAATTAAAGTACTGAAGTGGGCAAGAGACGATGGATAGATGATTTCTTTTTTGTTGTTGTTGTTCTGGCTTGCTTCTCCTTTTCACTCCCCTTCTTTTCTTTCTTTAGGTAGGTGACATGATTAGAAGTTAGGTAGGATAGAAAGTAAATGTCTTTTAATAAAGGGCGACATGATTAAAAGTTAGAATAAGAGATAGAAATAAGAGAAAGGGGAATATTGGTGTATACACTTTTATATAATAAAATAAAAGCAATAAAAAGAGAAAGCAGGGAATAATTGAATAATGACAGATTGTAACTGAATATAAATGTGTATCATTATTAGAAATATATAAGTTGATTGAATGTAATAACTATGATTAATTCTATTAATTATATTTGTAGTGGAATGTATAACACCCAGGTGCCACACTATTCACGCATGTTTGTTAAAAAATTAAAAAAAAACTTTTTAAAAAATTTAATTACATTTAGATACGCTTTTCATCTTCATTGCAATAAATGTTAACAGGCTCAGGTCAACAGAATCACAAAGGTAATTTCATATCTGCAAAAATAGACTTAAGCTTGGAAGCATTTAGTCTGTAATAGGAAGTAAAATGTGGATATTGTATAGGAAGTCCTCAATTTATGACCATAATTGACTCCCCCCCCAACATTTCTGCTGCTAAGTGAATTTTGTCCCATTTCACGATTTTTCTTCCCATATTTGTTAAGGTAACCCTCACAGTTGTTAAATTAATAACATAGTTGTTAAGTGAACCTCCCCATTGTCAGAAGGTCGCAAAAGGGGATCATATGACCCTGGGACACTGCTATTGTCATAAATGTGAGTCAGTTGTCAAGCATCTAAATGTAAATCACTTGGACCATGGGGATCCTGCAATGGTCATAAGTGTGAAAAACAGTCATAAGTCACTTTTTTCAGTGCCGTTGCAACTTCAAATAGTAACTAAGCAAAATGTTGCAAATCGAGGACTACCTGGTATCCTCTGGATAGCAAGTGGCCTATATATATTTTGTATCAATCAATCAATCAATCAATCAATCAATCAATCAATCAGAGGTACCAAGTGTTTGGAGCTATCATGTAATTTCTGCTTATTTATTCACATCTATGTGGAAAGGGGAATTATGCATAAATGACAGGCAGTGACCACTTAAAAAATATTGTGTTTCCCCAAAAATAAGACCCTGTCTTATATTTTTTTGAACCCCAAAATAAGCGCTTGGCCTTATTTTTGGGAAGGTCTTGTTATTTTGGGGTGCGTGGAGCAAGATGGGGTTCCTCTTGCTGTCTTACCTGATTTCCAGCTCTGCGTTTAAATATTTTTGGGGAGGGCTTATTTTTTGGGAGGCTTATTTTAGCACATGCGCTCAAAAGCCTGATTGGGCTTATTATCAGGGGATGTCTTATTTTTGGGGAAATTATAGGGTAATTATAGGGCAAGTATAGCCACTGGCATTACATATAGCCAAGGCCTTAGTAGGGATGGGCAAAATGGCCCCTTCAAATGTGTTCTAAGAGATTTCTGTCTAAGCTTGAAAAAAAGATTGCAGAATAAATATTCTTCAAACCCATAATCCCTCTCCCTTCCCATTCTTTAAATGTATTTAGTTGATAGATGAAAATCCATGCTTGCTGTCTATTATTTTCATCTAATCCACAGACAAATAGTCAAGGAATCCTGGTGGCGCAGTGGACTAATTCACTGTTATTAAGATCAGATGCTTGCAATTACTGCAAGTTCAAATCCCACCAGCCTCAAGGTTGACTCAGCCTTCCATCCTTTCGAAGGTAGGTGAAATGAGATTTCACAGATTGTGGGGGCAATAAGCTGACTTTGTATAAATATACAAAAGTATGAAGGCTATTGCTTAACGTACTGTAAGCCGCCCTGAGTCTCCGGAGAAGGGCGGCATATAAATTAAATTTAAAAACAAAAACAAAAACTGGGAATGTTTTCATTAGGAATGTTTCCTATGAGAGTTATGAATGCCTCTTTCTTTTTTTTTTAAATTAAAAAGTAATTTCCTGACCAATTTTTCTGTAAATTGGATGGCAGGTAGCAGTCAGCATGGATTACCATACCACCTATTATTGTGGCTCAGGATTGGGGGAAAGAAAAGAATTGAATTCTTAGTATTTCCCTATGGCAGTGATGGCTAACCTTTTCTGGACCGAATGCCCAAAATGCAATGTGTGTGCAACCTGTGCGTGCATGCTTGGCCCGTAGACGCGGCCCATCCCCCCTACACATACGCACGGGAGCCCCAGCCCTGCCCCAGCGCATGCACACACGCCTTCCCTGCATACATCCCGTCCCCCCGCGCATGCACGGCAGAGAGCCAAAGATCAGCTGGCTGGCGGGAGGCGCATGTGCATGAGCTAGGGTGACGGCTCGCACGCCATCAGAGAGGGTGCTGACGTCACGGCCCTATGGGCTGAACTTCCAAGGTAGCTTGACTTTTGTTCTCTCTAAATGTGGCCCATTCTGTGTATCCAATGAAACATTCTGAGGGGGGCTGCTTTCTTCCAAGTCTCATTTCCTGCGGATAAAAACATAAATATAAGAGAGTAGCTTATTTTTGAAAATGAAGTCTGGGCATTTATAGCACATAGATTTTGCCATTGTGCGGGGATGAATTTAGACTCTCCAGCTAAGGGGGGTGGGAGGGGGGAAAATAACAGACGATTCTCCAAAGCACTTTGAGGACCAGCAAAAATGTTCATGAATACAGCACCCAGTTCTGGTTAACTGGAAAGAGTGCAGAGAAGAGCAACGAAGATGATTAGGGGACTGGAGGCTAAAACATATGAAGAATGGTTGCAGGAACTGGGTATGTCTAGTTTAATGAAAAGAAGGACTAGGGGAGACATGATAGCAGTGTTCCAATATCTAAGGGGTTACCACAAAGAAGAGGGAGTCAACCTATTTTCCAAAGCACCAAAAGGCAAGACAAGAAACAACGAATGGAAACTAACCAAGGAGGGAAGCAATCTAGAACTAAGGAGAAAATTCCTAACGGTGAGAGCAATCGACTAGTGGAATAGCTTGCCTTCAGAAGTTGTGGGTGATCCATCACTGGAGGCTTTCAATAACAGACTGGACAACTATTTGTCTGAATTGGTATAGGGTCTGGGGGTTGGACTAGAAGAACTCCAAGGTCCCTTCCCACTCTATTACTGTATGTTTCTATGAAGTTATTGTCATACCAACTAACCAATGTGTCCCAGGTTGAGGAGCATCCAAGCTGAAACTAAAAAAAAAAAGCTTAAAAAATACCATTCAGAACAGTTTCAAAAGCAATTTGGGATACCTTTTGGAAGAAAATATTGAGAGAATGCACGCATTTTGCAGGCCTACCGTAGGAAGTTAAGGGATTGTAGGAAGTTAGCACCTGCCCCTTTCCTGGAAGAATGAAATATTTTAGGAAATATTAAAAAGGCAGAATATTATGTTTCCGTGGTTGAGAAATGGAGAAACATGTTTTAAAGACAAAGCAGCTCCCACCTTCCTGCCCCCACCCTTTTGTTAATGGGCCAGAGGCAGAAACTCAATCTTTGTCAATGGACCTCATCTGCAAGACAATGGGACCCATCTAACACAGAAACTCACCACATGGCACCTGGGAAGATTACATCAGCCAGCAGGGCTAGCTAAGACCCCCCACCCCCTGGGAGTCTGACAACCAATCAGGATACTCTTTCTGGGCCCCAGGAAGTTCAAAGCCAGAGAGGGCATAAAACCCGGAGACTCGCTATATCTCCCCTTTTCTGTTCAGGAACTCAAACCATGTGATCCTGTCCATCATTAAACCATCTTTCCAAGCAGTCCCCATGTTTCCAGTGTCTTTTTCCCCACTTGGAGCTAAACTCAGAAGGATATTTCTTCCAACACTACTAAGGACCTGCAAAGCTCATTAAAACTTGGACTTTGTTCAGGCATGTTTTGAAGACTTTAAGGTGCTCACGCTGGCTTAGAGTCCTTTTACAGTTTCATCTGGCTCTGGAAAAAGACCATTGCTATGTTGACCACTGAATCCTTCTCTGGCAAGAAGCGGTCCGTTTCTAAAATTTGCATAGATTAATTTAGGACATTTTATGACTGGGGGGGGGGAACTCGAGCAAACGAGAATCAGAAACAATGTTATGTCATAAGAGAGGGCTGCCAATGAAAGTACATTCTACTAGCCTTTGAAATTGAGAGTATAATTTGTGTACTCAAAAACGTTTGGCAAATATCTTGATTGAAATAGGCATTTTCTGGGCTTACAGAACATTTTGTATTTGGTTGCAGTTGGTTATGAGTGGCGCATGATTAGAAGCCGCCTAGACTATCTACCTGCAGGGACATAGTGTCCCTCTGTTCCTAATTAAAGCAACCCCACTTTTTTCAACCTTCTACCAAGTCTGAAAAGAGATCCTGCTGCTTTAAACACTCTTTAAAATAACTCCTCAAGCACTGGTGGTTTTCTTCTACTTAGAAGAAAGAAGCTTGAAGGGTAGACATGGCCTTCAGGGGAGTTCCGAATGCTTCTTCCAAATCATTTTTGAAGCAGGCACAGCTCTGCTCGGCGCCAAGGGTGCTAAAAGAAAACTTTGTTTCAACAACAACAACAAGAAAAAAAATAATAATTTCCTCTTCTTTCCTTACTTCACAGAATCAGCTGTTGAAAAGGCTTTACAATCAACTTCTTTAATAGCGAGAGCAAACCTCACTTGTCTCCATTCGATACTGGCTCATTCATTCCATTTACAGAAATGCATAAAATGAATCTGGGGTTGAAGAACCGGCTCCCATCCAGATCTCCAATCACATTATAGAAATTTTGATAAGAGGTTTCTTTGTATGTTTAAAGCCATTTAATAGTAAAATGCCATGCTGATGTTTTATGTATTAATTAAAAGCCATTTGAAAGCTAACAGCTGACTGGATTAACCCTCACAGATTTCATTAGAGCAGGCTTAAATAATATAATTCTACAGTAGTGGCCAAAACAAGAGCCTTGGTGGCGCAGCAGACTAAAACTGCTGTTAAAGTAGCTCTTAGCTGCCAGCTGCCTGCAATTACTGCAAGTTCAATTCTCACCAGGCTCAAGGTTGACTCAGCCTTCCATCCTTTCAAGGTAGGTAAAATGAGGACCTGGTTTGTGGGGGCAATAAGCTGACTTTGTATAAAACAGAACACCAATCAGTGGGGGTCAAAAAGCCCTACTGAGCAGGTATATACAAAAGTATGAAGGCTATTGCTTAATGCATTGTAAGCTGCCCTGAGTCTCCGGAGAAGGGCGGCATATAAATCGAATGAATGAATGAATGAATAAATAAATAAATAAATAAATAAATAAATAAATAAATAAATAAATAAATAAATCAATAAAATAAAAAATTGAGGAAACCTTTTGAGAAAAGTGTATTTTCTAAAACGAGATAATAACACCACTTTTTTTTTGAAGTAGTGCCATAAAATTATATATCAATGGAAAGATAATATAATCAAGAATGTAATGCAATAACTTTTATGAAGGATTTGCTATCAGAACAGCAGTAACACTATAAAGAAGAAAAGTGAAACGTGTAGAAAAAACTGAGATATACAAAAAGTATCACCATAGAAAAAATGAGATATACAAAAATTATCACCATGTCAGTTAATACTTAGTTGGGTAACCTTTAGCACAAATCACGGCCTTACAACGTCTTCCCATGGAGCGAACCAAGTCTTTTAGTTCTGCAGCTGTTCTAATGTGAAACCAAGATTGAAGGATGGCTTCTATTAACAGGGTTTTATTGCTGGGTGGCTTCTGACTAACAAGTTTCTTTAGTCGGTTCCATAGATTTTCAATTGGGTGAAGGTCTGGGCTATTCCCAGGCCATTCCAGCAGTGGAACAGGATTATCTTGAAACTCCAAAAAAAAAAAAGTGGCGTTATTAGCCATCAAACCTCAAGAATATACTTTACCCAAATGGTTTCCACAATTTTGGCCACTACAGTATACCGGCTTATAAGTAGGTCCCACTGTATTGCTTTCGGGTCGGGAGTACTTGAATCTCTGTTTCTAAAAAAGGCAAGGCGGTATCCCCCACTGTGCAACTGAAGCCGTGTCCCTTTTGGTCTGTTGTGTCATAAATCATATCTAGAAGAAGTAAGCAGTTTCAAGGAGCGGGCAAAAAAGGATATTAGGCTCAAAATGTTCTGACCTTAATTTTGAAACAGAGTGTACACTCCCTGGGTTGTGCTGTCGTTTCTACTACTTCAGAAAGCTGGAATGGCTGTTTAGAACTTTCTGGAATGATTGCGACATTTCCAGGTAGGTAGGAACCACCAGGGCCAAATTAACAAAAACAGTAACAATGGTTTTCAGCTTCAAACAGGGCATTCTAAGCAGGCAAGGTTTGAAATTCTTAAAAGCAGTTCTACATCTTTCTTAACTCTTCTTGTGCCAAAGCTGGTCCATCTTCTTCAGTCTGTTTTGGTTCCAAAATACAAGATGAGATGTACAAGGGGGGGTGGGGAGGGATTAAAACACCCAAAATGGTGACCACAGCTATGTGGTTGAAGCCCTTTTGTCAAGATTCGCTATTCGCTATCCAGCTTGCCAATGAACTGGGAGGAGAGGGAAGGGTGGAATGAAGTGCTGAGAAGTTCTGCATGGCTAGTGAGAGCCCGGAAACCATCAAGGTCACCACTGCAGGTGCTTGAGAAAGAGGCGGATTATTCCCATAACAAAAGGACGTTTCATAATTGGACAATGTGATCACTCAGGGGTGGGGAGAAAGGGAAGCTCTTGTTTGACTAGGCAAGCATTGGCGTGGGAAAACTAGAGCTAGTTTTGATTCTTCAGTATCAAAATTGTATGTCCCATACAATTTTACTTTTGGGAATTCAAAGCTCTTGAGAGTGTTTACTTATGGTTTCACTAGTTGGACGGTTGACACTTTTCCCTTTTAAGTCTACAATGCACATTAAAAATATGGGGGAGGGGGCTTCCAGTGGGACAGCGACATCGCCAGACACTTCTTTTTGAAGCGCCAGCCCAGGGCTCCGTAGAACCGCAAAGAACAGCGACTATCAGCTGTCTTGCGGTTTGAAAACTTTCCTCCTGGTATGAGGGGGGAAAGTGAGTAGACGGGTGGGGTAGAGCTCCCTGAAAGTGCCGGATTTCACACATAATCTGGCGCTTGAAGATGAGAGCTCCCCGTTAAGCCTGTCAGTACTCCGGACCCTGGATGCCTCTGCTTTGCAGAGCTAGATGTCGTTAACCATTCCAGCACCAACTTTAAACAGATATTTTTTGAATCGAGCTGGCGGAGCACAAGCAGTATGAATCAAACAGCAAGTATTTTTTTTTCCTTTTAACTCCAAAGATTTACTTTCTTTAAAAGATTCTTCCTAAGCTGAAAGTGAAAGCAAGATGGCGTTTGAGTTTTAACGGGGCGTGAAGAAGTGAAAGCTAAAAGTAATTATTGACAAGCCCCTGTTTGAAACGTAAAACTCCTTTTTGAAAAGTGGATGTAATAAGAAAGGAATAATAATAATTGAAGCAGCAATACAAATTACAAATTGTAAAGGATTTCCTTTTTTTTCTTTCTTCTTGAAACTCTTTTTTTCTTTTCTCTTCCCCCTTTTTTTTCTGTCCTTCTGGAAGGGAAGGAAGAAGGGGGGCAAGATGGCTGGGCTTTTTGAAAGCAAAGGAGGGTTATTTAACCCTCAATGGTCTGAATTTGAGGAAGCTTTGAGTTCAATTACCTCTGCTTTATTGAAAAGAATTGATACTATATTTCAAGTTTCTCAAGCTGGAAATAATGAAATACATGGAAATACTGAGTTGCAATCTAGCAGTGGGGGATTGAATGAAGAGTTGGAAGATGCAAAAAAACAACAACAGATTATAGCAGATTTTACTGAGGAGAGAAAGATGAATGTTGTGCAAAATAAGGAGCAAGAAGTGTTGCAAGCTGATGAAATTTTGGTTTCACGAATTTTTTTTTATAAAACTCAATCTGCACTTAAAGAGTTGTTTCCAGAAGAAGCTACATTTCTGCAAAAATTTTATAATATGCAATCCCAAAAACCGCAAAATTTTACTGGAGCTAAAAAAGGCAGAGGGATCAAAGTTAAGAAGAAAGTTCGTAAAAAGGAAAAGAAGAAAGACTGGAGAAATGGAAAATAACCCTGCTTGACGAGATGATGGTCCTTAAAAAGTACTGTTTAACTGTTTAAAGATTTTGAATTTTTTGGAAAAAGAAAAAAAAAACAGACAGCAGTTTAATGCCAGTTAACTAAGCGATGAGCGACGATGAGGAGGCAATTTACAGCTGTATTGGAATATTTGAGAAGAATAAACAGATCACAGCAATGCTGGTGTATTGGGTTGTGAAATATGCCCTGACTTGAATGATTTGGATTATTTTATTAAGGACTGCAACAAATTTGGACTTAATTGCAATCGCAGAAGTTCTACTGAATATAGCAAATTGAAGTTTCCTGCTCGATGGTAATGAATACAAGGCAAAAGGACTATGGACCTAGGGCAATTGCAGTTGATCTGGTGGTTTCCCTAATATGTCTGACGAATTTATTAATCTAATTTTTGACTGGATTTGATGGATATCATTTCAAATATAATTACAATTACAAAGTCACTCGGGGGGCTTTTTTTTATATACAGAAGCAATTTTTATTTAGGGGGTAGACGTAAATGAAGATATCTTATATGCTGTTGGAAGATGTGAAGACAAGAAGATTAGCAATTGGTTCAATCTAGTATGAAGAATTTAAAGGATTGATAAAGTTCTTAAATGATGTTCTTAGTTGATTTGTTAATATGTATTGATATAAGAGGTTTGATTATTAATTAAAAAATTATTGTTAATATTATTTCTTATTAAGTGTTTTGATTATAATTGGACCTTGATGGTTTAAAAGTGAAGGACGGAAGAGTTTATATAGTAATTTTTTTTAAAATCGGAGGTTTTTTGAGTGAGGGTTTCCTTTTTTTTTCTTTCTTTTTGTTGTTGTTGTTGTTGTTGTTTTGTTTTAAATGAAAGAAGTTATAAAATATTTTGTTAAATTGTATAGACCTAATAATTTGTTAAGTAACAATTAGCCAAATTGAGTAATGACAGGTTTGATTAGATAATACTTAATTGTTTTAATTGCTGTAATTATAAATGGAGATAATTTTGTTGAATTAGATGGAATAAGGAGAAAAAAAGACTTGCTTTCCTTTTATCTATTTGTTTAATGATCATGATTATAATAAGTGTGAAATGGAGTTTAATTTAGAGAATTTAAGCTGTATTTTATTTTGTACTTGCTCTGGGAAGTCGGGGGAGGTGGTTGGGGAGGGGGGGAGAAAATGTATGTAAAATTTTTAAAACTTTTTCAATAAAAAAAAAATATGGGGGAGGGTTTTCCATGGGCATGGCTACAATATTGATTGATTTGACCTACCAATGGATACAAATGTTGCTATTATATGTCTGTCTGTCTATCTATCTATCTATCTATCTATCTATCTATCTATCTATCTATCTATCTATCTATCTATCATCTATCTATGTAATCATTTGTCTGTCTGTCTCTCTCATTTATTTCTCTCTCTCTCTCATCTATCTACCTACCTACCTACCTACCTACCTATCATCTATCTATCTATCTATCTATCTATCTATCTATCTATCTATCTATCATCTATCATCTATCTATCTATGTAATCATTTGTCTGTCTGTCTCTCTCTCATTTATTTGGCACTGAAAAAAGTGATTTATGACCATTTTTCACACTTACGGCCGCTGCAGCATTCCCATGGTCACATGATCAAAATTTAGATGCCTGGCAACTGATTCATATTTATGACGGTTGCAGTGTCCTGGGGACATGGGATCAGCTTTTGCGACCTTTTGATAAGCAAAGTCAATGGGAATCCAGATTCACTTAACAACCATGTTACTAACTTAACAAACGTAATGTGGCAATACTTAACAACTGTGGCAACAAAAGTCATAAAATGGGGCAAACTCACTTAACAAATGTTTCACTTAGCAAAATAAATTTTGGGCTCAATTGTGGTTGTAACTCAAGGAGTGCCTATATACAGTATGTGTGTGTATATATGTATGTATATGCAGTGGTGGGATTCAGCCGGTTCGCACAGGTAGTTAATTTTTTGTAGAGTTCGGCAAGCCGGCTGAATAGCATCCATTTCAAGCACCGGTAGAGCACCAGAGGGTCGGGGAGGGTGCTGAAGTGAGTAGGCGTCCTGCCTGCAGCGCCCATGCCGGCTGTCCCTTCCTGGCCAGAGCTGGAATGCTACTGCATTTAAGTGCCGGTAGATGCTGGCCTTCCCTCCGGCGGGCCTAGGCAACTGCTGGAGAGGGACGGGCCCATTTCAGTGCGTGGCGCCCAGATGCCCTCACTTCCCCCAAGCATTTCTTTGCCTACTTGATTGTGAGCTCTGTCACATTTCTCGCCATCATGTGTAGGGAAACAAAAGTTTGTGGGACTGAAAAAAAAAAGTTCAATCAATTCCAACTTCTTGTGAGAAAAAAAAAAGATCTTGCGAAGCTTTAATTGATTGATTGAACTTTTTTTTTAGTCCCACGAACTTGTTTCCCTGCACATGACGGCGAGAAATGCGATGGATAAATGCGACGGAGCTGGAAATCAGGCAGGCAAAGAAATGCTTGTGGGAAGCAAAGACATCTGGGCAGTGGTGGGTGGGGCAAGCTCCATGGCACTGCAATGGAGAATTGGGCAATGGAGCGGCCGGCGCGAGAGAAGGAGGAGGCCGCTTCCCGTCTTTCTTCTCCCTGCTCCTCCTCCTTCCCTCATGCCGGCCGCTCCATTTCCCATTTCTCCATTGCAGTGCAGCACCCAGGATCTACTTTGATAGGGGGGTAATCAAAGTATAGGGGGGTAATTTAACAACCGGTTCACCCAAATCAGGTTGGCCATC
>WNWU01000049.1:13228860-13296609 GCA_012654045.1 Ptyas mucosa | reverse complement strand
ATTGGAAGTGTCTTGGCAACGTTTCGACGAAGTCTCATTCATCATCTTCAGGCTGGTGTTCTCGGCTTCGTGCTTCCAGGAGCACGAAGCCGAGAACATATATAATGAGAGAGAGGGGGGGAGGGGGGAGGGAGGGAGGGAGAAGTAAAGGGGAACACAAAGGAAATACATGTACGCAAACGTTTCTTGCACAAAAGAGGAGGACAACTGGGGAAGCAAACCAGAGGGGTTGAGGGCCCCATCACAGATATAACTGGAAGTATATAACCTGTGTGGGTTATGCTCACCTGATCTTAACATACGTTCCTCGTTTAATACTTCAGAAAGCAAATTAAAAACAAACACAAAAATAAAGTTAATAACATAATAGTTCTTGACCCTAGTCCTAACCGTAACTCAGAGTTGCTGGGGTGACCCTCATGCTAACCCTAACCCCAGAGATGACCACAGATAGAGAAGAAAACC
The DNA here is from genome assembly GCA_012654045.1 of Ptyas mucosa. Classification (NCBI taxonomy): domain Eukaryota; kingdom Metazoa; phylum Chordata; class Lepidosauria; order Squamata; family Colubridae; genus Ptyas; species Ptyas mucosa. The sequence goes on along the minus strand of WNWU01000049.1, from coordinate 13,296,144 downwards.
TTAGACCAGATGTTAGTTCCAAGGTAATTCCAGAAACTGAAAAGTAAACCTATATAGATTTTCTTTGCATTACTTATCTTATTCCACGATAGAAAAGCAGAAAATGGAAAACTGCATGGACATGTATTTTACCATAAACATTCTGGTTTTGGCATCACCAAGAAACCTTCTTTGTCTGTGTAAAATCAGACTAGTATTATAGTATTAAGTTAAAATAACTTTCAATACGCCAACCACATGCTTTTTCAAATAATAATTCCTATTAAAGTTTAAAAATAGAAAGATACAAAATTAACACAAACTATATAAAAATATAAAAAATAAAACGTGCAAATAGAAAAAAGGTAGGGGAAGGAAAAATATAAGGAAAAAGATGTATAAAGAAGTGATTTCCCTCTTGATCAAGACAACTACAACAATTTCAATAATTTATCACCTTTTCTAACATTTCTACTAAAGACCCCTTCATTCCATCTCTCTCTCTCTCTCTCTCTCTCTCTCTCTCTCTCAATCTACACATACATATATTAAACAAATAAATCAGTTTCATATTTCTTTACAACAAAAGATCTCTTCTTCCCATAATTTATGTCTATAAACAAAAGTATCATCACTGAAACTTAAATCAAGAAAAATCCATTTAAGAATTACCAGATACTAGATATTAAATATCCCGATCTTTAATCTCTTCAAATAATGTCCCGTAAATTATCGTTTTTTCTTCATCTCCTCTCATAAACTCCTTAGCAAATTTAACACTTTCCTTCAATTGCCACTTTCTCTAAAAATGGTACAAAAATGTATCTTTCCCCCATACCCTATCTATAAACAAATCTTTAAAGGCTTGTCATTCAGTTCTAGTCAATAATTTTTCTTTAAAATTTACTAGAAAAAAATAACCACATGTATATATTATAATCTTGATTGAATAAACCAACTTTATGTTCCTTTTTTTGCTTTTAAAACTCCTTTTAAGTAGTGTCCCAAATGTTTATTTCTTTTCATTTTCTTTGCATGTTTTATTAGGATATTCTTCATAATATAACACATCTATTTTGTAAATCCAAGATTTACAAAGTTGTCCAAGCCACTCTTCTGAGTTGGTAACCATACATCCAACTCACTTTTCTGACTTATTATTTCTGTGTTTCTTTTAACCATTAAAACTTCAGCCATTTTCATTTGTATACATCTGTGTCCAGGCAAACAGAAGATGGAAGATGGATTACAACCAATTTTTATTTTAACTTTTTAGGACTGACCTCTGGAAACCATCATCGTATTTATCAGAAAACAGTGAAAGGAAGGCAACTCAATTGGCGAACAGGCATTCATTGCATTCAAGAGTACTAACTTTATATATCTATATATCTATATATCAATCAATAAATCTATCTATCTATACACACACACACACACACACACACACACTTGACGTAATTGTTATTCTTTTAACTCTACCTATGCTAATATAAATATCCCGTTCTCCCATCTTTGTAGGCCTGAAAAAGAGAAGGTGAAAGGAGGTTATGGTTCACTTTTATCAAAATCAAAAGGTTTTACTTCAGAAGCAGTAATTCAGGATGGAAATGCCCTAATTAAACCATAAGCCTGAAGCCAAGCTTCAAAAGAAATCCAGTTATTTATTAGGAGCAACATGTCAGCAGGTACCCAAGTGAAGCCAGCTCTGCCCCACGTAATTTACGGCCCAGTTATGACTTTGTTTCCCCCCTCTTCCCAGGGTGTGTCATAAATCACACGGAGCACTTTCAAGGGCTGTAGGGATTACGCCCCTCCGGCTGTTGTAGGCAACCTGGGATACAGCCTTGAGAAAGGTATGCCTGGAATGTGCTTCTGGTTGTGGCTGCTGTGTTGCTCCGTCAATTCCCCCCCCCTCCGCCTATGGCAACTCGAGAGCAGGCTAGGGATGCTTTGCGAGTTGATACCTGTATCAAATACCAACATAGGGATGCACTTTCCAATGTCCCCTTTTTCTTCTGGATGTGTTTTGAGTGAACAACAGTCAATGTAAGACCCGCAATTTATGTTGCTTCTTGCTAAAGAGGCAAAACTCATCCATTCTTGTAAAGCTTCTGTTGTAAAACGTTTTGTTTAATTTGAAGAAAGCTTCACACCAACCGTCTATTTCCTGACTTTATTTCCCTGCTTATGTTTTCCTGGGAGTCTCTACAAGCGAGTCAAAACAGTCAAGATGGCGTCCATAGCCAGATGATTTAAGCCTTTCTTTTTGTGTGTTATGAGTGCCCTCTTGACCTGCCATCTTGGCTTTTCGGATTGCCATCTTGGTTTTTCTAACTATTTCTATATGTTTCCAATTCGCATCTGTATTTCCTCATGCAAATATATTTCCTCTTAATGCAGGTGACTCTCTGCTTGGTTTCATTGCTCAACCTCCTTCAGATTTATTTTTTCCTAGGGGATTCACATAATTTCAGATTTCAATAGCTCATTAGAGCAGCAGCTCCCAATGTGAACTGGAAAAAGGTAACACCTTCTGAGTTGAGTTCAGCTCAACATGTGGTGATTTTATGGATGGAAGAACTTTGTCATGACCTTCAACGGTTAACCAGGTCTGACGCTGCTAAAATTGCTGAAGTCGAATCAAACTGGGTTAGGTTCTGCTAGCTGCTGTGTAACTCACATTTCTGATGGCAACAGTACAGAAATATTGAGTGTGATGTGATAGTTAATGTTGAAAAAGGCAAGAAGACCAGATTCTAGTCTACCTTTTGTCACAGAAGCTCACATGTCATTTAGGGCCTCTCTTTATCTCAGCCGAATCTACCCGTTGTGGCCTGTCAGCTACTGGTCTCTCCAGCAGCCGAATCAGAGGAGGAGGGGTGGGAGTCAGGATCAGCATCAGGGCAACCTGGGAGCTCTGAGGGGGAAGAAGGAATGAAGCTGGCAGAGAGAGAGAGACAGAGGCAGAGCCTGGGCCGTCCGCCAGCCCTCAGATGGAGAGTCAACAGCCTCCAGGTCTGGAGGTGGCTGATGAGGAAGAGGAGGAACAGTTGGGTGCAGTGCCTGACACACGGATGCGCGGAAGGCAGAGGAGAGGAGAGCAGTGGAAATCTATGGGCCGATCCTTGGGATGGAAGAGCCACCGTTGCCAGTGAAGCCCCACCCTAGCTCTGGGGATAAAAGGCAGGGGGCAGAGATGTGGCAGTCAATATTCATCTCCCTGCTGGACAGACTTGTTAGCCTGCATTGAGAGAGAAACTTTTTGCCGGGGCTGCCGGCACTCCTAATAAAGGAATCTTTTGAGTTCACATCAGATGGTTTGTTGTGGTTGGGAAACTGGGTCAGAAGATTACCTCACAGGCGGCTGTGAGGGGAAATAGACCTTTTCCTGCATTTAGAAAGAATTACACACTTGATAAAAATACTATTAGCTACAATCTTCTTAGCCTAACGGTAACCATAGCCCTAACCATAGGTAAAATCCCACTGAGTTACAATGCGGATTTCATTGATGGCTTATTCCTTCTGTTGTCTCCAAGACCTTTTCCAATACATAAAACATCAATGCATAAACTATTTTTATTAGAAATAATACACTATAGCCAAGTGGTCACTCATGCCCAAAGCACTGTACAGGTAGTCCTCGACTTACAACAGTTCATTTAGTGACCGTTCAAAGATACAGCGGCACAGAGAAAAGTGACTTATGACCATTTTTCACACTTACCACTGTCGCGACATCTCTGTGGCCACGTGATCAAAATTCAGACGCTTGGCAACTGACTCACATTTATGACAGTTGCAGTGTCTTGGGGTCATGTGATCACTTTTTGTAACTTTCTGACAAGCAAAGTCAATGGGGAAAGCAGATTCACTTAACGACCCGTTGTTACTAAGTTAACAATTGATGCGATTCCCTTAACAACTGTGACAAGAAAGGTCCTGAAATGGGGCAAAACTCACTTAACGAATGTCTGATTTAGCAACAGAAATTTTGGGCTCAACTGTGGTCATAAGTTGAGGACTACCTGTATTAAACCAGGGATGGATATTGACAGTGTGTGTGGTCATAAAATTTTTGAACACAAAAACATGGCTAACTGGAATCCTGCAGATTTACTGAGCATATACTTGAGGTTGCCATTATGTGTACACACACACACAAGCACAAGGGGTGGGTTCTAATATTTTTTTACTACCGGTTCTGTGGGCACGGCTTATTTTGTGGGCGTGGCTTGATGGTCATGTGACAATTCTTTAGAATTTAGCAGAGGTACTGGTCTACCAGTCTTTTAACTGCTTGCAGAGCTGTACCGATCTACCCATTTATTTTTTGCAGGCACTGATCTACTTATGTATTTTTGCAGGCACCGGTCTACTCATTTGTTTTCTTTTAACACTGATCAGCCGTAGGGCGGCCCTTTGAAGCCCTGTGGCAAGAGTTTAAACAGTTTTTTTTCCCTCTAGCCATCAGCTGGAACTCAGGAGGCAGCAATAGATTGGGGGTGGGGCCAAATAAAAGGTAATAACGTGGGGGTGGGGGGGCAGGGGGGCAGAACTGGTTCAGTGATGTCATATCGTCACCGCTACCGGCTCGGGAGAACCGGGCCGAACCGGGAGAAACCCATCACTGACACGTATACATTCATGAAGAGGCATTAATGAACTACCCAGAACTTATGAAGATGTTAGAAAAAGGAGAAGGAAAAAAAACCCAGGGAAATAGGAAAAAGAGGAAGAGGATTGTCAAATGACCGATGTTTCATTATCTCATCTGAGAGTCTGTAGAGATTCTCAGTCATCCAGATCACGGTTGTCCCAAAGGTGCTTTTTCAGGAGGCAACTGTCCTGTCAGAACGGAAAAAGCTTCTTGGATGAGAAGTGAAATGTCTTCAAACAAACAAACAAAAACAAGAAAGTCCAGTTGCCTCCTGAAAAAGCACCTTTGGGATTATCTCATCTGGTTTCTGTCAGAGTTTGTTGCAGAAATCAAATCCAGAAAGCACACACAGGTAACTGATTCAGCAGGATTCATTAACTTCTCTTTATATATAATAACACATGAAATAAATATACAATACCAATGGCAGATTCCCCAACGTGGTAGTAGTTACAAGCAAAACACAAGCAGAGAACAGTTTCAGTTCAGCAGTCTAGTTTCGGTTTCAATTCTCAGCACAGCAATCGGAGCTACAGAGCCACACCCAGGCTCCTTCCTGCCTCAGTTCCTATTGGCTGACCTTGTTACTAAGCCCTATTCATTGGTCTGTTGGGTGGATGTTTGCGTGGTTTAGAGGTGGGGAATTTGTGGTGGGTGGGAGGGTGTTTGGGGATTGTTATGTGTGTTGGACCTGGTCTTTGGGTGTTAAGTGAATTTCGTTATATGGGTATACTGTGTATACACGTACAATGACAATAAAGTTGTTATTGTTATTATTATTATTATTAATTATTATTATTGGCTGACCTTGTTACCATGTCTCTGCCAGTGATGAATTCTCTGACAGGTTTCCCATCTATGCCTTCCAGCTTCTTCTGCCTTTATCCCCACGACCAGTCCCCTTCCCTTCACAACTTGTTTTTTCCTCTTCTTCCACACTCTGCCTCCTTATCACTGTCATGCTTTCCCCACCTGCAAACTGCTTTTGGATCTGGCAAGCTCCCCTGGGCAGAAACCTACCATCTCAACTTTTTGCAAATCAACCTTACAGCACAATGAGAATCATAGTCATTAGGCATTAATGAGCTGTTTACACATTCCCTACTTTACACGGAAAGCTTGCAGAAATAAACTAGCCTGATTACAAGGATGGAAGTAAACATTTTGCGGATCCATTCATCTCCTTTGACAAAGAGGGTGCAATCCGGCTAACAGAAACATTTGCCACTTGGCTGGGCCCATTCAGTAGGAAAGGACCTTGGGGAGAGTAGCTACGAAAAAGTAATTTTAAAAGAAGGCTGGAAAAATCAGCCAAGACCTCCGCATAACAATGATAAATAATAAGATAAAGATGATTGAGAAGGTTAAAGAATGAACAGTAATTAAGAAAGAAAGAAAGGAAAATACTGTTGCTCCATTATAGACCTTAGGATATCACACATATCCAAAAAAAAAAAAAGCAGTCCAAAGTGCAGTTATATGAAGAGCCTTGGTGGCGCAGCAGACTAAAGTGCTGTTAAGTAGCACCAGCTGCCTGCAATTACTGCATATTCGAATCTCACCAGGCTCAAGGTTGACTCAGCCTTCCATCCTTTCGAGGTAGGTAAAATGAGGACCTGGATTGTGGGGGCAATAAGCTGACTTTGTATAAAAAAGAACATCGCTTGGGGGGGGTCGAAAGCCCTACTAAGCAGGTATATACAAAAGTATGAAGGCTATTGCTTAACGCATTGTAAGCCGCCCTGAGTCTCTGGAGAAGGGCGGCATATAAATTGAATCAATCAATCAATCAATCAATCAATCAATAAACTGTGAGGATATTTTCAATGAATAAGGAACACAGATAGATGTACCTACCAGTATATATGTAAGGCATATACTCAGTGGTGGGATTCAACCGGTTCGCACCACTTCAGCTGAACCGATTGTTAAATTGCTGGCTGGCACTTCCTCTCCTCCCCTTCCCTTCCAGAAGTACCTCACATCCCATTTTGGCTCCCAGGTAAGTGCAGGGAGGTCTACTAGGCCCAAAATGGGGTGCGGAGAGGGGGGTGGGGGTTGCACCACCACCCCGCAACCCGTTTTTGTTCCCAGGCAGGCAGCCCTATTAGGCCCAAAATGGGGCACAGGGGGGTGCAGCGTCGAATCCCCGTGACCTGTTTTTGCTCCCAGGAAGCTGCAGGGAGGCCTACTAGGCCCAAAATGGGGCACGGGGGGTGTGGCACGCCCCCCCATGACCCAATTTTGCTCCCAGAGGCTGCAGGGAGGCCTACTACATCCAAAATGGATCACGGGAGGGGCGACGCACCCCCCGTGGCCCATTTTTGCTCCCAAAGGGGTGCAGGAGGCCGAGTGCTGCCTTTCACAACCCCTGGCCATGCCCACCATGGCCATGTCCATCCAGCTGGTCATTAGGGCAGAGAACCAGTTGTTAAATTATTTGAATCCCACCACTGCATATACTGAAATATAATAAGTGTGCATATATAATGTAAAGGTAAAGGTTCCCCTGCACATGCATGCTAGTTGTTTCCGTCTCTAGGGGCGGTGCTCATCTCCATTTCTACGCCAAAAACCCAGCATTGTGTGAAGACGTCTCTGTGGTCATGTGGCCTGCATGACTCAACACTAAAGGCGCACAGAGTGCTGTTACCTTCCCACCAAAGGTGGTCCCTATTTTTCTACTTGCATTTTTGACGTGCTTTTGAACTGCTAGGTTGGCAGAAGCTGGGACAAGTAACGGGAACTCACCCCATTACGTGGCGCTAGGGATTCGAACCGCTGAACTGCCAACCTTCTGATCGACAAGCTCAGCGTCTTAGAAATGTGCAAATACAGGCTGGAAGCAAACGGAAGGTGGAAGTTTGAAGAGAAACAGAATTAGCTGTGCTGCAGCAGCTTTTTTTTTTTTTAATACAATTCTCTAGCATGGGGAAACATCCCTAGCACACTCACCTAAATGTCATCAGTCCTCTATTTAAAAGGGAGCTTGGGAAACTTCAAAACAAGTGCCATTTATAACTTGACACTACGCACGAAATATTTGCAGGTTTTCTCCTGCAAGAATCTAGGCCATTAAGTTTGCAGAGGATGAAAAGGAGCAGAGATTGTTTAGCTAAAAGCCATCACACTTTTTTTGTTTTTATCACTTCTCCCATCACAAGGACTGTGTAGGCTGCGTGGAGGTGTTCCTTTTTTTTCTGTATTACCGGAATGGGCACTTAGAATTTATGGGTCCTTTTTAACCTGGGGAATGGATGGTTGGCTACCCATGTCAAAAAGCTTTCTTCAATTATATAGAGGTCGTTCACCGGCATGTGGATTAATTATTTATGAACACTGGATAGAGCATATTGGTAAAATGTTTTCTTCAATACCTTTTATAGAGGCCAAGCTCAGCTTTTTCTGGAATAAACACTTCAGCATTATAATGTTTAGGAAACCAATCATGTCATCTTTGCTATTATGCTTCTGATTAGTAATGGCCCTGCAGAATTCATGATACAGCTTAAAAAAAAAAGGTGTTTCAGCGGCCAGAGGAGCTGGCAGCAGAGTCAGAGAGTGAGGAGGTTGGGGAGGAACATGGGCCAGTCCTAGAGTCTGGGAAAGGCTCTGATGAGGGCTTTGCGTCAGAGCAGAGAGGGGGCCAGGGCCCTATGCCAGCTATCAGCTACCTTCGGAGTCAGACATCAGTGAGGCAGGCGAACAGCTGGAGCCTGTTCCAGCGGTGAAATCCAGCAGGTTCTGGAGAACCGGTAGCGGAAATTTTGAGCAGTTCGGAGAACTGGCAAATATCACCTCTGGCTGGCCCCAGAGTAGAGTGGGAATGGAGATTTTGTAATATCCTTCCCCCAGGATGGGGAGGGAATGGGGATTTTGCAGTACCCTTCCCCTGGAGTGGGGTGGGAATGGAGATTTTGCAGTATCCTTCCCCTGCCACGCCCACAGAACCGGTAGTAAAAAAAATTTGTATCTGAGGAGAACCAGTGGAAAATCTGGCTCTTAGGATGCTCCGTGTAGCAGTTTTGCAAAATTATTTGGGTAGATACTTAACTGCTTTACTGCTTATTCAAACAGATTCTGTAAGGGTTAGATTCAACTTGCCCTAGAGTGTGTGTGGATATTTTCATCTTCTTGCACATTCATACTGCATGCCCTGAACATATTTTTTCTACAAGATCAAATACACAGTTGCAAGGGAGATCGAATTGCTTAGCATACATTTGCTGTTTCTTTGGGATAGATACATATGCAATAGATCCGTGATGGCGAACCTATGGCACGGGTGCCACAGGTGGCACGCAGAGCCATATTGGTGGGCATGCGAATGTTGCACTAGCTCAGCTCCAGCGCGCAGGCGCACACCGGCCAACTGATTTTCAGGCCTTCCGGTCCCACTGGAAGTTAGGAAACTGGCTGTTTCTGGCCTCCGGAAGGGCTCCGGGAGGATGGGGAAGGCTGTTTTTGCCCTCCCCAGGCTCCTAGAAAGCCTCTGGAGCCTGGGGAGGGGGAAAAATGGGCCTACCGGGCCCACTGTGCCATCACATGCCAAAAGCAGGGGGAAGTGGGGGGGGTCATGTGCACATGGGCGGGAGGGCGGGGCACATTGACTTATGGATGTAGGCACACGCACCCGTGACCCCCCCATGCTCCCCCCGCTTTTGGCACGCAATGGCAAAAAGGTTAGCCATCACTGCAATAGATCAAGTAACTAGAATTCCACATTTTTCTGCGTGGTTGTCATTCCACTAGGCTTAATGAATCATGCACCCCAATCAAAGGCTTAATGTAGAGTTACAAACTATTATCTAGATTGTTTGTGCCCAGTTCAGCTGCCCTTTCTGCTTTCTCTAATTGGTCCAAAGAAAATATTTGCATACGTGTGACTTTCCACTCAATGCCAAAAATATGAATTCTTGCCTTGAAAACAGAACATCAGACAACGTTCCCATTCTTTTGTAACCTTCTTAGTTTCTGAAGTCCAAGCTAGTTATCAGCATCTAAGCTGACTTGGCTCTCTGCCAAAAGCTAATCCTTGAGGGATGGGCGACCACAAGGAAATCCCCAATCGTTAGGTTAAAAACCAAAGCAAGCAGTGGCAAAATGACTTCTGTAAGGCTGCCAAAAGACTTTTTTTACAGCTGCTGCTCATAGTCACCTTGATTAGAATTCAAAATTAAACCTACTTGTCTCTTCAAACAAAACTACTCCATTTGTTTCATTGTTCTCTTTGGGCAAGGATGAAAGAGGCAAAAACCTGCATCGTAGCTAGGGGAATATACCACAAAATATTTCATGTTTTTTTTTTCTTTTACATCTGAGAATCTGCTTTTCCAATATTGAGGAAAACCCAATTTTGGTTCCTTTTTTCTTCTCTCTTTCTCCAACTCCCCTCAAGGCCAAATGTCTTCCATCTCCCTTTTTTGTTGCAGCAGGAAAATGGAGGCCTCCAGGGGTGTCCAGAAAATCGACGTGGTGGCTATGATGGTGTGAGGGAAGCTCCACCCAGTTTTGATGGGCATTGTGGCTGCCATCTTACCTTTCTGAACCCGGACAACCCTGGAGACACCCCAAACCCTGGCCCCATGGATTGACCTCTTCTCCATGCAATGATCAAGGGTTGCCAGTTTTAAAAAAGGGATACAAAACAAGGATCCACATTTTCTTGCATTTCTACTGTTTCCTATATCTTTTTAAAATGTATCCTCATCATTGTCAAGATGAAAACCACAAATGTTCTAAGGAACTTCTGTCCCCTTTTAAACTGAAGGAACAGAGGTTTAATCTTAGATTTCCATGGCCAGTTTATGCAGAGGTGGGATTCACTTACCTTCCCTACTGGTTTGCAAGTGCACGTGTGTGCCCGTTTCGCATACACGCCACCTTCCACACATGCTCTTTGCTCGCGCGAGCACCTCCTGCGGGCATGGGCACACGCATGCTCACAGCCTCCAAAACATGGCTCAATAGGGCAGCATTACATCCAGGCGGGTGGGCGGAGTCTACCACAGTTGGCACTACCGATTTGCCTGAACCGGACAGAATCGGCTGAATCCCATCACTGAGTTTATGGCTCATCCATTTTAAGCTCCTGAGTTAAATCTATGGCTCTCAGTTCCCATTACACAGTTATATGCCTACTAGCTTGATTTTTTTTTCCACACACACACACACACACACACACACACCCATTTTAATCCCAAAGACCACCTAGGGTAGAAGGCCTTGATGTTCACAGCTTCATTAATGCTGGATGAATTTCCAAGTACAGAGAATTTTCTTCTCAAAATCACTGGATGTGTCTCATGGGATTTGGGGGTGTGTGTGAATGGGGTGGCCTAATGTCCAACTGATGCATGTCCAGAGCCTGAAGAAGAATTTAAATAAGGGCTGCTGGTACTACCCTCAAGTGGCTACCTGGAGATGCTTCTGCCTGAAGACTGCGAGTTGCAGGGCAAATCCCTTGAACCTGGATTTATCTTCTGGCCAAACAATCCTTAAAAAGCAACATCTCGTGTTGGATGGAGACCCCGGAGCAGGGGTGAAATCCAGCAGGTTCTGACAGGTTCTGGAGAACCTGTAACGGACATTTTGAGCACTTCAGAGAACCGGTAGCGGAAATTATGAGTAGTTCAGAGAGCTGGCAAATACCACCTCTGGCTGGCCCCAGAGTGGGGTGGGAATGGAGATTTTGCAATATCCTTCCCCCAGGAGTGGGGAGGAAATGGGGATTTTGCAGTATTCTTCCCCTGGAGTGGGGTGGGAATGGAGATTTTGCAGTATCCTTCCCTTGCCACGCCCACCAAACCATGCCCACCAAGCCACACCATGCCCACCAAGCCACGCCCACAGAACTGGTAGTAAAAAAAATTGGATTTCACCACTGCCCCAGAGGTAGCAGGATATTAACCCCTTATGGGCAGAGCCATGCTGGAGTAAAATATGGACTCCCTCAACGATCTTGCCTCCTGACCTTGGATCTCTGCACACTTTTCCCTTTGGGAAAAGTGCTTGTTTGCTGAGAGTTTGGGGAGGGGGGGGGGTTCCCTGAAACTGTCTTTGGCCTTTTGTCCTTGGAACAATGACAATGAGCTTGTGGGAGCCCTGGAGAGCTTACATGCAACCTTATTTATTCTCTCATGATGCTTGAAGCCAGGTGGCTTGAAATTTCTACACTTATTCTAGCAGTGGTGGGATCCTGCCGGTTTAACAACCGGTTCGGTGATTGCGTGTTTCGCTGCACACCTGCACAGTTTTAACAAAACTAGCCTTCCACGTTACTTCTGGGGAGTAACACAGTTGAGGCACGGCAATACACTCTGCTGTGCGAATCAGCTGAGAGGATAAAGGTAAGTAAAGCACAGGGGTGGGCAGGGCAGGCTGGTGGGCCCACCTAATCATCGGAGTGAACCAGTTTGCACCCAGCTGATCATTGAAGCTACCGGTTTGCCTGAACCCATCTGAACCGGCTGAATCCCATCCCTATTTCTAGTCAATCTACCAGTTCTTTGTTAAAACCTGCTTTGCTGGTTTTCTTGGCAGATGCAGAGAACTATCATCTACTGCTTTCTTCTAGAATGTTGTTTGATTTCCCAGTTTGCCTTGCCATCTTGATATGCCCTGTGGTTGCTCCATCCATCCAAATACGGAGCTTATTTTCTGACACTAAGGAAATAGGCATCAAACGGGCATGGTCATCTCTGGAGGCTTCACTTCCAGAGAGACACCAGAACCATTGAAATAAAACCCCATTGCTCTGACAAGGCATCTGATAAGAAGTATTGATCAGATAAAAGATTAGGGTTATGAAAAAAAGAGACGACGCCTTGAAAAACTTACCAGGCAGTTGAGCTTGGGAAAGACATCAGTGGTGGAGTTAAAGCTTCTCCTTTTAAGGTGTGGACAGCCTGGGATGCTTGAGAGGCAGGCTGAGGATGCGTCTGAGTCTCTACTTGCCTTGAGTCCTGAGTTGGTTTAATCCACCGGCTTGTTTCCGGTTTCATCCATTTCCCCTGGATTCCCCATCTTGCCATGTAAACTTTGCAAATGTCGTAGTTCATGGAGGAGTAATATAAAAGGTCCAGAACCAGCAAGACTACAACGAAAAACCCATAGACCCAAACTCCTAACAGTGCACTGTAATTGCTGTAGAAAGAGAAGAGAAAGTTAGGAAGGGACTGTTAACGCATTGCTTCCTGCTCCTCTAATTAGGCATTTAAAGCTATGAAACATACAGTTATTATGATCCGTGTTTCTATCTCTGCTTCTTTTCTTCCCAAAAGTGAAACCAGTGTGCTCAGACTCCTATGCGGCTTCCTGCAACATTGCACACACCTTGCCCAGCTTCAACAAGATGATGGGACATCTGTCTATGACAGGTGGTACATCTTGATGTATTGTGTGATGTGTCGTGGTGGCACAGTGGTTAGAATGCAGTATTGTGGGCTACTTTAGAATAGAATAGAATAGAATTCTTTATTGGCCAAGTATGATTGGACCCACAAGGAATTTGTCTTGGTGCATACGCTCTCGGTGTACATAAAAGAAAAGATACATTCATCAAGAATCATAAGGTACAACACTTAATGATAGTCATAGGGAAACAGTCAATATAAACCTTAAGGATACCAGCAACAAGGTTATAGTCATACAGTCGTAAGTGGGAGAAGATGGGTGATAGGAACGATGAGAAGATTAATAGTAATGCAGACTTAGTGAATAGTTTGACAGTGTTGAGGGAATTATTAGTTTAGCAGAGTGATGGCGTTCGGGAAAAAAACTGTTGTGTCTAGTTGTTCTGGTGTGCAGTGCTCTATAATGTTGTTTTGAGGGTAGGAGTTGAAACAGTTTATGTCCCGGATGTGAGGGATCTGTAAATATTTTCACAGCCCTCTTTTTCACTCGTGCAGTATGCAGGTCCTCAATGGAAGGCAGGTTGGTAGTAATTGTTTTTTCTGCAGTTCTAATTATCCTCTGAAGTCTGTGTCTGTCTTGTTGGGTTGCAGAACCAAACCAGACAGTTATAGAGGTGCAGATGACAGACTCAATACTTCAGCTGCCTGCCGGCTGCCTGCAATTTGGCAGTTCGATTCTCACTGGCTCAAGGATGACTCAGTCTTCCATTTTCCGAGGTGGGTAAAATGAGGACTCAGATTGTTGGGAGCAATAGGCTGACTCTGTAAAATCACTTACAGAGGGATGAAAAGCACTGTGAAGTGGTATCTACATCTAAGTGCTATTGCTATTGATGCCCATCAGTAAGGGAATCAAACATTCATGCTTGCAAAATCTTGAATGGATAGACTAACTCACTGCCGTGGCTGGGACAGGGGAAATTTGGACTCTGTGACACCTGGAAATCTTTGAAATGGGATGGCCTAAACCAGTGTTCCTCAATGTCTGTTCTGCCCCAGCTACGGACCCCAAAGAACGCAGCACACACAAAGTCTGTACAAACTTTAGTTTACTAATTAAGGACTACTAATGAGCTTTCTTAGTAGTTGTTTGAACACAAGTACAGTTTAAATCAGTCTTTTCTGAACAAGGCCTGTTAATTTAACTTCATTATCAGCTGACAAGAATCCAAAGAATAACTCAATTCTGAGGCACAGTATTTTAGATAACCATAATCTTACTGTCAATGGCAGAATGCCCAGAAGCAATTTGCAGGAAAACTCACAAGAGAGAAACAAGAGCTGAATCAAACGTTTCTGGAATCAAGACGCGAAGGAATATGAATGAAGTTGTTTCCTGCAAATTGCCTCAGTCGTCGTCCTTCCTTAAATAGGTTAGGGGAGTGGCCAATTAGCCCCAATGCATACTCTCGAGGAGACCTCCTCCTGAGGAGCCACTCCTGCCTTTTGGCAGCTCTGCGCGCCTGTGCATCGAGAAGAGGCTCCTCCTCTTCTTCCTCTTCACTTATGGCAGCTTCTGGAGGTTCTGAAGGCCCTGGCTGAATTCCCGCCTCTGGCACCACATTTTCTCCAGCCTCCTCATTGTCTGACTCGAGCGCCAGCTGCACAGGCTGCTGGCACAGCACCATACCAGCCTCCACGCTGTCGGAATCAGCTACTAACTGCACAGGCTGCAGACGGGCCACAACAATGTCAGCCAATTTAAGATGTGTGGACTTCAGCTCCTAAAATTCTGCAGCCAGCAAAGGGAATTCTGGAAGTTGAAGTTCGCGCCTCTTCAAGATGCTGAGGTTGAAAAACACTGGCATAGAGGAAGTTTCTGGAAGCTTTTCTGTCCCATGGCTTCTTTGAAAAAGCAAATAATTGGGAGCAGAGAGCTTCTTTTGCATCACATAGACTAAAGAATGCAGTTCGGAAATCCCATGCTTCCACGCCATCCATTGAAAAGAATAATTTGGTGGGGAAAAGGCTAAAGAAACTAGACAAACATTAAAGGAAACTTTCTCCCTTTTCTTTATCCAATTTTTTGTTTTGAGACCTCCAAGCTGTGACAGTTCAGCCTGAGTATAAATTAGTCGATACGATTTTGCCAATTGCAGAGTTTGGCCTACAAAAAACACAAGATTGCCAAGTGGCTCCCTCGTTTCGCTTTCCAATATGTGCTTTTTTTTTTTTACCCAGAGTTCTGCTTCTAGCAATGCTTTGTAAAATGTATTACATTATGCTACTAATTAGATTCACAGCCTGCTTCCTTTCTGTCCTACATTTCTTCTGTATACACTCTCCAGAAAGTGTATTTACAATCGGATAGGGATGACGCCGAGGGTGGGAGCGAAAGCATTTTTACGTCCATAGTATTGGTTCAATGAATAGAGAAATGTAGAAGTGAAAAGCTCAAATCGGTTTTTAAAAAGCGTTTTCCTCTTTCAACTAGGATCGATTTTCTTTTCAGAAGCTGCCTTATCGCTAACCCAACGCATTTCTATTTACAGGAATCTTTTCACTTCCACCATAGGAGGGCTTTCTATAAAAGTTTTATATTGCCCAAGTACAATCAACCAAAGGAAAACATTTTCCAGTTGAACTATAGTTAACTTTTCTACAAAGTTGAGTTAGAGAGGAGGAACAGAATCAGCTCAAAGGGTTCCAAGCAGTGGTGGTATTCAGCCGGTTCGCCCAAACCGGTAGCGGTGGCTGGAGGCTCCGCCCACCTGCCCGGATGTCACCATTTCCCGTTTTTGATGCTCTGCGCATGCGCGGAGGTGGCAGGTGCGCACTCACATATGCGAACCGGTAGCGAAGGTAAGTGAATGCCACCCCTGGTTCCAAGTCTACAAAGTTTGTGGTCAAGCAGGGGAAACATCAGTATAACAAAGATGCAGGATTCTCAGAATAACGAATGACATTTTTCCGTACGAATTTGAAATATCTGCTGGTTGGTATCAGACTAAAACAATGAAAAGTCATTGTTAGTATGATGTTATGTGTAAATAACGTATAAGGGTAAAGAATTATATTATAATATTAACCTTAACGTAATTTGTATTAGTTTAAAGTGTTGGAAGATATTTAGAACCAGTGATGTCAATTCTATATCCGATGTTTTTAATTTTGATTAATAAAAAACTTTTAAAAAAATAAAACAATGAAAAGTCCCATGGATCTTAGTGTGGGTCTTTAGCAGATAATCAGCATTGAAGAAACCTGGAGTGATCTAGAGTAAGGAATCTAGTTTAATATTTGGAGGGGAGATTTTATCCCTCTATATTTTCTAGCAGGACCACCAGATTCTGAAGCAGCTTTGTTCCCTAGGCCATCCGTCTGGTAAACTCACAAGATTCATTTTTCTCACCATGCGCCATGCTGTATACATCCGAATTAGACTATGTTGTTTCTCTGTGTCATATAATATATGTGGGTATATGCATTTTTAAAATTTATGTATTTGTTTGTTTGTTTGTTTATTTGTCATGTTTATGTAGTGTATATTGGAGATGGTGATCCTTTCAGAGCTGTATGTAACAAAATTTCATTTTAATGTATGCCGATTAGTATACATTTAAAGTGACAATAAAGTTATTCTAAGCCGTTCTCTGGTATATTTAAGTTACTGATACTTTTTATGTTTTTTAACTGACATTTTATGTTACTGAAGCTCATTTCTTCTTGTTTTATCTACAGCCATAAAGTGTTTTAGAAATCACAAGCTAATTTCTGTATGTCCTTCAATTTTATTCTTCTATCTTTTCCTCCCCTCTTTTCCAATGTTGTTTCATTACATCCTCAGTATTATTGGTTCTCTCCCTTTCCCCTTAAGAATTTAAGATGGGGATCAACCAAGAGCCGCCTTTCTCTGGCCACAAGCTTATATTTTAAAAAATCCTTCCTGTTTCCACCCTTCAAGGCTTTTGTTTAGTGCCATAACCAGTGGTGGGATTCAAATAATTTAAGAACTGGTTCTCTGCCCTAATGACCGGCTGGGTAGGCGTTGCCATGGTGGGCATGGCCAGGGGGTGTGACAGGCAGCACTTGGCCTCCTGCAGCCCCCCTGGCAGCAAAAACAGGCTGGGGGGGATGCACCATTCCCCCACGCCCCGTTTTGGGCCTAGTAGGCCTCCCTGAAGCCTCCTGGGAAGCGAACATGGCCCCCCGCATGCCCCATTTTGGGCCTAGGAGGTATCCCTGTACTTACCTAAGAGCCAAAATGGGGCGTGTGGGAACTCCTGGAAGGAGCAGGGCAGGAAGGGGCGTGGCCAGCCAGCAATTTAACTATCGTTTTGCCCGCCTGAATTTAACTACCGGTTCCGAACCGGCTGAATCCCACCACACTGTTGTGCAGGCAGCAGACTAGGCCACACCCACCCAGCAACGGGGCAGCGAACCCATTGTTAAAGGATCTGAAGCCCATCCCTGCACACACACACACACACACACAACTACTGTAAATAAAAGGTTAGATAATACCAGGAAATAGCAGAATAGAAGACAAAGAATTAGAGAAGTTGACAAAGTATCAAGATCTAAAAACTGAAATTGAAAGGTTATGGTATAAACCAGTCATGATGATCCCAATCATTATCAGCGCATACCAAAATACTTGGATGACACTTAGAAAATCTGCGCATTGACAAAATTTCTATCTGTCCATTACAAAAGATCAGAACAAAAAAATAACAGAGTTGGAAGGGACCTTGGAGGTCTTCTAGTCCAACCCTCTGCTGAGGCTGGAGACCCTACACCACTTCAGACAAATGGCTGTCCAATCTCTCCTTAAAAAATCTCTGGTGATGGAGCATCATGACTTCTGAAGGCAAACTATTCCATTGGTTAATTGTTCGCACTGTCAGGACATTTCTCCTTAGTTCTAGGTTGGATCTCTCCTTGAATTAATTTCCATCAATTGCTTCTTATCCTGCTTTCAGATACTTTGGAGAATAGGTTGACTCACAAAGAAGAAGGGGGAGGGGTCAATCTATTCTCCAAAGCAACTAGAAGTTTGAAGCAGTGTGAAAGCACTGCTTGAATCTGAATATATACTATACTTACACATTACAACATCGTAAATTCTTGGGAAGAACTCCATTCACATGAAGACTAACACCAGCTAAAGAACTGGCAGCTATTTTCTGTAATTTTTTTGTAAATCATCATCTTCATCATAATTGAGATTTGCATCCATTATTGGTACTATCTTTGCAAAAGAAAGCAATAACAATGGATGCCTTGGATGCAATCCCAAAACATCTGGAGCACTTCTTAAACATCACTGGCATTGAGAAAATAAGCATCAGTCAATTGCAAAAGGCTGCTTTACTTGGAATAGCTTACATCCTGTGATATTTTTAACACCATCTGCCTAACACATTTCCTTCAGAAGGACTTCTTGGATAAAATCCAGTGTAAACATCTGGCTGACTGCACGACAAACCATAATAATAACAACATATAACAAAGAAGAGCAAATACCACCTTTGTAGTAAAAAAGAATGAAACAATATATTTGATCAGTGGTTGCAGCAGAATTTCACAAACTATGAGCAGCTACATGAGTGAGTTGAGAAGGTTTGGGAAACTGAGTGAGTTAAGATCTTATGGGATTTAAAGATCCAAACAGACAGGCCTTTTGTTCATAACATGCCAGATACAACAGTTATTGAAAAGAAGAAAGTCTGGTTCATTGATTTTGCTATCCTAGGAGACGCTAGGATTGAGGAAAAACAATTGGGAAAAATTATGAAATACTGGGGCTTGCAGATTGAAGTTGAGCACTTACGAAAAAATAAATCCATTGTTAAAGTGATCACGACCAGAGCTCTCGGAGAGATACTTAAAGGTGGAATGGGAGAATTGGGGGGCCAATTTGCCATAGCCAACTTACTACAGGAGAATGCACCATGGCCAAGTCACTGCAGGATAATTCGCCACAGGACAATTCAACAATTCAACTTAATTATTTAAAATGATTAATTTTTTTAAAAAATTTTGTCATTCGCATTTCGTTTTGTCCCTTTTTTTTACATCCTTTTTTAATGATTCTATTCCACAATTTCTTCGATATTAGTGTAACTCCTGTCCTGCAGCATCATAGCGAGTTGGCCTTAGCAAGTTGGCCGCAGCAAGTTGACTGTGGTGAGTTGTCCTAGACCAGGGGTGTCAAATTCAAGGTCCAGGGGCCATATCCACCCTGTGGTGTGCTTAGATCTGGCCTGCGGGGCCGCTTTGGAAACAGTGAAGGACTGGCCCACACAGTTTTGGGTTTCAAATTTTTTTACTACCGGTTCTGTGGGTGTGGCGTGGCTTGGTGGGTGTGGCAGGGGAAGGATACTGTAAAATCTCCATTCCCTCCCCAATCCAGAGGAAGATTACTGCAAATTTCCCATTTCCTTCCAATCAGCTGGGACTTGGGAGGCAGAGAATAAATGGGGGCGGGGCCAGTCAAAATTTCCACTACTGGCTCTCCAGAACTGGTCAGAACCTGCTGAAACCCACCTCTGGACCCAGAGTACCTCTGTCAGTGAAAACAGAACTCAAGAGGGCTGCTGTGGGCCTCCTGAGCTCCATTTTCACCGGCAGAGGGTTGCAGGAGCCCTTCACAGCTGACAACAGAGCTCAGGAGCCCGTTTTCGCTGGCAGAGACCCATGGCCTCCACAGGCACCCCCGACATGAGTGACATCGAGCTGGCCAGGCCTACCTGACCCTCAAGGTCAAACACAACCCTAATGTGGCCCTCAATGAAATCGAGTTTGACACTCCTGTCCTAGACCCACTTAAAGGACTTCCTCAATATCTGTAAATATTGAATTTATCAGACCTCCGCATGCTAATTTACAAAATACCACTCTGCTTGGAACTGCCTTTATTCTTCAATGCTACCTTAATAATTCTTAGGTCCTTGGTCAGGGCATGAATTATTAAGTTTCCACCAGTCTTAGACTGCGAATCCAACTGTAGTTTACCCACAGGTAGTAATAATGTGTTCTGCCCCAGCTACGGACCCAAAGAATGCAGCACACACAAAGTCTGTACAAACCTTAGTTTACTAAATTAAATCAGTCTTTTTCAAACAAAGGCTGTTAATTTACTTTCTTAACAGCCTACAAGAATCCAAAGAATAAATAATCGTAATCTTACTAGGATTGGCAGAAAGCCCAGAAGCAATTTGCAGGACACTGATAAAAGAACTAAGATCCAGACGCGAAGGAGAATGAACGAAGTTGTTCCCTGCAAATCGTCTAAGTCGTCGTCCGTCCTTAAATAGGCTAAGGGAGTGGCCAATTAGCCGCAAGCCTTACTCTCCAGGAGACCTCCTTCTGAGGAGCCACTCCTGCCTTTTGACAGCTCTGCGCGCCCGTGCATCAAGAAGAGGCTCCTCCTCCTCCTCCTCCTCTTCACTTATAGGAGTTTCTGGAGGTTCTGAAGGCCCTGGCTGAATCCCCGGCCTCTGGCACCACATCTTCTCCAGCCTCCTCATTGTCTGACTCGAGTGCCAGTTGCACAGGCTGCTGGCGCAGCACCACACCAGCCTCCTCGCTGTCAGAGTCAGCTACAATCCGCACAGGCCGCTGACGGGCCACAACAGATTGTGATACTTTGCATCAGACTTTAGCCCAATCCAAAGCAGTGTAGGCCATGTGTCGCACAATCCTGGTAAACATTTGCAGCTCTGAAGATTTAGCACTGGACGCAAATATTTGCAAAACGATAGAAACAAAGATGCTTCTCATAAAAAAAAAAACGACGAAGAGAACAAATGTCATAAAAGCAGTGCTTGCAAATGATGAAACCATTATTTCAGCTCTCTTAGAAAAGTAACTTCTGTTTTTTTACCCCAAACTGAGCAAGGAGGATTGTATGTGTTGTATATTGGCTTGCAAACAGTTCAGAGATGCTACAGTGAAATCTATGAAGATACCTGATACCTATTGGATTTCTTTCTAAAACCATTCACGCACCAGAGAAATGTGGATACGTGTAGGCAGAATAGATTTTTCCAAGAGAAAACACAGAAAAGGGGAGCTGCATTTTGTAGGCTTCCCGGTATTTAACCCCAGTATTTAACCCCAGAAAGTAAAATGTCTTCGTGATATAATAAAAAATGCTACTTTCTTCCTGCTAATTCGCAGCTGAGTCACTGAGATTCCGCAGTACAATATGGTGGACTTCTAACTGCTTGCCCAACCATAATCCCCAACATCTTGTGGTGGTGCAGAGTTTGGATCTCGTTATTTTTCTTCATCTGATTTGTTTGGTGAGTTGTTCTCAATATCCAATTTTATAGAGTCAGTGCAATTTTTCCATCAGTTTCACATTTGTTTTCTTGTCCATATACCGTACTCTTCTTACAAAAAATTAAATTGCTGGAGATGGTTCCTCTGGAGTCTTTATCTTTAGTGGAACAGCCTGGAGAAATGGAATCCCTGCTCTTTACCTCATCCCAATTTTACATTTGGGGGGGGGGGGACAATACTACAGAACAGCTGTTATCTGAATCAAAATAATGACAATGGGTCATATACGTAAAGAATCTCTTTAGATTTTTACTTGGTGGACAGAAAAAGACTGGGGGAAATGATTAAATGCATGGTTTGTGTTTGAGCATTTCAGGTGATGGAAAGAGGGCAAATAAACCTCAAGAAAGCTGGGGGTTGTTCATGAAATTACTTGTTTTGGCTTACAAACTACTGTATGACTCTGAAATACACAGACAGGAATACAGGTAATCCTCGACTTTGTTGTTGTTAGTTGTGAAGTCATGTCCGACCCATCATGACCCCATGGACAATGTTCCTCCAGGCCTTCCTGTCCTGTACCATCCTCTGGAGCAGTGGTGGGTTGCTACTGGTTCACCCCGGATTGGGTGATTTGGTAGCGATGGGAGGCTCCGCCCACCAGGGGTGGGTTCTAAATTTTTTTACTACCAGTTCTGTGGGTGTGGCTTATTTTGTGGATGTGGCTTGATGGTCATGTGACAATTCTTTAGGATTCAGCAGAGGTACTGGTCTACCAGGCTTTTAACTGCTTGCAGAGCTGTACCGGTCTACCCATTTATTTTTGCAGGCACCAGTCTACTCATTTGTTTTTGGAGGCACTGGTCTACCACCAAACTGATCCACTGATCAGCTGTAGGGCGGCCCTTTGAAGCAAGAGTTTAAACAGTTTTTTTCCTTATAGCCCATCAGCTGGGGCTCAGGAGGCAGCAATAGATTGGGGGTGGGGCCAAATAAAAAGTAAGAATAACGTACATGGGTGGGTGGGTGGGTGGGTGGGTGGCGGGGGGCAGAACCGGTTCGGTGATGTCATATCGTCACCGTTACCGGCTCGGCTGAACCGGGCCAAACCGGGATGAACCCACCACTGCCGCCCACCCACCTGAATGTCTCTGCGCATGTGCAGAAGCTTCTGCGCGCCCAAGTGCGCCCCCAAACAAGCAAAACAGTAGTGATGGGATTTGAATCCCACTACTGCTCTGGAGTCCATTTAAGATCACGCTTACTGCTTCGGTGACTCCATCCAGCCACCTCGTTCTCTGTCGTCCCGTTCTTCTTTTGCCCTCAATCTTTCCCAGCATTAGGCTCTTCTCCAGTGAGTCCTTCCTTCTCATTAGGTGGCCAAAGTATTTGTGTTTCATCTTCAGGATCTGGCCTTCTATATAGCAGGCAGGGTTGATCTCCTCTAGGACTGACCGGTTTGATCGCCTTGCAGTCCAAGCAAAATTATGATAGCAGAGGGGAAAAAAAGACCTACAAATTTGTCTGTCCTTGGGTTTATGACCATCACAGTGTCCCTGCAGTCATACGATAAAAAATTTGGTGCCTGGCATTAGCATGTATTTACAACAGATGCAGTGTCCGGAGTCCCACTTGCAATCTTCTCAAGTTGGCTTCCACCAAACGAAGTCAATGAAAGAAGCCAGATTCACTTGATGAGCATGGCAGAACGGTTGTAAAAATGAGGCACAACTTACTTAATGACTTGCTTAGACATGGAACTTCTGATCCCAGCTGGCATCGTAAGGACTAGCTGTATTCGCTCCTGACTTGTTAGAAGTCATTTGTAGACGCACAAGGATCCCGAGTGGGGAAGTCAGCTCTTCTCAGAACTGAACTGTCTCTCTGCATACCACTTGTCCATAAAGTGCTTTCTTTGGTTCATTAAAAATTATGTACTGAAAAGTGAACACTCAATTTTAAAATAGCAATTTGTTCAATGAGGCCATTATGTGGGCTCTCCATCTGTTCCTTAAAAACAACATCTGCTTGGGTAAGTTTAAATACAAAAATGTATTTTATCTGAATTTAAATATAACACATTTTTGTAAAAAAAGAAAAGAAAAAGGATTTGATCATAAGACAAAATGTCTGCATTTTAGATGCTGCTAACTCTGATAATGTCTGCCTTTAAATTTAATCTCTTGAACTAAACACTTGTGTGGTCCATATCTTGTCTTATCCGTATTAAATGGGTACTGATAAGGCACCATTCCTGTTTATAAAAAGGTAAAGGATCCCCTCGCACATATGTGCTAGTCGTTCCCGACTCTAGGGGGTGGTGCCCATCTCCGTTTCAAAGCCAAAGAGCCAGCACTGTCCAAAGACGTCTCCGTGGTCATGTGGCCGGCATGACTAAATGCCAAAGGCAAACGGAATGCTGTTACCTTCCCACCAAAGGTGGTCTCTATTTTTCTACTTGCATTTTTTACGTGCTTTTGAACTGCTAGGTTGGCAGAAGCTGGGACAAGTAACGGGAGATCACCCCATTGCGCAGCACTAGGGATTCGAACAGCTGAACTGCTGACCTTTCGATCGACAAGCTCAGCATCTTAGTCACTGAGTCACCGTGTCCCTTTCGGGTTGATATAGTATAGCAAATAAGTCTTTTGCTTTAAAAGATAGGAGTTTATTTTTATTTTTTATTTTTTATTTTTATTCTTATTTATATGCCGCCCTTCTCCGGAGACTCAGGGTGGCTTACAATGCGTTAAGCAATAGCCTTCATACTTTTGTATATTTTATAAAAAGTCAGCTTATTGCCCCCACAAACTGGGTCCTCATTTTACCCACCTTAGAAAGGATGGAAGGCTGAGTCAACCTTGAGGAGGGGGTATAAAAGAGTCAAGATGGCAGCTGCACGCATGTGATTGAAGCCCTGTGCCTTTTTTTATTTGTGTTACAACCAAGTTTTTTTTTTATTCTACCTTAAACAGGTCATTTTGGCTACCTGCTGGATTTCAGCTGCTTTCCACCCAGGTTTACAAAGAAATGTTCTGGAATCGCTCTGTGAAATATCTGGAGATACTCCACTGCTAAACATAGTCAATAGGGAAGCCAGATTAATAATGGTGTTTCTAATTTGATTACTGTAGTGATTCAGTTAACAATTGTGGCAAGAAAGATCACAAAATGGGGCAAAACTCAACTAACAAATGTCTCACTTAACAACAGAAATTTTGGTCTCAATTGTTATCATAAGTTGAGCTACCTGTACGGAATAGATTATAATAAAACATCCATAATCATTGAACACCTTCGTGTTATATTACTAAGCCACGATGGCACAGTGGTTAGAGTGTAGTACTGCAGGCTACTTCTGCTGCCTGCCGGCTGCCTGCAATTTGGCAGTTCGAATCTCACCAGGCTCAAGGTTGACTCAGCCTTCCATCCTTCTGAGGTCGGTAAAATGAGAAGCCAGATTGTTGGGGCAATAGGCTGACTCTGTAAACTGACTTAGAGAGGGCTGTAAAGCACTGTGAAGCGGTATATAAGTCTAAGTGCTATTGCTAATGATTCAATATTATTACATTTCCCTTAATATCATATAATTAAATCCTTATTTAAGAAGAACTGCATAAAAAGAAAGCTCTTAACATCCTTCCTGGGAGCAAATGTAACACCAGCTATTTGATCGATTTTGCAAGTCGGAGAATGGCTGAAATATCTTAAATTTTGGCAAGTTCTTCATGAGTCAGGGAATCCCTCAGTTATCCAAGATATGAACCTTCTTGGGGCTTTAGAGGTTAACTAGTTCCTGCTTTATATATAAAATGTTTGTTGTATTAAGCAAATTACTTCTGGTCCAAATCACTTTTCCCTCTGGTGTACTTTCACACCATTTAACTCTACTTATAGTATCAAAACAATGAAGCAAGAATTGGGAGGAATTCTTCTCACCCTATCATTAGCTCCTTCACAATCAAGAAATAGCTTAATGCAAGCAAGCTACACAATCAATCACAGCTGGGGGGCAATGAGTTGGAAACAAGGTTCAACTGGGTCAACTTCAAGACGAACCTGAAACTGCTCTCTGGTTTCAGTTCAACCACGAAACTAC
Source organism: Ptyas mucosa (assembly GCA_012654045.1). NCBI lineage: Eukaryota > Metazoa > Chordata > Lepidosauria > Squamata > Colubridae > Ptyas > Ptyas mucosa. The sequence goes on along the minus strand of WNWU01000049.1, from coordinate 13,270,760 downwards.
TATTCGTGGCTTTGCTGATGCCCACAGAGGTGGAGAGCAGAGAAGAGGCGATAGTGCAGAAACCCAACTGCCAGTATAGGGAAAAAAAATCATCATCTATTTTCCACACAGGGTGGCTTTGTCTGGAAGAATTTTGATCCAGATAGACCTAGATGAGAAAACAGAGAACATTCCAGAATTTCTATGTTGATTCTCAGTCGTCTTCTAGGACAGTGAGGGCTAACCTTTTTGCCATCACGTGCCAAAAGCAGGGGGAGCGCAGTGGGATCACACGCATGTGTGCCCACATCCATAATTCTATGGGCCCCCCCGTGCTCCCCCCACTTTTGGCACACAATGGCATGGTGGGCTCGGAAGGCCCGTTGTTCTGTCCCCGTCTCCCCCCCCACACACACACCCTCAAACAGTCAGCCGTGGGTTAAAGAATAGCTCAAACAAACAATGTCCGTTATCAGGTACTTGGCAGCAGCACGAGAACCGACTGCCAAGTGCTTTACTACAAGAAGGAGGGGTTGTGCCTCCACCAGATAACATACAGAAATACACACTGATTTGGAAACAGTCCAGCTCAAAAGTCTTCAACAGATTTAGGCGTTGCACAAAGTGACTTCCAGAAATTAGCTTTGTCCGTCACAGAGTTTGAATGGCTACCACACTCCCTTTTATAGCCTGTGGGGTGTGGTCCAGTGACTCAGCTTAATCCCTGGCACGCCTCCTCATCTGCTGTGAACGTTTATCTCACCGACGCTGGCGTGGATCCAGCCACGACTTATCACCCTCGTCCTCACTCTGATCGGAGACACCTGGCTCTCGGCCAATCTCCTCTCCTTCGGCAGACACCTGAGGAATTGCCAGAGAGGAGGGGCCTGGAAAGGGAGGCCTGGCCGGCTCCTCTCCTTCATGTTCAGAGTCTTCTTCCTCCAATACGATGGGCTCGGGGGTCACAGCCACAACACCCGTTTTTTGCTCTCCCCAGTCTCCAGAGCCTTTCTAGGAGCCTGGGGAGGGCAAAAACGGCCTTCCCCACCCCACCCCAGAGACCCTCCGGAGGCCGAAAACAGTGTGTTTCCTGACTTCTGGTGGGCCCAGAAGGCCCGAAAATCAGCTGGCTGGCGCACACATGCGTGCCAGAGCTAAACTCGCGTGCCCACTGATATGGCTTCGCGTGCCACCTGTGGCACCCGTGCCATAGGTTCGCCATCACGGTTCTAGGAGGTGATGGTTGTCCCAAAGGTGCTTTTTTCAGGAGGCAACTGGACTTCGTTTTTTTCTTTTGAAGACGTTTCGTTCTCATCCAAGAAGCTTTTTCAGCTCTGACAGGACAGTGGGGAATGGAAGGATTTATGTTTCTTGCAGAGAGCTGGTCATTTGCATCCTTTCTGAGGGTCATTGAAGCACTTGGAGGTTTATCTGTGTCCTCAGGGTCACCTGAGTAGTGCAAATGGTTCCTCTCATCTGCAATTTTTCCTCTGGAAATCCATTCCTACTCCCAACACCATTAAAGGGTGTTCATCCCAAATTGTATAGCTAAAAAGTCTGTAGAGATTCTCAGTCATCCAGGTCATGGTTGTCCCAAAGGTGTTCTTTTTTTCAAGAGACAACTGGACTTTCTGGTTTTTCTTTGAAGACATTTCACTTCTCATCCAAGAAGCTTCTTCAGTTCCGACTGAATGGAAGAATCCTTCCATTCCTCATCAGCCAGCCAAAGCTGAAGAAGCTTTTTGGATGAGAAGTGAAACGTCTTCAAAGAAAACGAACAGACAGTCCAGTCGCCTCTTGAAAAAAAAGCACCTTTGGGATCACAGAATCTATTTTTATTCATCACATATCATATACAGGGAGAGTTGGAAGAGACACCTTAATGGTCATCTGGTCTCACCCCTCTGCTTCCTACCTCTATATTGTTCAGTTACCTTGAACTGCAAGATGGACGGTAAGTAAGTAAGTAAGTAAGTAAGTAAGTAAGTAAGTAAGTAAGTAAATAAATATATTTAGCCCTGGTGGCGCAGCAGACTAAAGCACTGTTATTAACATCAGCTGCCTGCAATTACTGCAAGTTCTAATCTCACCAGGCTCAAGGTTGACTCAGCCTTCCATCCTTTCAAAGGTAGGTAAAATGAGGACCCAGATTGTGGGGGCAATAAGCTGACTTTGTATAAATATATACAAAAGTATGAAGGCGATTGCTTAACTTAACGCATTGTAAGCCGCCCTGAGTCTCCGGAGAAGGGCGGCATATAAATCAAATCAAATCAAATCAAATCAAATCAAATCAAATCAAATCAAATCAAATCAAATCAAAGAATGAATGAATAAATAAATAAAAATAGTCCTTAACTCAATGGTGAAAGGTCAAATTTGTTGCTACCGGTTCTGTGGGCGTGGCTTAGCGGGCATGGCTTGGTGGGAGGTGTCATGTGACTGGGTGGGCATGGCCAACTGAGAATTTTGAGTTTTGCTTCATTTTCTTGACAGGCTTGTTAACCGAATCACCGCAGTTGTTAAATTGGTAACACGGTTGTTAAGCTTCCCCATTGACTTTGTTCGTCAGAAGGTCGCAAAAGCTGATCACATGACCTGGGACACTGCAACCATCGTAAATATGAACCAGCTGTCAAGCATCCAAACGTAAATCACGTGACCATGGGGATACTGCAGTGTCATAGTGTCAAAAATGGTCACTTTTTTCAGTGCTGTTGTAACTTCGAATGGTCACTAAATGAGCTGTTGTAAGTCAAGGACTTACCTATAAAACCCCCTACAGATGGCCATTCAGCCTCTTCTTGAAGACCTGTCATCACTTCAACTGGCAGCTGCTTCACTGACCAACAATTTGCATAATCAGGAAGTTTTTCCTGAAGTTAAGTTTGAGCCTATTTCTTTGCTTCCTCTTGTATGGGGTTTTTTTGGATCTCCAAACTTCCCCAAGTCATCATCTTCTTTTAACGACCGCATAAATCCTCATGAGGTGGAATTTGGACAACTGAATGGAGCTGAGTGTTTATTGGCCGGATGCCCTTCCTGTCACCAATGTGGAGTTATATTCAGCAGATACATTCTCATCATGCCAAGAGAGAGAAATATCTGCCTCTACCTAGAATCGAACCCACAGCCTCCTGATTGTGAGGCGAGAGCTCCACCTCTAGACCACTGGACCACTCATCCAAGCTTCCCCAAGATCGAGTGGCTGTGGTTTCCGGTGTCCTGTTATAGCCAGCTGATTCCATTGCTGACTATTGGGGGTGAGATCTTGGCCCCCTCAGAGAGGGCTTGCAACTTGGGTGTCCTCCTGGATGCACGGCTGTCTCTAGAAGATCATGTGACGGCTGTGGCCAGGGGGACTTTTTATCAGGTTCGCCTGATTCATCAGTTGCGTCCCTTTCTGGACCAGGATTCCTTGCGCACGGTAACTCATGCCCTCGTCACTTCCCGTCTGGACTACTGTAATGCTCTCTACATGGGGCTCCCCTTGAAGAGTACTCGGAGGCTCCAACTAGTTCAAAATGCGGCCGTGCAGGTGATTATGGGAGCGACATGGCGCACCCATGTAATACCTCTCCTGCGCGAGCTGCACTGGCTCCCGGTGGACTTCTGGGTACGATTCAAGGTGCTGGTCACCATCTTTAAAATGCTCCATGGCTTAGGACCTGGGTACTTACAAGACCGCCTTCTGCCACTGATAGCCTCCCACTGGCCAATACGCTCCCACAGAGAGGGACTCCTCAGGGTGCCGTCGGTCAAACAATGTCGACTGGCGACCCCCAGGGGGAGATCCTTCTCTGTGGGGGCACCTGCCCTCTGGAATGAATTGCCCCCAGAGATACGTAGGATCCCCGACCTACGTACCTTTCGCCATGCCCTCAAGACATTATTGTTTCAACAAACTGGGCTGGCTCAAACATGAATTTTATTGGTTGCTTTAGTTTTTTAATAATATTGGGGCCAAATTATTTAATATGTTTTTAAACTGTTTTTAAATTTTATGGAAATGTGTGTTTTATTGTTGTACACCCCCCTGAGTCCTTCGGGAGAAGGGGGGTATAAAAATTTAAATAATCAATAATAATAAATAAATAAACCGAAGAAAACAAACAAACAAACAAACAAAAAACTGTGCCTGGTGCCGATGAGGGAACCTGTGGGAAGCTACATCACATTTTATCGGCTTCTGTTTTTTAAAACCAATTTCTCTTTCTCTCCACACACAGACACAGATAGAAAAAAACAGGACGGATATACGCAGATGCCCCAGCCAACATCGTAACAGATTATCTTTATTTTTAATTGCACGGATTTCCAAGCAGGAAGTTTTGGCTACTCAACCAAGTAGGGCAAAGGAGACATGGGATGGAGACAGAGAATAGAGGCCTCTGGTTGGATTCACATGGCCAACCCAGACACTCAGCTTGAAGTGCTTTAAAGCACAGCGATGCCATTTGAAGAGTCTGACGTGCACGCATGCACGCACACTCATACCCATCTCAGTGACAGGGAGGAGAAGACCCGAGGGTCTAACTTTTCTCCGTTTAGATCTCAGCAATTGGTAGGAGGCAATTTGCAACAGCACTTTGTTTGATAATTAACTGCTCTGGTGCATTTAAATCACCCACCTACCAAATGGGCATCCTGCTGCTTCTCCGCCCCTCCTAGTGAGCTTCCGATGGTGGGGAGCATTTTGCTAGGAGTAACTAGATTATTCACGTTCTTAAATAAGACAGAGTCTGGAAGAAAGCAATTCTCTGGATGTCTGTATGATTTAGGACAGGGAACTGCAACCTTAAACACTCCAAGAGCCATTTGGACCCGTTTCCCACAGAAAAGAAAACACCGGGAGCCACAAAACCCTTCCCGTGCCTGACTATTTCTTGAGAGGTCACAAAACTAGCATATGTAGTTGAATTCAACGTTCTGTTTTCTTCTGAAACTTTTCTTTTCTTGGATTTATCCATGGTTGGCCTACCAGGGGTTGAAAAACTCAATGAATCGCATGCTGGTGGGTGTCGCACATTGGCGGTTGTGACGCATATTTTGAGTGACAGGGAGCCGCAGCAGAGGGGTGAAAGAGCCACATGCGGCTCCAGAGCCATAGGTTGCTGACCCCTGATTTAGGAGTCTAATTTCTTTCTTGCTGGAAGTCATGCTCAGAATAGTAACTCACTCAGAAGTTTCCTACTGGTTCGCCCCATGCATGCGTGCTCGCTTCGTGCGAGCCCGCCTTCCACGCATGTGCCTGGCCTTCCACGCATGCGCTTTGCTTGCACGCATGCCTTCCGTGCAGGCGCCCGGCATCAAAAACGTGCCTAAATAGGATGGCATAGAGTGATCGCTGCTACAGGTTCCAGCAAACCGGTATGAACCGGCTGAATACCACCTCTGATTTGATCCAGGATGAGTTATTTATAATTTTTGAGATGACTTGGGATAGATAAGAGCCTGTGATATACTTTCTATGAGTGGATTACAATAACAGTTTGTTAACAGAGAGTTTTGAAACTTTAATTTGGTTCTGTTTTAGTGTTGTTATTTTCCTGTTAACCACTTTGTCACTAAAATAACTTACAGAAGACAGGTTGACAATTTGTAAATAGATTTAGTACATTAATTTTTTTTAGGGAGGGCCTGTTTTGTAAGGGGTGGGAAAGAATGTTGTAGTAATCTATTAATCACTATTCAGCTACAGGGGATATTAATGTGTATATGTGGATTTTTTGCGCACTTTTTTCTTTTTAATTGTTTTGAGGTTTTGGTCCCTTTTCTCTTTCTTTTGGATTCTTTTTTGGGTTTTTTTGACTTTTGTATTTTAATCTTGTTTCGAATAAAATAAAAAAAATATTTTTTTAAAAAAAGAGATATTTCCTTTTATTTGGGGTATGTGGGCTTTACACAAACTTTCACGGCCTATTTAAAACATCTCCCCTCAGAATGATCAACATGCTTGGTAGGCTTAAGTTGTCCCTGGTGATGCAGTCCAGATTGAGAGTTTGCCATGTAGTGACCTCATAACATCCAATCCAGTAGTGGGTTTCAAACCCTGGCGCTACCGGTTCGCTATCAGTAGTGCGCAGGCGTGTTTGCTTGCTTCGTGAGCGCGTGGCACTTCTGCTTATGTGCAGAACATTTTTTATGACATCTGGGCGGGTGGGCAGAGCTAAACTGGGAGCAAATAATCCAGTGGTGGGTTCCTCCCGGTTCGGCTGAGCTGATAGCGGTGACGATATGACGTCAGCAAACCGGTTCTCTTTGTTCGGGAGCTGGGCTCCCCTGCCCCCCAGCATTATTCTTACCTTTTATTTGGCCCTACCCCCAATCTATTGCTGCCTCCCGAGCCCTAGCTGATCGGCTAGAAGGAAAAAAATTGTTTAAACTCTTGCCGTGGGGCTTCAAAGGGCCGCCCTACAGCTGATCAGTGTTAAAAGGCAGTGTGGTGGTAGACCGGTGCCTCCAAAAACAAATGAGTAGACTGGTACAGCTCTGCAAGTAGTTAAAAGCCTGGTAGACCAGTACCTCTGCTAAATCCTAAAGAATTGTCACATGACCACCAAGCCACGCCCACAAAATAAGCCATGCCCACAGAACCAGTAGTAAAAAAATTTAGAACCCACCCCTGAACCCATCACTGATCCAATCAGAATTGTTAACTTGTTCCATTTTCCTGGGGAGTGTGTATGTGTTGAAAAATGCCATCTCTTCAGAAACATCTGTGGGAGGGAGCTAAAACACCCAAGATAGTGGCTGCAACTGTGAGACAGAAATCCTGCCTCCTTTTAAAGTTCTTTGAAGCATATTCTAAAAACAGGCAGAGTCTTCAGTCTTATGGCCATAGCTATAACTAGACTTTTTTAATATATATATTCTCTGAGGATGCCCCACAGCTGTTCCAATCAATTAGCACCAATGAAGTGAAACAAGTATTACAAAAAGATGGAAGGTGATAAATGAAAACAGGATGAGTTTATGTGCCGTGAAAATGAGAAAAAAAGTGGGCATAGGTTCTTCAATTTGTGCTTTAACAGCAACTTTCTCATTTGCTACTTCCCAGATGTAGAAGGCTAGAAAAAGAACCTAAAATGTGCATTTTATACACTAATACATAGCATACTAAAGGAGAGATTAAAATGTGAATAACTGGGCCCCAAAATAAATAAAGACAAGATCTATTTGTTCATAACACTTATTGCTATTATTTTTAAATAAACCCAAAAATACAATTCAATAAAATGCATTATATTAAGGAAAGGGCACTGGAAAATACACATACTCGAATATTAGAAGAAATGATTATGGGAATGCATATAAATCTTCTACAATTCAGCAGCAAAAAAAGATCCGTTTCACTCAAGGACTTCAATTCACCTCTTGGTGACTTGCTCATCGGTCTTTAATGATGATTTATTGTAGCGTTAATACTTGAAATGTACAGACCAAGAGAACATCTGTGACACTTTTCATTATTTCAAAAGGCAATCATTTCACCTGCTCTTATTTGTTCATTTAAGGTAGGTAGCTGAGCTCATTCCATAGATAGCGTGCGTAATGGAAGTAAGTCACCAGAGTCAAACCCAATTTGCACACACAATAATAGGAGGAGGAACGATATCCTTGAGAATTGCATCTCAATTTAAATCATTTTCTTACAGAGGTCTGCAAATAGGCTTTCAAAGCAAATATTTTCCTACTGTTTTCAAACAGTTTCCTACTGTTTGATGAGAACTTAGCAAGGATTCCTTAAAGAGGAGAAAAGGTTTAATCCAGTGTTTCTCAACTGTGGCAACTTTAAGATGGGTATGGACTGCAACTCCAGAATTCCCCCACCAGACAACAAAACCCATGATTTATTGGCGTCTACCATTTTTTCTACTAAGGCAAGTTGCCACGAAATCTGTAAAAAGATAAAATAGTAATACTGAAAGCATCCCCAAGGAACAAAGAGCCGAGGTGGCGCAGTGGTTAGAGTGCAGTACTGCAGATACTTCAGCTGACTGCTAGTTCAGCAGATCAGCGGATCAAATCTCACCGGTTCAAGGTTGACTCAGCCTTCCATCCTTCCGAGGTGGGTAAAATGGGGACCCAGATTGTTAGGGGGCAATACGCTATTTAGTATACTGTCTTTGGTGTAAGCCGCCCAGAGTCCTCGGAGAGTGGGCGGCATAGAAATACGACTAATAAAATAAAATAAAAATAAAATAAATAAAATGGTAAGATGCCAAGATTAACCGAAAATGGAAGATTCAGTGAAAAGCCAAGCCGAACTGATTTTCTAGGAACCAGAGAAGTGAGGAGGAGCTAACAAACAATTCTCCCCTTCACAGATGGGGTGAGACTCAGTAAAGTTCTTTTGCATGTCAGCAATGGCGTACGGCAGGGGTGTCAAACTCGAGGCCTGAAGGCCGGATCTGGCCCGCGGGGTGCTTAGATCTGGCCCACCAGAAACAGCGGACTGGCCCACAGTGCCTCTGCTGGCAGAAAACATGGGCCACCACAGGCGCCCTGACATGAGTGAAATCAAGCTGGCCACACCTACCCTGGCCACACCTACCCCACCCGCCGAAGGTCAAACACAAACCTGATGCGGCCCTCAATGAAATCGAGTTTGACACCCCCGGCATAAGGGGAGAACTGTTCAAAGAGCTTCTCTTGCAGTTAAGAGGCAGGTTGGAGCCCTATGCGGTCATGTGGACAGCTGGACCTTCTAAAACAGTGGCCTCCAACCTTTTGCGCACCAGGGACCGGTTCCACGGAGAAAGGTTTTTTCATGGATTGGAGGAGGCACGGTTTCATGTGGTGCCTGCATCCCCATTCTTTGTTTATGTTTATATTTTTCTCTCTTTTTGCACTTCTATCCCTGTTCTCTTTTTATTCCTTATCTTTTCCCTTGTTAGTGTGTTTTTATGTTTATTCTTTGCAAAATATAATAAAATTATTTGAGAGTAAAAAAGAAGAAAAGAAAAGGTTCCACCAGATTCTGATTTTTTGCAACATAGAATCATAGGGCTGGGGGATGGGACTTGGAGGTCTTTAGTCCAACCCCTGCCCAAGGCAGGAGACCTTATATCACCCAGGACCAGAGGTGGGTTTCAGCAGGCTCTGACCAGTTCTGGAGAACCGGTAGCAGAAATTTTGAGTAGTTCGGAGAACCGGTAGTAAAAATTCTGACGGGCCCTGCCCCATCTATTCTCTGCCTCCCAAGTCCCAGCTGATCAGGAGGAAATGGGGATTTTGTAGTAACCTTCCCCTGGAGTGGGGTGGGAATGGAGATTTTACAGTATCCTTCCCCGCCACACCCACCAAGCCATGCCACGCCCACCAAGCCACACCCACAGAACTGGTAGTAAAAAAATTTGAAACCCATCACTGCTCAGGACACATAATTGTCCGATCTTTTCTTGAAAACCTCTAGTGATGGAGCGCTCACAATTCTGGGAGGCAAGCTGTTCCATTGATTAATCTTTCTCACTATGTTGTTCTGTTGATTAATAGAAAAACATCTCGCCTTTTTAAGCAAGTGTGTGCTTATACCAAATCCTAAAAAGAGATGCATGGATCTTGACTACATGCACTCATCCTAGCTCCAATATGCCCTGAGAGATTGGAGGTTTTTTTAAAAAAAATTCTTTTTAATTGAATTTTTCGAAATACATAAAAAAAACAAAAAAAAAACATAAATAAACATCACCCAGTGTATAATACAAAAACAAGGGAAAGAGAGGAGTTCATATCTTTGTTGTCAGTTCCTAGAGATTGGAGGTTTAAAAAAATCTTTCTTTGGGGTTTTTCCTTCCAGTACTGAAAGAAGGAAAAACCTTTTTAAGTGCACAGCAATTATCATGGATGCTCAAGTGGACACCAGAAATATAAACTATACATAATTTATTATGACATGGAAATTTTTTCTCCTACCTCCTCCTTCCATCCAGTTCAAAAAGATGCAAAACTAAGGTTCTACATTTAGGCAAGAAAAACAAAATGCACAGGCACAGTATATGTGGTACCTCACTCAATAGTAGTAACTGTGAAAGGGATCTTGGACTCCTAGTAGACAACCATTTAGATATGAGCCAGCAGCTGCCAAAAAAGCCAACACACTTCTAGGATGCATAAATAGAGGGATAGAATCAAGATCATGGGGAGTGTTAATACCGCTTTATAATGCTTTGGTAAGGCCACACTTGGAATACTGCATCCAATTTTGGTCGCCACGATGTAAAAAAGATGTTGAGACTTTAGAAAGAGTACAGAGAAGAGCAATAAAGATGATTAGGGGACTGGAGGCTAAAACATATAAAGAACGGTTGCAGGAACTGGGTATGTCTAGTCTGATGAAAAGAAGGACTAGGGGAGACATGATAGCAGTGTTCCAATATCTCAGGGGCTGCCACAAAGAAGAGGGAGTCAAGCTATTCTCCAAAGTACCTGAAGGCAGGACAAGAAGCAATGGGTGGAAACTAATCAAAGGGAGAAGCAATTTAGAACTAAGGAGAAATTAGAACAATTAATCAGTGGATCAACTTGCCTCCGGAAGTTGTGAATGCTCCAACACTGGAAGTTTTTAAGAGGACATTGGATAACCATTTGTCTGAAGTGGTGTAGGGTTTCCTGCCTAAGGAGGAGGTTGGACTAGAAAACCTCCAAGGTCCCTTCCAACTCTGTTGTTCTGTTCTGTTCTGTTCTGTTCTGCTCTGCTCTGCTCTGCTCTGCTCTGCTCTGCTCTGCTCTGCTCTGTTCTGTTCTAAGTAGACTCTACTTTGGTATTTCTACTGTAGGCGCTAAGAAGCAAATTTGGAGCCTAGGCTGTGGTGAAAACTGCTTCATATACAAACCTGCTGTGAAATTCAATTGCTTTCTTCATCGGCTTTCAATCAGAGTTTTTAAAAGGGATTTCCAAAAAATAAAAGGGAATACAAGGAAGGAGGGAAGCAATAATAATATAAAAAAAAGGCCACGGGATTTAAAATAAAAATATAAAAAAGAAAATTTACAAAGAGGCTACGCTCCAGGGATTGTACAATCAAGTGCACCTCACCATTTAAGCGCCAATGATTAGAAGTAATTAATATGCAAAGCCTGCACAAGTTTAAAATAGCAATTAGCCAAGTATAACACTTCTGCTCTGCAGGAAAAAAAAACGGCAATTCCCTCTCCTCCTCGTTTTCCAGCATTATTTACTTCTTTTATTCTTAGCTGCGCACGCAATTAAACACATTTCTGCTACCTGCTTTTATGACTCAGTAAAACTTTGAATACGGAAAAAAATAATAATCAAATGTTGAATACAGAAAAAAAAAAAAAGAGGTAACTTCCGTGGAAGATATTTACTTACTTATGCATGTATCCATCTGCACTGCCCGTTAGGTTCATCTGCATAACAGTCTGAAACTCTGTTTCATTACAGCAATATTTAAACACGGTGTTGTTGTGGTGACAGCAAAAGATGTAAGATTTATTGTCCGACAGTCGGGGACAATGGAATCCAAAGTGGGAACGACCTTTGTAATCGGTATATGGCTCACAGACTCGAAAATGTGCAGAGAAAGCTGTAAGGGAAGGTGTAAATCTCTCTGTAACTCATTGGCAACAGAAAAGGAGAATAATTAGCTTTTATGTAGCACCGCCAAGCATTTCTGTAAGGGCATATATATCTTATGACCTTGGGGGACGAGGGGAAACCATGCTACCTAGGAAACTACAGGTAGTCCTCAACTTACAACAGTTCACTTAGTGACCATTCGAAGTTACAACGGCACTGAAAAAAGTGACTTCTGACCATTTTTCACACTGACGGCAGCATCTGCATGGTCATGCGATTTATATTTGGATGATTGACAACTGACTCACATTTATGACGGTTGCAGTGTCGCGGAGCCATGTGATCCCCCTTTTGTGACCTGCTAACAAGCAAAATCAATGGTGGGGGGAAATCGGAGTCACTCAACAATCGTGCTACCGATTCAAGAACTGCAATGATTCGCTCAACGAATGTGGCGAGAAAAGTCGTAAAATGGGGCAAAATTCACTTAAGAAATGTCTCACTTGGCAATGTAAATTTTGGGCTCAGTTCTGGCCGTACGTTGAAGACTACCTGTATTAGAGAAAGTGGCAGGAGTTCCCAGGGGCTTTAATAGTCAGAGAAAGAAACTTTAGGAAACCTGCGGGATGGACGTCAGCCTTCCCAGATAAACCAGACAGGAAACACAATTCTACTTACTGCATTTTTCAGAGTATAAGATGCACTGGACTATAAGACGCACCTACCTTTTTTGGTGAGGAAAAGAAGAAAAAGAAATCTGCCTCTGCCTCTGAGCAATTTTGCCTCGTTGCAGCAAACAGCAAACAGCCTGCTTTACTTTCATTTTCATTTTCAGCATAGCTTGATTAGCACAAGGGGAAAAAAAATCTGCTCCCAGCAATTTACCTCCTTGCAGCAAGCAGCAGAGGCCCTCGCAAAACAGCTGAGAGAAAAACAGCTGAGAGTCAGGAGGCTGATCCAATCAACTTGTGCTAATTAGGCTGTGCTGAAGCTGAAACGAGCTGTTTCTTCTTGCTGCTTGCTGCAAGGAGGTAAACTGCTAGAAGGCAGAGGCCAAAGGGTGGGGGCCAGTGGGTGGGTGGGGCTATATTTGGCGTAAAAGACGCACCTACATTTTCACCCCCTTTTAGGGGGGGAAAAGGTGCATTTTATACTCCGAAAAATACGGTAATTGAATTGAATTGACCTGAACTTGGCCAAGTGTGATTCAACACACAAGGAATCTGTCTCCGGTAGAGAAGTACTCAGTGTACATGGAAATAAACAGAATAATAATAATTGTAAGATTAACTGAATCTGGCAAAATCTGCCAAGTATAAACTTCCCGTCGCCTACTTGATCCATTATGGTGTCTGCTTCCTAAATTTCTTTCTTTGACTGTTAAAAGTGATTGTGGGATGGGATGTCCTGCTGCTCCTGTCTGATGGCTCCCCAGGCAGCATCTGTTCCCCTCAATCTCCAAGATCTATTCCCTTCATCATATGCACACACACCTCTGTAATCTCAGGTAGATTTCGGGTTTTCTTAATGCCACAGCTGTGAATTTTGGGGGCAAAATAAAGCAAACAAATATTTCCCCAAACTGTTGCAATAGCTTAGTTTTGATCAGAGGTGGGATTCAACCGGTTCGGGCGAACCGGTAGTGGCAACTGTGGGAGGCTCCACCCACCTGCCCAGATATAATGCATGAGCACTGCGCCTGCACTGAAGGCTTTGCACATGCACAGAGGTGGCACGTGCGCTCACATTTGCAAACTGGTAGGGAAGGTAAGTGAATCCCACCTTCAACTTTAATATCTGTGGACTTCTGTCCTCAGAATTCCCAGTCAGTATGTTGGGTTCCATACCATCCACTATGCTGACTGCTTACCGGTTGAAACTTGCCGGCTAGGGAATTCTGGGGGCTGAAAAACCCATACATCTTAAAAGTGGCCAAGGTTGAAAAACACTGGTGGAATCCTATATCTCCCATCAGCTGGAAGCATCTTAATTTCAGGGGCCTGCAGGCTTAACGTTTTTCTTCCAACCAAAGACATGGTTTCATTTTTTTCCCCAAAGCTCCAGCCTTACATGTGAAATGAGATTCTCCATTTCACGGACTGATTAGGCTCTAATGGTTAAGTCCCATTGATTTTTCCGGTAAACAAAGCCCTTTAATTTCCCTGTTGAAATCAATACAACAAAGGAGTTGTCTGAGACCAAGCACCCTGCTGGCTGGCTGTGGCTAATGATGCATCAAATACATACAAAGGTGTCCGTGACATTCAAGAGAACAAAAAGATATAAAAACAAAACAAAACCCAAACATCTATTGCGATCTGCCCTCCATCAATACAGCCTTGTGAGAGTCCTGTAGGAGTCTGTGGTCGTAGTGGCTGTGGTTCACATCCGGGACAATTAAATCCAAATCCACTTTTGTGGAGGTGAAAATGGTGGCTTCTTTTAGCTAAGGTGGGAGACACAGCTAGACAATGAGGAGATTATGCCCTTTTCAGAAACGGGAGAATCAGTCATTAGATCCTGATCTGTCCCAACCGTAGTGTCCTTGAGAAGGAGAGTCAAGATCATGGCCACAGCCACATAATCAAAACCCCACTTGATTTTTTTATATGTGGTAGACCAGGGGTATCAATCTTGATCCTGTTGTGGGCCGCGTCAGGATTTTGTTTGCCCTTGGGGGGGGCAGGGGTGAATGCGGCCTGGTTGTCGCGGTTGATTGGATGGGTGTGGCCAGGCCCGGAGTGGCAGGGGCCAGTCTCTCGCCATCGTGGGCCAACTCTGTGGCCTATCGGGGGCCAACTCTGCGGCCTATCTCAGGCAGGATCCAGCGTGCGAGCCGCGTGTTTGACACCCCTGTGGTAGACAATTGCTACCGCCATTTTGACCTTTCTGACCTCCCCACTTGTCCCATAGTTCTAGTTATAATTACAAAGTCCATGTCAACCTGAAAATGCCATTGTTCTTCTACGCCACCTTATCTGAGTTGCAGATCAATCCCTTCATAAAAACTCTTATCCCTCTGTTTCCCTCTGCTTTTTAAAGATCTTCCTGTTGAAGGTATACAGAGATCTTGAAATACCTGCCTATAGGTTATTTTTACTGGTGTTGCTCTATTACAGCCAACAAGCAGCAGGAAATGTGCACATATATGAAATAAATAAACCATTTCTAGGATGGTTGACTTGCCTTTCCCAAGACATATCAAGCTCTATTGTTGATTAAAAACAAACAGCAACCAAACAACTGACCCGTGAAAAACTCATACTGAAAAAGATGTTATTTTAGTTGTGCTTAGCAACTAGAGCTTAAGCACAACAAATAGTTCAGGGATTTGGAATCAAAATAAAAGCCACTGATAAATTAAAACGTCAGACTTACCTGCTGACAAGAGCGAACAGAATACAATAATCAGTGTATGTAAGGATTGCCGACCACAACTTGTCATTGTTTTCTTTTCATTGAGCTGTTTGAGAATTACCTAGTGAACCAGACAAAATAGTGAAGTTAAAAGAGGGGGACATACGGTATATATGCACTGATACAACCACATGAAATCAGCATAGCACACATATCAACTAAAGCCCTTCAAAACATCCTAAACCCCTGATGACAAACCTATGGCATGTGTGCCACAGGTGGCACACGTAGTCATATCAGTGGGCACGCCAACTCAGCTCTGTGTGCACCGGCCAGCATGCGTGCGCCGGCCAGCTGATTTTTGGGCCTTCTGGGCCCACCAGAAGTAGGGAAACAGGCTGTTTCCTGCCTCCGGAGGGCCTGGGTGGTGGGTGGGGAAGGCCCGTTTTTCTTTCTCACCTGGCTCCAGATCCTCTCTATGCATCTGGGGAGGGCGAAAACAGCCTCCTCCACACCCTCAGAGGCCCTCTGGAGGCCTCTCTAGGAGTCTCTGGAGGCTGGGGACAGCAAAAAAGTCACTTCTTGTCCAACCGGGAGTTAGGAAATGGGCTGTTTCAGGCCTCTGGAGGGCCTCCGAGGGGGTGGGGAAGGCAGTTTTCACCCTCCCCAGATGCATAGAGAGGATCTGGAGCCAGGTGAGAAAGAAAAACGGGCCATTGCATGCCAGGAACGGGGGGGAGGGGGGGTTGGATATGCATGCGGAGGGTGGGGTGCATAGAATTATGGGTGTGGGCATGCGCATGTGTGAACCTCCTCCGCACCCCCGTCCTGGCATGCGATGGCAAAAAGTTTAGCCATCACTGTCCCAAGCAGACCAAAACACCCAACAACCCCAGAAGAAAAAACAGGAGTCATCTACAACATACAATGTAAGGACTGCAACAACCACTATGTAGGACAACCAGGCAAAAGACTGGCCGAACACATCCACAAACATCAACTAGCAGTCGGAAGGCATGATGAAAATTCTTTAATTTCACAACAGATGGACAGATTTAACCATAGTTTCAATTAGGAAACTGTGACCATCCTAGGCCAGGGCAAGTCCAAAAATGCCAGGGAATTTTTCTACAAGCCTGCTACTCTGCCAAATCAGCCACCAATAGACACATAGACATTAACAACTTCTATAGACTGTGCAAAAGAGACAATCACCCAGCCCAAAAAACCCCCCAAAAGAGCCAAGCACCTCTCCACCAGCAATCAGCACCCAGATCAGCATAGATTTAACTCCAAGGTTAACTTCAGACTAAGAAGGAAGTAAATAATACCCCAATCAAGAAACCGCCAAAGAGCAAACAGTAAGCAGCCTAACCAAAGGATCTCTAAGACCACCCCAAAAAGCAGTGGTGGAATTCAATTTTTTTACTACCGGTTCTGTGGGCGTGGCTTGGTGGGCATGGTGTGGTTGGTGGGCGTGGCAGGGGAAGAATACTGCAAAACCCCCATTCCCTCCCTACTCCTGGGGGAAGGATATTGGAAAATCTCCATTTCCACCCCACTCTAGGGCCAGCTAGAGGTGATATTTGCCGGTTCTTCGAACTGCTCAAAATTTCCGCTACCAGTTCTCTAGAACCTGCTGAATACCAAGCCTTCAGAATATAAACTGACAGCAAACTGCACTCTTTACTAGCACTGATGATGTTACCTAGTTTGGGTAATGAAGCGTCTGCAAGGAAACAAGCAAGCTCAGAGAGCAGCAAGGACCCCTCATACATTGATCTATTTAACTAACCAAAGGCTTAAAAACTTCCATCTTCAACATGTAATGGCATGGAAAAAAGGGGATGAAGCTTTAAGGCTCTGCAGCCAGTATGATCCTTCTGGCTTTTGAATATACTGAGGTATACTCAACCAAAGTACACAGAACCTCTGACAGTATAACTTTTTTCTTTTTTTTTTTTTTTTGCTTTGCAGGTCATAAATACTACGAAGAAGTGGTAAAGGAATGCGCGATTTCCACAGAGTTTGCAAGTGCATCAAACTTTTTAGAAAAAAAAAATCAACTAAAGTTTGCATGTTGCTAGCCAGACTCTGTTCCCCCTTGATTTCAGCCTCCTTCTCTCTATAATCATAGAATAGAATAGAACAGAGTTCTTTATGGGCCAAGTGTGATTGGACACACAAGGAATTTGTCTTAGGTGTATATGCTCTGAGTGCAGGGGTGGGTTCTAACTTTTTTTACTACCGGTTCTGTGGGCGTGGCTTATTTTGTGGGCGTGGCTTGACAATTATTTAGGATTTAGCAGGGGTACTGGTCTACCAGGCTTTTAACTGCTTGCAGAGCTGTACCGATCTACCCATTTATTTTTTGCAGGCACTGATCTACGCATGTATTTTTGCAGGCACCGATCTACTCATTTGTT
This sequence comes from Ptyas mucosa, assembly GCA_012654045.1. NCBI lineage: Eukaryota > Metazoa > Chordata > Lepidosauria > Squamata > Colubridae > Ptyas > Ptyas mucosa. The sequence goes on along the minus strand of WNWU01000049.1, from coordinate 13,253,453 downwards.
TTCTTTTAACACTGATCAGCTGTAGGGCGGCCCTTTGAAGACCCACTGCAAAAGTTTAAACAGTTTTTTTTCCCTCTAGCCATCAGCTGGGACTCAGGAGGCAGCAATAGATTGTGGGTGGGGCCAAAGAAAAGGTAAGAATAACGCGGGGGGTGGGGAGTGCGGGGGGGGGGGCAGAACCGGTTCGTTGACGTCATATCGTCACCGCTACCAGCTCGGGAGAACCGGGCCGAACCAGGAGGAACCCACCACTGTCTCAGTGTCCATAAGGAGAATAAAATACATTTATCAAAAATAAAAACATACAACAGTTAGTGATAGTCAAAGGTTACTAATAAACTATCAAATCATGCTAGGAAACAAACAGAACAATATAAATCATAAAAATACAAGCAACATAGTTATAGTCATAAGTGGGAGGAAATAGGTAATAGGAAGGATGAGAAGAATAATAGTAATACAGTCTTAGTAATTACTTTGACAGTGTTGTGGGAATTAGTTGTTTAGCAGAGTGATGGCATTTGGGAAAAAGCTGTCCTTGTGTCTAGTTGTTCTGGTGTGCAGTGCCCTATAGCATCGTTTTGAGGGTGGAAGTTGAAACAATTTATGTCCAGGATGTGAGGGGTCTGTAGATATTTTCACAGCCCTCTTTTTGACTCTATATCATAACATATATGATGTTGGTCAAAGCAGGGAGCAAGCAAAGAAGACAGAGAAAATATTTTCTGACCATTTCAATCCAAAAAGTTTTTTGCAGGTTCATAAAATACAAATCCAGAGTCACGTGCCATGTTTCCATATGGAAAGCAGAAATTGATAAAAGAGCAGTCAAATAAAACATAAAAAAAGAAAGCAAAAAAAGAGAATAGAAAGAATCCAGCAGGGGTTGAAATAAATCAGCATTCAGCCAGCCAATTAACCTTTTAAAGATAAAAAAACAAAAGCAAAAGTTCAAAAAGTGAACTTAAAAACCCCAGGCATGCTTAGGATAATGTTCTGCCAGAAGATGGAAATGTAACAGTAACAGAGTTGGAAGGGACTTTGGAGCAGTGGTGGGATTGAAATAATTTAACAACTGGTTCTCTGCCCTAATTACTGGCTGGGTGGGTGTGGCCATTGTGGGTGTGGCCAAGGCGTGTGACAGACAGCACTTGGCCTCCTGCACCCTTCTGGGAGCAAAAATAGGCTGCGAGGGGCACTGCCCCCTCGTGCTCCATTTTGGGTCTCGTAGGCCTCCCTGCAGCATCCTGGGAGCAAAAACAGGCCACGGGGAAACTTCTGGAAGGGGAGGGGCAGGAAGGAGAGGGGCCAGTCAGCAATTTAACAACTGGTTCTGCCGAAGTGGTGCGAACCGGCTGAATCCCCCCACTGGCTTGGAGGTCATCTAATCCAATCCCCGGCTCATGCGGGAGACCTGTACTAGGGATTCGAACCACCAAACTGCTGACCTTTCTGATCGACAAGCTCAGTGTCTTAGCCACTGATCCACCTAGTCAGGCCTATTGACTTTTCGACTGCTTCCACAGGAAGCTGCAATATTAGAGATTCCCCCTCCCAGGTGGATCCACATCTGTCCAAAAGTTGTCTCGGGTCATTCCTAAGTGCCCCATTCAAATGCAGGGGACAAAGCTGGCAAAGAACCACTTCTGGCAGCAAACACAGCAGAGTGTGAGAGAAAGCAGGGCTCTTACTCCACAGCAGCCATCTTGGGGAGGCATCTGAATCTTGTCTCTTTTTTACATGTGCTACATGCTACATGCAAACAGGTGTGACATCTGCACAATTGTCACCACCAGGTTGACTTTTTTTTAAAAAAAATATTTTTATTCAACATTTTTAACCTTTAAAATCAGAATTACACCATTACAGCTTTCCGTTATCGGAATTTTTTTCTTAATTTCAACTTATCCACAGGCCTGTTGTTTTATACATATACATTCTTATTTCATAGTTACTTATTTTTATAATATATACAATATTTGCATGCCTGCTACACTCTAAAATATACGTTTTTTTCCATTTATTATCTTTCCTGTACATTCCCTATACATTAATTTTAGACTTCTTTTCAAGCCAATTATACCACCTGTTCCACGTCTCATAATATACCGTTTCTTCTCTGTCGCTTAATTCCATCGTTAATTTGTGCATTTCTGCGTATTCTAGCACTTTTTTTTTATAATCATTGTGTTTGAAGGGGTGTTTTCTTGCTTCCAGTTTTGGGCGAATGTGATTCTGGCTGCGGTGATTATATGGAGCATGATGTATTGCATTTCTTTGCTTATATTATCTTTTATTATACCCAAAAGGAATAACTCTGGCTTCATATCAATTTTTTGTTCACTAATTTCCTCCATTTTTTAAATATTTGTCCAATATTCCCTGGCTTTGGGACATGTCCACCACATATGGTAGTAGGTCCCTTGTTTTCCAGCAGTTTGGTGGTCTATTGGGAAACATCTTGCAATGTGCCAAGATGTTTCCATTTTGGCTTTTTGACCCCCCCCCCCACTGCAGGCCCACCACACTGCAGGGCCACCACTTCAGGCCAAAACATTTGGGCAACCCAATCAAATACTAATGAAGGTCATTCTTGCTTAGCTTTCAGGAGTAAGTCAAGGTGAATGATATTCTGGGCACAGAGTACAGTAAAGCAAAGCTTTGGAAATGAAAATGGCTTAACCAGAAAGTATTAACACAGACGCAGTCATGTTTAAAGGCCTCTGGCTGCTATTAAGCACAACAGGCTTTTAAAACCTGTAAGAAAATATCAAAGGGAGCTCTTGGCCATCTCACAAAGCTCCTAATGTAAGGCCTACGCTCATTCAGTCACCCCTAAGTCTGATCTAGTAGCTCCATTTTCTATAAACATTGGACATGAAATCTGCTATCTTGGGGAAATTATCCTTGAAAGCTTACTGTAAAACAGGGCTGATTCTCCTTTTCTACATACTCAAATTTTAAAATTATGGAGTAATTGCTTTCCTAATAATCCATAAAGTGCACTCATAATTATGTATTTATACAAATAGAAAATAAATATAGCACCAAGCATCTATTTCTAACAATAGAAATAAGCACCTATCGTTAACCCAATAACCCTTGCAGTGGTGCCCCATCTAAAATTGCCATTCTAGTGCCAACAAAATTGGAAATCAAGCCTCTCCAAGCTTACATCTTCAAACTGTTGATATTTCAGGATAGGGTAAAGGTTCCCCTCGCACATATGTGCTAGTCTTTCCCGACTCTAGTGGGCGGTGCTCATCTCTGTTTCAAAGCCGAAGAGCCAGTGCTGTCCAAAGACATCTCCGTGGTCATGTGGCTGGCATGACTCAATGCCAAAGGCACACGGAACACTGTTACCTTCCCACCAAAGGTGGTCCCTATTTTTCTACTTGCATTTTTAACGTGCTTTCGAACTGCTAGGTTGGCAGAAGCTGGGACAAGTAACGGGAGCTCACCCCGTTACGCGGCACTAGGGATTCGAACCGCTGAACTGCCGACCTTTCGATCGACAAGCTTAGCATCTTAGCCACTGAGCCACCGCGTCCCTCACTATGTTAGGATACTATCCAACAAATAATCAACTGCCACACTGGTGAAGCTGTTACTTTTTGGCAGAGCCGTGTGGGCAGAGCTACGTGGGCTGAGGAAAATTCACAGCTCAGTCGGCCATGAAAATTCATGGGGAACTTTCAGTCAGTCCATCCTCCCCTTTGCGAGTCTACCTCATTGGATGATTAGGAGAATAAAAGAATTATCAAAGAGATAATTGTGCAGAGCCTCTTGAAAACAAGAAGCAAGGAGTAGAATACAAATAAGAGCCTCGGTGGTGCAGCGGACTAAAGTGTTGTTAAGGCCTAGCACTTAGCTGCCAGCTGCCTGCAATTACTGCAAGTTCGAATCTCACCAGGCTCAAGGTTGACTCAGCCTTCCATCCTTTCGAGGGAGGTAAATTGAGGACCTGGATTGTGGGGGCAATAAGACAACTTTGTATAGAACAACACCGCTGGGGGGGGGGGGGGCGAAAGCCCTAATAAGCAGGTACATACAAAAAAGTATGCAGGCTATTGCTATAATGCATTGTAAGCTGCCCTGAGTCTATGGAGAAGGGCGGCATATAAATTGGACTAATAAAAAATAAAAAAATAATAAAAGTATAACCAGCACCACCTTATGGTTATTAGGCTGCTTAACATAGGCTGCTTAATATAAACCACAACAGTAGAAAGGACAATGTCTATATTACAGAATATACCTCTTTCCCCTTTGTTCTATACATGCCGGCTGGGGAATTCTTTGGAGTTGAAGTCCACACATCTTAAAAGTTGTCAAGGTTGAGAAACCCTGGTTTAAGGATTTGGTGAAAGCTGGATCAGGGTCAGAGGAAAGCAGCAAGGAGGATGAAGGAGGAGCTACAAAAGACTGAAAGACTAGATATGGTTCATTTTTGAGGAAAGGCGATAGGGAGAAGAACATGATAGCACTTTGTTTCCCAAAGAATACACTCGAAATAGCACTTTGAGACGGATTCAAAGAACCCAGAACAGGGTTGGAGAAGAGGAGCTGGGATGATCAGGTTGTTAAATCTTATACAGAGACTTAGGCTGTCAACACAAAAACTCCAGACCTTTTCTTGATCATTTCAGAGCTCTGGACATGGAATAATGAATCAAAGACAGAGGAAAGAAGATTCCAATGGAATACTTTAGCTACCAATAACCAGAGAAGTGGTGGGCTCTTTTTCCCTGGAGGTATTCAAGCAGGGGATTAAGAGCCACCAGTCGGGGATATTTTCATCAGGATGCCTGCATTGATCAGGAGGCTGGATTAGAGACCCACAAGGGTCACATCCAACTCTATGGTTTTAGGAACAAGCTTCCAAATCCTCAGAAAATCGGAAAACCTTGTTGTGGAGATGGTGAGAGAACATGCAGTATTTTTGATGGGGAAAAAAGGGGGGGAGCTGTCCTCTACTTTGGGACTGATACAGGGGTGGGCTGCTGGGGGTTCAGGAGAACCTCTAGCTAAGATTCTGTGCAGTTTAGAGAACCCACAAATCCCACTCCTGGATGGCCTCGCCAACCCTGCCTCTCCCTTCTCAGTAGTCCCCACGTGGCCCGTTTTGGATGCAGGTAAGTGCAGGGTGCGTGCTGAGGCTTGGGGAGGGCGAAAAACGGGCCTACCAGAAGTTTGGGAAGGCCGGAAATGAGGCCTCCGGAGCCTGGGGAGGCCGTTTTTGCCTTCCCAGAGGTTCGAGGAAAGCCTCCGGAGCCCAGGGAGGGCAAAAATGCTCCTCCCATCATGGTGCAGGAGGCCAACTAGGCCACGCCCACTATGGCCATGCCTACCCAGCAACCGGGCAGAGAACCCCTTGCTAAAATTTTTGAAGCCCACCCCTGGACTGATATGAATGGGGACATTGCAGGAGGAGAGCCATGTTAATTCTAGGGTGGCCAAAGGATCACAAGGGATCTGGTTGCATTTTTTTGAGTTAACACGTTTTATGAAAAGGCAGATGCAGAGACTAGACTGGTGTATATAGGACTTTTATGCATCTGATGAATGGAGTCATAGCTCAAGAAAGCATATGTCTTTTCATAAAAGCTTTTAAGCCTGAAACGGTGTTGGCAGGGTCCTTCTGATATGAACTGAGAACTTGGACAACTTTCACTGCAGCAGTAATTAATGTAACTGTAGATCAGTCAGCTTCCGATTACAGCAACTAAGGTTCTTTGAAGTTTAAAAAGGAGAGATCGAATTGAAAGAGACCTGAGTTTATCAACCCTGAAATGAGACTCCAAATCAAGGTGATTCAAAGTGTTGAATTAAGTCCAATATCTCAAAAGATGAGACTTGAGGACCTACTGCGAATTTGGTGGACATCTGGATACTTCCGTGCTTTTTAAGTGTGAAATACTACTGAAGTTCTCCTTCCAAAGCTGGAATCTCACAATGAGAAACCTGCCTTTTGATCACTTCTGTAGAACCCTGCCTGTCAAGACTGCTTCTTCTTGCTTTGGGGAGGGACCAGGGGTGGGGCTGCTGGGGGTTCGCAGGGGTTCGAGAGAACCTCTAGCTAAGATTCTGTGCAGTTCGGAGAACCCCCAAATCCCACTCCTGGCTGGCCCAGCCCCCCCACCCCGCCTCTCCCCGGAGTCCCCACGTGGCCTGTTTTGGATGCAGCTAAATGCAGGGCATGCGTGGAGGCTCAGGGAGGGCGAAAAAGGGCCTACCGGAAGTTTGGACCCGTTTCCAGTCTCCAGAGGTCCTCCGGATCCTGGGGAGGCCATTTTCGCTCTCCCGGAGGCTCGAGGAAAGCCTCTGGAACCCAAGTGTAAAAACACCCTCCCGCCGCCATGGTACCGGAGCCAACTAGGCCACACCCACCATGGCCACACCCACCCAGCAGCCCAGCAGAGAACCCCTTGCTAAAATTTTTGAAGCCCACCCCTGGGAGGGACATATGTTGTATGTTTGGGTTTCACCCTCTTTCTTTAATTCTATCCAATTCCTAACAGGGCCACAAAGCCACAACTCCAAGACTTTAATTTTTCAGGAGTTCTGACTTGACCTGCAGAATGTAGTCAAAAATGGTGAAGATGCCCCAATGGGACAATCAAAGCTTTGCTTGGTTTTTATGTACACAGATTTCGATCATGATCCAAGACCTTGAGAATGTATATTACACTAGATTTGCAAATGGAGGTCCTGCATTATTCCCTTAAGAGGTTGGCTTGCCAAGAAGAAAGAAATCGTGCCAGGCTTGGCTGCCAAGAAAGGAAATGATCAAAGGGATGAAGACTAGACATTTGTATTTAAAGATCTTGATTTTGAAAACCCTGGGAGTTACAAGATGCAAGAAGTTGTTACTTGGCAGACTTCTGAATCTTCCCCCCAAAGAGGAATGGTTGTCAACAAGACTAAAAAATCAAGGGCTCAGAAAGTAATGGTCCCTTTGATCTTTAAAACAGAGCTCACTTTTTAACCATTGTTTAAAGAGGGTTTATTTTTAAGTGGGATGACGCTTTTTTCAAAGGTTCAGCACAATCCCTCTGAAGTTCCTCTACTGTAAAATAGGGAGCTTGCTGAGTTGTGTTGTGCTCACCCCTGCTATTTCTGCCTTAAAAGAAGTCCAATGGGATTTTTCAAAAAATTCTTGCAGTGAATCCTTTGGGGTTTGAGCTGAAAATTTGCAGCCTTATTCTCCTAACTGCATCCCATTCTGTGCACAACAATTAAGTAACTGCAGATGTTTTTGATGTTCCCCCATTAGATCCCGGGATTGAATCGTGTTGCTCTTGAATTGCCACTTTTAAACTCAGAACCCGCTGGCTTTCAATTGCACATTCAAATGGATTGTTGTCTAATTTTCATTCTTCATCAAATCTTGATTGGCTGATATAAACTTTTTCAGGGAGCAGTGCAGGGGTGAAATCCAGTAGGTTCTGACAGGTTCTGGAGAACGGGTAGCTGAAATTTTGAGCAGTTCGGAGAACCAGCAAATACCAGCTCTGGCTGGACCCAGAGTGGGGTGGGAATGGAGATTTTGCAATATCCTTCCCCTGCCATGTCCACCGAACCATACCATGCCCACCAAGCTACATCCACAGAACCAATAGTAAAAAAATTAGGATTTCACCACTGGGTGAAATGCTACCAGTTCGCACTGCTTCGGGTGACCTGGTAGTTTAAAAAAAGCTACCAGTTCAGGCAAACTGGTAGTTAAAAAAAGCTACCGGTTCATCAGAACTGGTATTTCCTATGATCAGCTGTGCCGTGCGATTTATATTCACTAACAAGCAGAAAATCCTGCTTTCTAGCAAATCTAAATTGCACGGTACAGCTGTTTCCCCTGATGCTGTTCTACTTACCTTCTTAACCCTTCTTTTTCTGAGCACAGCATGCGTTTGGCATGCACCGTGCATGCGTGGACAGCGAACCGGTGGCAAACCATGGAGGATTTCACCACTGGAGCAGTGCTATTACCAAATGACAGATATTCACTGTAACAGTTCACATGAATTAGCCAATGTGATCCCCTTTCTAGCTACATTCAGGGGCAAAAGGCTGTGATTAACAAACAGAGAACCAAATTAGCAGAAGGAAAAACGATCAATCTACTTTTGAGAGAGACAAGCAGAATGTCACTCATCACGGCAAGAAAAAAAAATGTGTGAGGTTATGCTTGCTTTTATTTTTCTCTTTCATTACAGTTACTAGGGATCTAAACCAGGGGTGGGTTCTAAAATTTTTTACTACCAGTTCCGTGGGCGTGGCTTATTTTGTAACGTGGTTTGATGGTCATGTGACAAACAATTCTTTAGGATTTAGCAGAGGTACTGGTCTACCAGGCTTTTAACTGCTTGCAGAGCCGTACTGGTCTACCCATTTGTTCTTGGAACATACCCGTCTACCCATTTGTTTTGGGAGCGTACTGGTCTACCACCACACTACCTTTTACTGCTAATCAGCTGTAGGGCGGCCCTTTGAAGCGCCGTGGCAGTTTTTTGCTGCTCTGCCACCACTGAGAGCATCGGAAACCACTTTCAGGCAGCTTGGCCTCAATTGCCAATCTACCACCACCGAGCGGTTTACAAGGAGTGGATCGATTCTAGCCGATCAGTTGGGAGGCTTCTTGGCTTCTCAATTTAAAGCTAAGATGTCTTGTTTTTTTTTCTCTCTCTCCTTTGTCAAGTGAGCCCTGATTTTTTTCTTCTAGCCGATCAGCTGAGACTTGGGAAGCAGCGAATAGATTGGGGGTGGGGCCAGGCAGAGGTGGTATTTACCGGTTCGCCAAACTGCTCAAAATTTCCATTACCGGTTCTCAAGAACCGGGGAAAACTGGTAGCAACCCACCATTGCTCTAAACTAATGTTTCTCTCAGCTTCAGCAACTTTAAGATGTGCGGATTTCAACTCCTGGAATTCTGGGTGTTGAAGTCAACACTTCTTAAAGTTGCTAAGACTGAGAAACAGTGCTCCAAATAATCTGTACTCACATTTTTGATTAGTTGACCATCTGGAGTTGGAGTAAGGATGTGTTTTCACCTGCAAGTTCTACAGTCAATCCCTTTCTCAATACTCATGGGGGCAATTTCTCAATCTATATATATAACAGCGAAATCCACTCACTCATCACGAAATCTCCAGAACAGTAAAGCCTACAAACTTGAAATTTGGCACGTATGTTCCTCTTGGCTTCTAGGTGCTCGCTAAGCTCCCGCTGCGAACTGGTAGTAAAGGTAAGTGAAACCCACCCCTGTTCTACTCGGTTCTGCTGTGGTCAACCCTGACTGCATAATGTACTTGGCTTAATTCTCAAGCACCATCCTCAAAGCAGGGGTGAAATGCTCCAGGTTCGGACCGGATCGCCTGATCCGGTAGCAATGGCGGCGGGTGGTTCAGAGAACCAGTAGCAAAAATCCCTGCCCCCAATGCCCAGCTGAGCCATGCAATCATCATTTATTTTATTTTTAAAAGCACTTTTTTTACAACCTCTTCGACTGAAAAAACGCTTTTAAAAGTTAAAAAAAAAGCCTCTGATGATTGCACGGCTCAGCTGGGATCGTCAGAGACTTTTAAAAGAAAAAAAAAAGCCTCTGACGATCAGGCAACTCAGCTGGGAGTTCAGCTGAAGAGGTTGTAGAAAAAATGGTTTTAAAAGAAAAAAAAAGTTGGCCATGCCCACCCAGTCACATTACACCCCCCCCCCAAGCCATGCCCACAGAACTGGTAGTAACAAATTTTACATTTCACCACTGCATCAAAGGGTCCAGAAGACCTTCAGAGAATGGCAGCATGGATGATTGGGGGCAGGTTTCTTTCTCTCTTCATCATTTCTCAGGAATTCCTCCATATGTATAAAACATCTCTTAAGAGAAACCCAAAGAAAAATGTCCAAGTCACTTTCCTGGGTTAAAACCCACATATCTCTCTTCAGGTTTATTGGTATTTGCATGTCCCTTTTAGTCATTTAAATTTCAGTTCGTTGATTTGTAGTAGTGACCGTATAACATCTCTGTCAGTATCGTTCTTGTTTTCTGTCAATTTTAAATCTATGTTAGAAAAAGCCTGACAAATCTGTATTTAAAAGCCTGATTTTCAATCATATCATCTTCTATTTCTTCTTTTAAGCTCATTTTTATAATAACATATAGTCTAAAGCAGGGGTGTCAAACTCAAGGCCTGGGGGCCAGACCCAACCCGTGGGGTGCTTAGAACTGGCCCACGGGGCTGCCCTGGAAACAGCAAAGGACCGTCCCGCAGTGCCTCTGTCAGCAAAAACGGAGCTCGGGAGGGCCGTTTTCACTGGCAGAGGGATGTAAGAGGCCATCACAGCCGAAAACGGAGCTTGGGAGCCAGTTTTCACTGGCAGAGCACTTAGGCCACTACGGGCACCCCCAACATGAGTGATGTCGAATGTCAGGGTTCCAAGTAGCACCCCCAATGAAAGAAAACTCTGAGGCTTGAGTTTCCTCAAAGTTGCATTTTATTTGAGATGTCATATTGGCACATCTGGGAAAACCCATATCGGAACGTTTCCAGGTTATCCCCACCTAGCAGAAAGTCCAAGTCTCTGCCCAGCACCCACAAGTCCATCACATGGTCCAATCGAAGCACCGTCCCAACTGGAGAGGACTCCCAGGTCCAGCATCCCAGGTGCAGGGCAAGATGTCCTTGACTCTCTGAGAAAGGAATGTTATTATGACTATATATCACCCATGCTCCATACAATCTCCCCTTCCAATTTCCCACGGCAATAAAAGTGGCAGGCCTGAAGGCCCAATGCAAAAGATGGCTTCCAGGTCTGACATCGAGCTGGCCACGCCCACCCTGGCCACGCCCACCGCAGCCCCCAAGGTCAAACACAACCCTGATGCAGCTCTCAATGAAATCGAGTTTGACACCCCTAGTCTAAAGAGGAAGTTCTGGGTTCACTGTTGCCAAAATCCTTGAATCTTTCCAGAATTAAAATACTTTTCTCCATGTATTAGTGGGTCTTTTCCTTTAATTATAATCTTTCTTTTTGATTGTCTCTAGAAACAAGCTTTCAAAGTCTCCCTCGATCATATTTTTCTCTCATCCAGAATTTTTTTCTAGGAAAAACAATTTACATTTAAAATCTTTACAATAAGATTTTTTTTTAAAGTACAGGAAGTATTCATATAAGAATTTCTAAGTCTTATTTCCCATCAGTCTGACTGCTTTGCCCATTTAAAGGCTTTCTAAAACCAACATTCTAATCACAATTTTACTGCTTATTTCCAAATAAAACATTTTTTTAAAAAAGTCTTAAAACTTATATAAAACTTCTTCACTGTGGATTGAGTGAAAATCATCCAGTATAATAAAACTTGTCCTTCTGAAGGTTCTTAATATCCAAAAAGCAATTTACAAAGCCATTTCCAGTAAAAGTAATTAAGAAAGGAAGTGGATCAACCCAATGTCCCATGGTTTTGGCAAAGCTAACTCTCCTTCCTTCCAAAGCTCTGAAACTTGGCAAAAATGGCTGTTTTGCAATTTTGTCACGGGGAACAACTGTATGGAGCCCTGTGGATGATCCCAAGTCCTCTCCTTCACCCGGAAAGAAATTCAGGAACTGATTCATTCTCTACCCTCTTTGCCACTGTCGTTAGATCCCCATCTCATGAAATTATCTTTAGTTTTCCATTGCTTCCTTGGAAGTCAAGAAACACTACTTTAAAGCCTTCCATGGTGAAGGTACATAATAATAGTAGAATAGGTAGAATTAGTGGGACATAATAGTAGAGTCAGTAGAATTGCTTTGACTTGCTGTTTTGCCCCTGTAAGAATTGCTTTGATAAGAATTGGAATTGCCTCTGCCATTTGCTTCGACCAGTGATCTAACTTCGGTTATCTTGTTTTTGTGTACAACTCAGTGCCTGGTGCGGGGTATGTCAGGGTTTGGCAGGGTTACATCAGGCAAATACCTGTGTTGCTAAGCACCCAGCCTCTCTGTTGCTAAGCACCCTGTCCCCCTGTTCCTTGCTGCACTGCCAAAGGAAGGCATGGGCCAGGGGGCCAGAATTGGGTACTAACCTGATGTCTCTGAAGGTATAAAAGGACGACATACCTTTCCCAAGGTGTGGCCTTTCACTGCATGCTCTCTGTCTGTATGTTGTGGTATGGTCTACCCAGTTCTTCTTTGTACAAATAAAAGCTGATATTTTTTCCAAGCCTCTTCTTGGGTCTCTCTCTTTGGCATTCTGGTGACTCAAGTACATTTTGGGACCTTACAATGGTCCCAAGCAGTAGGTCAGATTCAGAACTGGAGTCATCTCAAGTTACATGACCTTTCCCGGGGATACAGCTTGTGACAAGGGCTGGTTTTTTTTTGGGAACTTCTGTAATCCGGTTGGCTTCCTTTCTCCCTGTCTTCCACAAACAGCTTAAAACTGTTTGAGATTTGGTACTGTTTATTCTTATTTTATAATTCTATCCTTAAATTTTCCATTTTTTAAAAAATCTGTGGACGTTTACATTGCCATGTAACCGCTGAGAGTCCTTAATTGAATTACAGCAGGATATAAATGTAATAAACAAATAAGAAAACTCGAAGGATGAACCCATGAAATTACCAGATGTTGGGTTGATTCAACCTTAAAAACAACAACAACAACCCATATGGTTTATCCTTGGGGACAGTAACCACCATGAGAAATGCATCCAAAAACTAAACCTAATTTGGATTTAACCTTCAGGCAGTTGTATTTCAGTTGATATCCACCCCTGCAACTCAATTTAAATTAAACCTATCTTGCAAATAACGTGGCCTTGATGTCCTTAGGCTTAAACTGCTATCATAATAGTTTTTGACAGAAAATAAATCGGGGTAGGGGGTAGAGAAATACCTGAGCTTCCCTTTTGGCTGAAGCTTTTTTGCCTGAATGGCTGCAGGCTGTCCATTGGGGCAGGAGCTATTATTAAGTTACAGCCAAGAAAAGACCCGGACATTTTAATTTTGAAAACTGTGTAATCCTGATCTGAACATTTGAATGGGAGCGTTTCATGTTAAAATACTGAACTTCCCATCGTAAAATGTGCCTCATAAAACCCAGATAAAGAGAAGCTGAGAGGAATTGAAATGGAACAACAAACTAATGAATTGCAAATGTCATGGTGAAAATCACCCTTGAACTGACAACAGCAGTTTATGTTGCAAAAAAGAAAAACATTTAGGAATAAAGACCTTTTTTTCCTCCTTATATCCTGAATCCTATTACATTTCCCTATATTCATCTCGGCTGACAGTAAGCATCTTAGGACTTGCAAATTGGAGCATGGGATGAATCACCCGTCACTCATAAAGTAAATACGACCCAGGCATGAATTTTATTCTCTTCAATTATTGTACACTGTGAATTGCTGCTTCAAAGAGAAAGAAAGCCTACCGATGGGTATATCTTATTTTATTTTTGGGGTGCTTCTGAGTTGGTGTTGACTCATAGCAACCAAAAGTCTTGGGTTGAAGTTTTCTTGGCAAGATTTTTTTTAAAAAAATAATTTTTATTAAACAGTTTTTTAAAAAAAACAAAAAAGAAATGTTTACAATTTTCTTCAACAATTTCGCATCAGTAAACATTTCATATCCATTTTTCTCCCTTATTTCAATTTGCCATTTATACATATAGTTCATATATTGATTTACATACATAAAGATACCAATGTACTCAATAGGGATCATACATTCTGTGTCCATTCCATTTCCACTCGTATGTTACGGCATTTCAACTCCTATATCTTCCTCATTTACTCTTTCCTTGCCTTTTATCCCTCTTCTCTAACCATTCATACCATTTCTCCCATACCATATAGCCGTGATGGCGAACCTATGGCACGCATGCCAGAGGTGGCACACAGCGCCCTCTCTGATGGAACACGAGCCGTCGCCCTAGTTCAGCTCTGTTGCGCATGCAAGTGCGCCTCCCAACAACCAGCTGGTCTTTGAGTCTCTTTCATGGGAGGCAGGGCATGTGCAGGGGGGCATGCATGCATGCGTGGAGCGGGGCGCATGCGTGGGCTCTGTACACGCATTGTATTTTGGGGGTTCGGGGGTGTGCACATGCGCTTTGGGCACTCGGTCTGGAAAAGGTTAGCCATCACTGCCATATAGTATTCTGTTTCTTCCTTTTCTTTGTCGATCTCTGCACACTCCAAAACTTTTCTAATCAAATTTTCTTCTGTTGGTATATTGTTATTTTTACAATTTTCTGCGTATATTATTCTTGCCGCTGTTGTAATATGTATAATTAAATATTGCATTTTTTTTCATAGATCCCTAATAAAAATATTGGCAAGATTTTTTTTAGAAATGGTCTGCCACGGCCTCCTTTCAGGGCTAAGAGAAAGTGACTGGCCCAAGGTCATCCAACTGGCTTCATGAGAGACTAGAATTCACTGTCTCCCAGTTTTTAGCTTGATACCACTACACCAGGGGTGTCAAACTCAAGGCTTGCGGGCCGGATGTGGCCCGTGGAGTGCTTAGATCTGGCCTGCAGGGCCGCCCTGGAAACAGCGAGGAATGGCCGCAGTGCCTCTGCCAGCGAAAACGGAGCTCAGGGAGATCTCACGCGGCCCCTGAGCTCCATTTTTGTTGGTAGAGGGCTGCAGGAGGCTGTTGTAGCCAAAAACAGAGCTTGGGAGCCCGTTTTTGCTGGCAGAGCATTTTGGCCACCACAGGTGCCTTCAACACGAGTGACTTCAAGTTGGCCATGCTGACCCTGGCCACGTGCACCCCGGCCCCCGAGGTCAAACACAACCCTGTTGCAGCTCTCAATGAAATAGAATTTGACAACCTTGCACTACACCGAGCTAGCTTTTGGGTGAAATGGTAATAAAAGAAAGGACATTGTGCAACGGCTTTCATATTTTCAGAAATGTAAGAGACCACTAAGGGCCCCTATAAGGGCCCCTCTTTTCGTCTACCTTGCCAGAAATGTTGAAAAAGCAAACATAGCATAATGGTTAAAGTGCTGGACAAGTACCCACTTGACTTCCAGAGTTCCCTATTTAACTCCCAGAATTTTAGGTCAGTTATATGCTCTACCTTACAGCAGGGGTGGGTTCTAAATTTTTGTACTACTGGTTCTGTGGGCGTGGCTTATTTTGTGGGCGTGGCTTGATGGTCATGTCACAATTCTTTAGGATTTAGCAGAGCTGTACCGGTCTACCCATTTATTTTTGGAGGCACTGGTCTACCCATTTATTTTTTCAGGCACCAGTCTACTCATTTGTTTTTGGAGGCACCGGTGTACCACCACACTGCCTGTTAACACTAATCAGCTGTAGGGCGGCTCTTTGAAGCCCCACGGCAAGAGTTTAAACAGGTTTTTTCCTTATAGCCCATCAGCTGGGACTCAGGAGGCAGCAATAGATTGGGGGTGGGGCCAAATAAAAGGTAATAATGTGGGGGGTGGGGGGGGCAGAACTGGTTCGGTGATGTCATATCATCACCGCTACCGGCTCGGTGGAACCGGGAGGAACCCACCACTGCCTTGCAGGATTGTTGTGAGTAGAGGCACTCCTATGTGATGCCTTTTTTCTCAGAATATAGCAAAATATCATTTTGGTAAAATACATGTTAAGAAGTAGCCTTGATGAGAAAAAAAGCCCCCATCTCATTAAGCTTCTAACTTCAAGCACAAATGAATAAATATAATTATTATATGCTGGGGCATTTTAGGGGAGGATTAGAGAATCATCTTCTAGTCTATTTGCATCTATAGCGTGATTTATTTATAACACAAACCAGGGGTGAAATGCTACCAGTTCGGACCGGTTCACCCGAACCGGTAGTAATAAAATGCTACTGATTCGGGTGAACCGATATTTCTGATGATCAGCTGTGCCGCGTGATTTATATTCACTAGAAAGCAGGAAATCCTGATTTTGACCGGTTCGACTCAGCCTTCCATCTTTCCAAGGTCAGTAAAATGAGGACCCAGATTGTTGGGAGCAATATGCTGACTCTGTAAACTGCTTAGAAAGGGCTGTAAAGCATAATGAAGCGGTATATAAGTGCTATTCCTATTATGACTGTAATGGAGGCTGTCCATTATGGCTGTAAGCTGTGATGGTCTTAAAGTGGGTCACCCATGTGGCTGATCCGATCTTTTTTGCAGAAGTTGTTAAGTGAACACTTCGATTGTTAAGCAAACTCGCTGTTCCTTATGGATTGTTTCTGCCAAAAACCAGAAGTAAACAAATTTATCTCTGGGATACACAGACTTTAAATCTGGTGATTTGCATTTCTTTGCCTCAATTTTTTTTTAAAAAAATAAATAAATTGTGGACATGGCATGGAGCATGGGGAAAATCCCCAAAGTGTCACTAAGGATGAAACAAGATCAGGAGAGAAGGCCTTTGAAAAGCTACACCAAGGGAAAAAGTTATGCCTTGAGTTAAACGTGTAGTTTCCAATCTGGCTTATTTTATTTTTTTCCCCTTTCTGACTTCAGAACCAAAAAAAAAAAAACCCTAATTACCGCATGCCATTGGAAAAGCAGATACCATGAATTGGAACTTGTGTTTCTCTGTCAAACAAGACAAACCAGAACTTCTGTGTAATGACAGATGAGAAGTTTGTAAATGAACCTAAAACTATAAGGGGGGGGGGGGGAAATCATAGGAAGAAAATGGGGAAAAAAGAACATGCTGTCAAAAAGACATGTCTGAAGAGAAAGAACAGAAGCAGTGGTGAAATCCAATAGTTTTTTTTACTACTGGTTTTGTGGACATGGCTTGGTAGGCGTAGCAGGGGAAGGATACTGCAAAATCTCCATTCCCACCCCACTCCAGGGGAAGGATACTGCAAAATCCCCATTCCTTCCCCACTCCTGGGGGAAGGACGTTGCAAAAACTCCATTCCCACTCCACTCTGGGGGCAGTCAGAGGTGGTATTTGCCAGTTCTCCGAACTGCTCAAAATTTCTGCTATTGCAAACTCTCATGCCACAATCCAAAGCAAAAAAACCAATGCTTCCCAACCTCATCAACTTTTAAGACATGTGGACTTCAAGTCCCAGAATTCCCCAGCCAACATGACAATGAATCATGTCCTTTATCCTCACAATGAAGTTGACACTCTACATCAATTTAACTGAGTTATCGCTAAAAGCCTATGCATAGGAATCTTTTCAACTAAGAGTTAGCACCAGGGTGGATATGATTTAAATTATAATTTTTGAAGAGCAACTTTCATCTCTGTCCCGCAGCGGCTACTCCTCTGACCCGCTGTTGACTTACTGACAGTCCCAATATCGTAGAATATACAGCCTCATGCCACAGAACTAAACTCCATTTCATGCTGAATAAACTAAATTATTAATGTACCTTAAATAGAAAACTAGATAGATTTTTTACTCCAAAAGCATTTTATTAAAATAAATTTGATTTTAAAAAAATCCGATTTAAATTTAAAAAAATCTGATTTAAATGTTTTAAAAATCTGATTTTTTTTTACTTTTTAAAAAAATAATAACAATAATTGATTTTTATCCACCCTGGTTAGCACCTGATTATACAGGTAGTCCTTGATGTAACAGTTAATTTAATGATGTTCAAAGTCACTAAAAGTGACTTATGACCGTTTTTTTTTTTAGTTAGAACCTTTGCAGCATCGCCATGCTCATGCGATCAAAATCCAGATCTTTGGCAACTCCTTCACACTTACAACCGTTGCTGTGTCCCAAGGTCATGTGATCACCTTCTGAAAAGCAAAATCAACAGGGAAGCCAGATTCATTTAACAACTGAGTTACTAACGCATCAACTGCGGTGATTCACTTAACAACTGTGGCAAGAAAGGATGTAAAATGGGGCAAAACTCACTTAACAAATGTCCCACTTAACAACAGAAGTGTTGGGCTCAATGGTGGTCACAAGTGGAGGACTATCTGTAGTCAGATAACTGTCAACTGGTATTCAAAGGACTTAGTTTACTTGTAGTTACCTATTTTTTTTAATTTTTAAAAATTTTTTAAATTTTTTAAAATTTATATTTATATGCCGCCCTTCTCCGGAGACTCAGGGCGGCTTACAATGCAATAGCCTTCATACTTTTGTATATTTATACAAAGTCAGCTTATTGCCCCCACAAACCGGGTCCTCATTTTACCCACCTTAGAAAGGATGGAAGGCTGAGTCAACCTTGAGCCTGGTGGGATTAGAACTCGCAGTAATTGCAGGCAGCTGGATGTTAAATGCTGCCTTAATAGGAGGCATTAGCCTGCTACGCTACTCAGGCTCCTAATTCTAGGATGCTGTCTCTTTTTACTCCTGCCTAGCTCTGTCAGTCCTTCTCCTACATGAACACAATTATGGCTTCAAGAGGTCAGTCCTACAAAGTTAAAATAAAAATAGTTTATTATAGTTTAAAATAAAAATAGAAATAATCTATTTCGGACCACAATCCGTTTGAGTTTCTTGCAATCAGCACTGAATTTGCTCTCTGATTTAAAAGATTATTTTTGGGCTCATAAGAGAGCACCATATGGGCAACTCGCAAGAATACTGGAGAATCCAGTTGGATTTTTGGGGGGGGGGGGGGGGGGGGGGGAAGTTCCCGTCGACAAACTTGGGAAGAGTCTCAGGAGGCTGTGCTCAATTGGGATGGGAGTGTGCAGGGATAAAATGTGCCCCCTGTTGAAAGCAGTGGAACTGAGTTCTAGGTACTGTGCAGTAGTAGTATTTGGCTGGTTCTATCCAGTTCGGGCAAACCGGTAGCGGCGGCTGCATTGGATCCACTCACCCACCTGGACATAATCACATTCCCATTTATCCACATTTCTGACGCACTGCATATGCGCGGAAGGCCCTGTGAACCAGTAACAAAGGTGACTGACTACCACCCCTGGTAGGGGTGGGCTTCAAAAATTCAAAAAGTGCAGGGTGTGTGTGGAGGTTCAGGAAGGGCAAAAAATGGGTCTACTGGAAGTTCAGAAAGGTCGGAAACGGGCCTGTTTCTGGCCTCCAGAGGGCCTCTGGAGCCTGGGGAGGCTGTTTTCGCCCTCTCGGAGGCTCAAGAAAAGCCTCCAGAGCCTGGGGAGAACAAAAACTTGCCCTCCTGCTGTAGTGCAGGAGGCCGACTAGGCCACACCCACTATGTCCATGCCCACCCAGCAACCGGGCAGAGAACCCCTTGCTAACATTTTTGAAGCCCACCCCTGGGAATATGGGAGGTGCAACAACCTTCAAGGAAGCTAAAGCCAGTCCAGAAAAGATCAACTGAGAAGAAGAGAGCCTGGAAAGAAGAGTTAAGGAAGAAGGGTTGGTGGCATCACCGGAGAGGTTTTGCCTAGAGAAGGTAAGTCAGAGGGAAGACTTCTACAGATAGTCTTATACTTACACTAGTTTGTTTAGTGATTGTTCAAAGTTACGCAACACTGAAAAAGGGGCTTATGATGACCGTTTTTCACACTTTTAAAAAAAATTTGATTTATATGCCGCCCTTCTCCGGAGACTCAGGGCGGCTTACAATGCATTAAGCAATAGCCTTCATACTTTTGTATATTTATACAAAGTCAGCTTATTGCCCCCACAAACTGGGTCCTCAATTTACCTACCTTAGAAAGGATGGAAGGCTGAGTCAACCTTGAGCCTTGGTGAGATTCGAACCTGCAATAATTGCAGGCAGCTGGTGTTAATAACAGGGTACTTTAGACCACTGTACTATCCAAGGCTCTTTACAACCATTACCCCATGGATCAAAATTCAGATGCTTGACAACTGGCTCAACTTGCTCTTGCAGTGTCCTGGGGTCATGTGATCGCATTTTGTGACCTTCTGATAAATGTGGAAGGAAGATTTTCTTAATAACTGCGTTTCTAATTTTATTACTGTAGTGAGTCACTTAATAACTGTGGCAAGAAAAGGTCATTAAAAGGGGGGGGGCAAAATTCACTTATTGTTTCACTTAGCAACATAAATTTTGGGTTCAATTGTGGTCGTGAGTTGAGAACTACCTGTGGTTCCCTTCAAGAATCTGCAGGGCTGTTGTGTAGAAGATAAGAGCAGAATTGATAAAGGTGTTCTAGAACAGGGGTCTCCAACCTTGGCAACTTTAAGACTTGTGGACTTCAACTCCCAACTCTCAGCAAAGCTGGCTGAGGAATTCTGGGAGTTGAAGTCCACAAGTCTTAAAGTTGCCAAGGTTGGAGACCAGTGGTGGGTTCCTCCCGATTCTGCCCAGTTCTGCTGAGCCAGTAGCGGTGACAATATGATGTCACCGAACCGGTTCTGCCCTCCCCCCCCCTCCGCGTTATTCTTACCTTTTATTTGGCCCTACCCCCAATCTATTGCTGCCTCCTGAGTCCCAGCTGATGGGCTATAAGGAAAAAAAATGTTTAAATTCTTGCCGCAGGGCTTCAAAGGGTCGCCCTACAGCTGATCAGTGTTAAAAGGCAGTGTGGTGGTAGACCGGTGCCTCCAAAAACATGAGTAGACCGGTGCCTGCAAAAATAAATGGGTAGACCAGTGCCTCCAAAAACAAATGAGTAGACAGGTGCCTGAAAAAATAAATGGGTAGACCAGTGCCTCAAAAAACAAATAAGTAGACCGGTGCTTCCAAAAACAAATGAGTAGACCAGTACTGCTCTGCAAGCAGTTAAAAGCCTGGTAGACCAGTACCTCTGCTAAATCCTAAAGAATTGTCACATGACCATCAAGCCATGCCCACAGAACTGGTAGTAAAAAAAATTAAAACCCACCCCTGTTGGAGACCCCTGGTCTAGACAACATGTCAAGAAACAATGAGTTAGAAGATAGGTAAGAGTTGGATAACAAGAATTTCTTAATATTCAATAATGGCAAGAGGTGGGTTTGATGGCCATCCAGCTGTAATCATAGAGTGGTTAGGGAGTTGGATTAGGTGAGCTCCGAATGCTATCTGTCATTCTTGAAAGATCTCTCAAGAGAAGGCAATAGCAAAATTACTTGAGAGACTATATTAGTGTTGTGTTTCTCAAACGTAGCAACTTCAAGATGTATGGACAACCAAGGCTGGCTGGGGAATTCTGGAAGTTGAAGTTCACATATTTTGGTTTTTATATTCTGACATGTAAGGGGCCCAGCCTGGGTGTATAATCATTTCCATCACTACATTAAAAAATGTTAAAATGAGCGAAAATCTCTCAACGATGTGTTGGAAATGCAGGGCAATGCTAGGGACATTTTATCATATGTGGTGGGAGTGCCCGAAAGCTAGAGATTTTTGGCACCAGATAAAAGGATGTCTGGAGGAGATGTTAACTCAAAATATAGAGTTAAAGCCAGAACTTTTTCTTTTGAGTATGATAAAGGACAAATATAACAAGGGAACAATATATTTAATGTTACATATTTTAACGGCAGCATGATTGGCCTTCACGTAAAACTGGAAAAATAAAGAGATTCCCTCAGAAGAAGAGGTATTAAACAAGATACTGACTTGTGCTGAAATGGACAGGTTGACTCTAGAATTCAAAGATAAATGTGATACGGAATATTATGAAAACTGGAATAAAATGTATTATTGATTGGAGAGGAGAAGGAATGTCGGGACAAAAGATTATTGATAAGTCAAAAGTTTAAAAATGTTCACGCTAGTATTCTGTGACAAATAGGAATGGTATCAGTATTGTTGTAATTTTCACAGACGAAAGAATCTATGTGTTTGAATTGTGACAGATTGTATATTTTAACATAGCAAAAATGAACTGTATTTGTTGTAAAAGTAGATTAAAAAATGTGGTATTTGCTAATGTCTCTGGATACCTTATTTCTCCTGCACACATGCTCAGCCACCAGAAAATCATTCGCTGGTTTGCAAGAAGTAAAAAAAAACAATGCTTTTTTTTTTTTTTTTTGCAAACCATTCAACTTCCAAACTTGAGAGGCAGCCAGTTGAAGAAGCCGTCACATGTTTTGGCACGATGAGGGGAGAGCCTAGCCCTAAAGCCGTCAAGGGAGCCACAAGTAAGTTGCTACCCTTTGCCAGTGATATGATTATTGTTGTTGCCTCTGTGAAAAGGATTGGCATGCCTCCAACGACGATTCAGTTCTAAAATATTATCAGAGGGAGCCCTTCAAATGAAAACAAGTACCGAGTTGTGTTCTGACAGACAGATAAGCCTGGATGATTTCTGAGGTTCAACTGTCTTTAGGAAGGAAACATCTCCCATTTGTATCTTTCTAGTCATATTCCCTGGACGATTTGTAGCACATGATTCTCATTCCACAGTGCCCCGAAAACCAAACTGGAAACTTTCAGAGATCAATTTGATGTGCAATGCAGAGACGGCAGAGGAGGGTGTATCGTCTGTGGCTGATGAAAACAAACAGATCCCACAGCTGTAATAGGCTCAGAGGCAATAGACATCCATTAGGAGGATAAAACGTGCAAGACATCGAAGCAGTGACTTTTAAACACTGTTTTTTTCTTTTAAAAGCCTTTGATGATCCCAGCTGAACCATGTGATCATCAGAGGCTTTTTTTTTAAGGCAATCTGCCATCCAGGCATTAACCAAACCCCGGTTCTCATGATGTGCTTACCTTTGCGCAGGCTAAGCCAAGAACATGCACTCTCTGTTGTAAAGTACTACATTTGCTGGGTGCGTGTGTTAAAAAGTGGGTTGAGATAGGAGAGGGAAATGAACGAGACAAAGGAACTAAAATGAACAAATCTAGATAGGATTCATTTTAATTTAATTTAATTTAATTTAAATAATAAATGCATGTATTTAATTATTACATTAATAATTGTATCCCCATCCCCATATTGAACTATTTTTCCCTTTTGTTATAGTCAATAAAATTCAAAACTTGCAGAGATAAAAATAAATAAATAAATAAACACTTCCTATGACGGTGCCATTGGACAGAAAAATAAAATTCCTGTGGGTTCTTTTTCTTCTCCCTCTGAGGATCTCCTGCAAGGTTTCAACTTCTCATATTGTCAGTTTAATGGAAAGTCTGATACGCTCAGGGGATGACACTGCAATAAGGTTGAGGTTGAACAACTAGTCTCGTGGTGTGACCGGGACAATCTGGAACTGAACACACTCAAAACCGTAGAAATGGTGGTGGGCTTTAGGAGAAACCCTCCCATACTACCACCTCTTACAATACTAGATAACGCAGTATCAACGGTAGAGACTTTCAAATTTCTAGGTTCTATCATATCTCAAGACTTAAAATGGACACCTAGCATCAAAAATGTCATCAAAAAAGCACAACAAAGAATGTTCTTTCTACGCCAACTCAGGAAGCTCAAAACTGCCCAAGGAGCTGCTGATCCAGTTCTACAGAGGAATTATGGAGTCTGTCATCTGCATCTCCATAACTGTCTGGTTTGGTTCTGCAACCCAACAAGACAGACACAGACTTCAGAGCAGTGGTGGGATACTCCCGGTTCGCACCAGTTTGCAAGAACCGGTAGTAAAAATTTGTAGTCGTTCGGAGAACCGGTAATAACATTGGCTGGCCACGCCCCCGGCCCGGTTGCCACTCGCAACCTCATCAGAGGCCCACCTCATCAGAAGCTTTTTTAAAAAAAACTTTTAAAAGCATTTTTTCTACAACCTCTTCGGCCGAAAAAATGCTTTTAAAAGTAAAAAAAATGGCTACCAACCTGCTTTCCATTGAGGACCTGTATACTGCACGAGTCAAAAAGAGGGCTGTGAAAATATTTACAGATCCCTCGCATCCTGGACATAAATTGTTTCAACTCCTACCCTCAAAACGACTATAGAGCACTGCACATCAAGACACAAGGACTGTTTTCCTGAACGCCATCACTCTGCTAAACAAATAATTCCCTCAACACTGTCAAATTATTCACTAAGACCAGTGGTGGTTCTGCCCCCACCCCCAATCTATTGCTGCTTCCCGAGTCCCAGCTGATGGCTAAAGGGGAAAAACTATTTAAACTCTTGCCACTGGGCTTCAAAGGGCCGCCCTACAGCTGATCAGTGTTAAAAGAAAACAAATGAGTAGACTGGTGCCTGCAAAAATAAATGGGTAGATCAGTGCCTGCAAAAATACATGAGTAGACCGGTACAGCTCTGCAAGCAGTTAAAAGCCTGGTAGACCAGTACCTCTGCTAAATCCTAAAGAATTGTCACATGACCATCAAGCCACGCCCACAAAATAAGCCACGCTCACAGAACCGGTAGTAAAAATTTTTAGAACCCACCCCTGACTAAGACTGCATTACTATTACTATTAGTCTTCTCATTGTTCCTATCACCCATCTCACTGATGACTGTATTAACTGTAACTTTGTTGCTTGTATCCTTACGATTGATATTGATATTGTTTCCTGATTGCTTATTTATACCCTGTGACTATCATTAAGTATTGTACCTTATGATTCTTGACGAATATATCTTTTCTTTTATGTACACTGAGAGCATATGCACCAAAGACAAATTCCTAGTGTGTCCAATCACACTTGGCTAATAAAGAATTCTCTTCTCTTCTCTTCTCTTCTCTTCTCTTCTCTTCTCTTCTCTTCTCTTCTCTTCTCTTCTCTTCTCTTCTCTTCTCTTCTCTCCTCTCCTCTCCTCTCCTCTCCTCTCCTCTCCTCTCCTCTCCT
>WNWU01000049.1:13216744-13227671 GCA_012654045.1 Ptyas mucosa | reverse complement strand
TGCCTCCAAAAACGAATGAGTAGACCGATGCCTCAAAAAATGAATATCTAGACCGGTGCCTCCAAAAACAAATGGGTAGACCGGTGCCTCCAAAAATGGGTAGACCAGTACATCTCTGCAGGTAGTTAAAAGCCTGGTAGACCAGTATCCCTGCTAAATCCTAAAGAATTGTCACGTGACCATCAAGTCACGCCCACAAAACAAGCCACGCCCACAGAACCAGTAGTAAAATAATTTAGAACCCACCCCTGGGTTGGGCCTAGTTCAGTAATGGGTTGCTTCCGGTTCGGTCCGGTTCTATAGAACCGGTAGTAAAACCGGTGGAGGCTCCGCCCACCCGCCACAACGTCATCATGGGTGATCTGCGCATGCGCAGAAGAGCACGCGTGCGCGTGATCCCGCTGCAAACCGGTAGTAAAGGTAAATGGAACCCACCCCTGACCTAGTTGATACTTGGATGGGAGACCATCAAGAAATCTGACAGCTCAGACTGAGAAGTAAAAAAATCCTGGGAAAATTCAGCAGCAATCTACTTCTATACCTTTTACTTCCCAACATCCTCCGCAGGATTTTACCAATGCATTTCCCATGTGAAAAGACGGCTTTCATATCTTATTATTATTTGAGGAATGCACTAAGAATTTATACCAAAAAGATTCCAAGCCGTATGATCTGTTTGAACATTCAACAAGCTACAATTTTAAATAAAGGTTGAATACAGTTTTGAACTAAGGTACATTTTAAAATAAAGTACATTTTAACTGACAAAAACCTACGAAGAAAATTGCCAGTAGCTTGAAGCACATATTTGACAGCTCTTGGGCTCAGCTGTGTTTCCCTGACCTTTTTTAAATGTTAGTTTCTTATTGGCAAGATTCTGCAAGACAAATGCATCTGACCAAATAAATCTTCCTTTTGTGGTAAACAGAATTTTCTAGCTTTGTAGGAAAAAGGTTTGCCTTATAAAATGGCTCTCTAACAGAAACAAGGAAAGCTAATCTGGAGCTAAAACCAATAGAGAACATCATGTTATTAGAAATCCATGCTTGCAGTTAAAAGTATTTAGTTAAGATTTAAGATATCAAAATTATCGAGACAGAATTGCAAACCATTCTTCTAAAAAAAAACTTAGGAAATAAACAACTCCCATTAAATAGTGTTCTTCTGCAATAGCCAAGACATATAATGGGATTAGACACAACACTCTGTTTCTTACGGAATTTATGCTAAACAACCACAGAAACACTTCATATCTCTATCCATAACATTGCAAATAAAGACATGAAAACACATGCAAAGTTGGAGACTTTTCCATCACAAAATTTGGATTAATAAGGGGTCTGAAAAAAGAAGCAATAGTTTGTATGCCATTATCTCTGCTGGACTCCACAAAAATAGTCTATTATGAACATAAACAGAGCAAATTATGAAATCTCCATCTCTTACATTTTCTCTTACAAAAGAAACTCTAAGCAAAATATGGTCTCGTAGCCTGTTTAGGGTTCATTAAATGCAACTGATGAGCTACTACCTGTCTTTTTCAAGAAACTACCTATATTTCAAGATTGAAATATAGGTAATCCTTGATTTATGACTAGCTGCTTAGAGACCATCCCAACTTCCAACTGACCTCCCAGAAAGATACTTAAACTTGGGTTTGAAGTTCCGACAGATAGCCCCCAACTCAGGGGCGGGTTCTAAATTTTTTTACTACCGGTTCTGGGGATGTGGCTTATTTTGTGGGCGTGGCTTGATGGTCATGTGACAATTCTTTAGGATTTAGCAGAGATACTGGTCTACCAGGCTTTTAACTGCTTGCAGAGCTGTACTGATCTACCCATTTATTTTTGCAGGCACTGATCTACTCATGTATTTTTGCAGGCACCGGTCTACTCATTTGTTTTTGGAGGCATCTGTCTACTCATTCGTTTTTGGAGGCACCGGTCTACCAGCACACTGCCTGTTAACACTGATCAGCTGTAGGGCGGCCCTTTGAAGCCTTGCCGCAAGAATTTAAACAGTTTTTTTCCTTCTAGCCGATCAGCTGGGACTTGGGAGGCAGCAATACATTGGGGGTGGGGCCAAATAAAAGGTAAGAATAACACGGGGGGGGAGGGGGGCGGGAAGGCCCAGCTCCCGAACAAAGAGAACTGGTTCGGTGACGTCATATCGTCACCGCTACCGGCTCGGCCGAACCGGGCCGAACCGGGAGGAACCCACCACTGCCCCACCTCCACCCCAGTTGGTAATTCATCCATCTTACAGTCATCTTCAGCATCCCACAGTCATGCGACTGCGATTTATGATGTTTTTTTTGCCGGAAACTGGCATTTATTTCTGGTTTCTGGCAAAATAAATCCTGTTATAGACAATGGGTTCACTTAACACGTACAGCATTCACTTAATGACCATAGTGATTTATTTAACAACTGCTGCAAAAGAAAAGTCATACAATTATGTAGGTCAGTTGCGTGACCTGCTTAATAATCAGCATGACTCACAACTGATAACACCTTGAAGCAGTGGTGAAATTCAAATGATTTTACTACTGGTTCTGTGGGCGTGAACTTGGTGGGCGTGGCAGGGGAAGGATACTGCAAAATCCCCATTCCCTTCTCACTCCTGGAGGAAAGTTATTGCAAAATCCCCATTTCCACCCCACTCTGGGACCAGCCAGAGGTGGTATTTGCCGGTTCTCCGAACTACTCAAAATTTCCGCTACCGGTTCTCCAGAACCTGCTAGATTTCATCCCTGCCTTGAAGTAATCGGACAAAAACTGAAAACTAAGAACAACCTGATTAGGAAAATGGGCAGGAACAGGCTGGGAGGCACAAGTGAAAACATTGTGTATAGTGGTACAATCATTAGTATACTCTGTTGCCGAATACTTCGCACCTGTATGGGGAAGAAGTTTTCATACCAACAAGATTGATGTTCACCTTAATGACACAATGAGAATAGTATCTGAAACCCTTAAATGCACACTGCTCTCAGTTTCATGTTCTTTCTAACATTGCCCTTCCTAATCTCAGGCAACAACAGTCCGTCAAAAACATGCCATCGACTTCTAGAGATCTTTCAATACATAAATTATTAGACTCTCTTCCTCTCACTGGGTTTAAGTCTAAGAAACCAATTTGGGATAAAATAGCACTAACATGTAGACTTATATACCGCTTCATAGTATTTTACCGACCTCTCTAAGTGGTTTACAGAGTCAGCATATTGGCTCCTCATTTTACCCACCTCGGAAGGATGGAAGGCTGAGTCAACCTTGAGCCGGTCACGATCGAACTGCTGACAGTCGGCAGAATTAGCCTGCAATACAGCATTCTAACCCACTACCAGTCTTACGATCTAGATGAAGAATGGCGAATAAAATGGGCGACTTTTAATAACCACAACCAAACCAAAGGTAGATCCAACAAAACCACTTTCAGGAATGCAGTTGCCCTGAAAAATATGGAGCCACCTGAATAAAATCAGGACAAGGCATGCCAGAACTGAGGCAAAGCTCTTTAAATAGGGAATGGCCGAGAGTCCACAATGCGACTGTGGTGCTCCGGAACAAACAATAACATATATAATTCAAAAATGTCTCAAGAAATGTCAAGGCACCTGGGATGATCTAATCTAACCAGATGCAGTTAGACGGTTAGCTTCTTTAGATATTGAATTATAACATCCATCTCATTGCAGTTCTCTGACTCGATATTATCGTGATTTTATTATGGTTTCACCTATAATATAGATAGATAGATAGATAGATAGATAGATAGATAGATAGATAGATAAGATAGATGGTACATCAGTGATTGCATAACCTCTGTAGATGCCATATGCTGAATAAAATAAATAAAACTTACAACTGTAATTTCAGGTTCAATTATAGTTATAAGTTGAGGACTATCTTTACTTATTGAAATAGTGCCTATGCACCAGGGGTGAAATGCTCCCGGTTCGTACCGAATCGCCCGATCCGGTAGCGATGGAGGCGGGGGGTTCGGAGAACCGGTAGCAAAAATCCCTGCCCTCCCCCCCCCCATGCCCAGCTGAGCCGCGTGATCATCAGAGGCTTTTTTTTCTTTTAAATGGCTCTGACGATCTAAGCTGAGTTGCCTGATCATCAGAGACAGGGGTGGGCAATTGTGGCTTTTTTACAACCTGTGGACTTCAACTCCCAGAATTCCTGAGTTAGTTTCTGGGAGTTGAAGTCCACAGGTTGTAAAAGAGCCACAATTGGCCACCCCCGGTCAGAGGCATTTAAAAGAAAAAAAGTTTTTTTCTTTTAAATGCCTCTGACGATCCCAGCTGAGTTGCCTGATCGTCAGAAGCTTTTTAAAAAACCCTCTGACGATCAGGCAACTCAGCTGGGATCGTCAGAGCCTTCTGAAAGCATTTTTTTTACAACCTCTTCGCCGAAGAAGTTGTAGAAAAAATGGATTTAAAAGTAAAAAAAAAATGGCCACGCCCACCCAGTCACATTACCGCCCCCCACCAAGCCATGCCCACAGAACCGGAAGTAACAAATTTTAGATTTCACCACTGCTATGCACTCATGTGCGCATATAAGCAGAGTGGCTGGCGTGGCTACCAAATACTTCTCCAATCTGGGAACAAGATTTATTTGCCTTCCTGTTCTGTGGGATGAGAAATATAATATAAATCGCATAAATATTTTCAAACACATTTGATCAGGAATGCATTGCTACAGATTTGGAAAAAAACAAAACAAAAACACTATACTAGAATTCCAATGTGGTTATCACCAACAGCAGCATTGATATACCCAAATTTATTGGAGAAAAATAAGATAATTAGATATAAGGAATTGGTAAATGATCAGGGAGACTTGAAAAGGAAACAAACATTGAAACAGGATATTGGAAGGGTGATGGATTGGTGGACATTTGCACAAAATTCAATCTAAATTTGTAAGAGATAAAAAGATATATGAGATATGAAAGGAACCACAAGAATTGGATAAAATTATTCATGGAACAGAAACAAAATTAATTAGTAATATATACCAATATCTACTGAGGTATAAAATGGAAGAAGTAGTAGTTAAAGATACTATGATCAGATGGGCCAAAAATTTTGGCTACAATATACAATTGGAGAAATGGGAAAAATTATGGGAAATAAACATTAAATTGACATTGAATCAACGGCATTCAAGGAAAACCAGTTAAAAATGTTCTACAGATGGCACTTCACACCAGTACAACTTGCTAAAATGTCTCCTAACAACTTTCCAAGTTGTTAGAAATGTAAAAAAAGTCCTCGGAACATATTATCATCTCTGGTGGAAATGTCCCAAGGCGAAAAAATATTGGATTAAAATTAGAAGTTGGATAGAAGAGATAATTGGCTATAATGTGGATTTGAAACCAGAGACGTTTTTACTGGGGATATTGAACAGAATCTACAGTAAAGAAATTAGATATTTGATTTTGCATATAATTACAGTGGCAAGGATAGTCTACGCACAGTCCTGGAAAAGTGAAAAGATCCCAACAGAGGAAGAAATAATTAAGAAAATCCTGGACTGTGCGGAGATGGATAAATTAACGAAAGAAATAAAAGGAAGATACAGAATATTATCAAGTATGGACTAAGTGGTATGACTGGCTTGAGATTAGGGAAAGTAAATGTGAATAAGTGATGGAAAGAAGAATGCGACCAACCTGTAAAATATTGTAAATGAAGAAAATTAGAGCTAAAGGGACGATAAAAATAATGACAATAAAGGATGGGAAAAATGGGGGAATGTATATAGTAGAAAGTAAGAGGAACGAAACTGACATGTAAAAAGAAACACATATCATGTGTTTGTGTTTTATATGTTGTGTTGTGTTGATGTTGTAAAATCAATTTAAAAAAAAGATTTATTTGCCATAGATCTACTGCACACTGTGTTACAAATCTTTTTTTTTTTTGGTACTGGAATGTAGATGGTATTAATAGAGAACCAGAGAAATTATGGAATGACCTTAAAGGGGTCAATAAAGATAAATATGAAAAGAAACAGAATCCATTGGCCACTGTAATTCTGTCATTTTCCAGATTCACTGGCATAGCTTGGTTGGAACTTTGACTGATTTTCATTTTGTTGCTTGCCACACTTCTGTGGGCATTCCATCAGTCCCTGTAGCCTTCCAGCTTGATGATAACCAGAATGCTGATGAAACCTCCTCTTCTAGTCCTAGAGACTTTTATAAGTAAAAAGGTATCTTGGATGTTGACATCTCTACTGTATAGTATTTCAATATACTCCTTCCATCTTCCTTAGATCTCTTTTGAATTGTTTATAATCTGCCCGTTGATGTCCCTTAAAATAACAATTCAAGATTGGAACCTCATTTTGAGTTTAGAGATCTTTTGAAAGACTTCCCTTGTTTTTTTTTCATGTCTATTTCCATCCTCGATGTCTTTACAGAAGTTGTAGTACTGCTTCTTGTCTCTTCTAACACCTCTCTGAAACTCTTTGTTAAGTTCTTTTCTGAGATTTTTTGCCTTTAGTGCAATTGGCTTCTTTTAAGTTCTTGGCAATGTCCAGTGAAGTGCACTTTGTTTTCTTCTCTTTCTTCATTTTTGGCAGTTCCTTTCCATATTTATCCTTAATGACCCCTTTAAGCCCATTCCACAATTTCTCTGGTTCTCCATCAATAGGGTTTGAAGCAATTCTTGATGCTCTCCTTAAAACAGGTGAGTATGTGTTCCAGATCATAGCTGTCTGGCTTTCTTCTAATTTTGCTTAATTTGGAACTTGGATGTGAGCAGTTCTTGATCTGTTCCACAATCATTACTATGCCTTTGATGCTGTAATTACAGAATTGGAAGGGACCTTGGAGGTCTTCTAGTCCAACCCCCTGCTCAGGCAGGAAACCCTATACCATTTTAGACAAATGGTTGTCCAATCTCTTCTTTAAAATTTTCAGTGTTGGAGCATTCACAACTTCTGGACAAGTAACTGGAGCTCACCCTGTTATGCGGGGTCGAAAGGTCAGCAGTTCAGCTGTTTGAATCCCTAGTGCCGCATAACGGGGTAAGCTCCCGTTACTTGTCCCAGCTTTTGCCAATCTATTTATTTATTTATTTATTTACAAATATTTATATGCCGCCCTTCTCCCAAAGGACTCAGGGCGGCGAACACAAATTAAAAAACATACAATAATAAAGGAAAATCCTAATTAAAACCTATTAAAAGAGGGACAAAGAAATAATAAAAACCCAAGAATCAGAATCAGCTGATTTGTTGAAACAGCCAAGTCTTTAGGCCTCGACGGAAGGAGCGGAGATCAGGCACTGTCCGAAGCTCGGTGGGTAACTCATTCCAGAGGGAGGAGCGCCCACAGAGAACGCTCTATCCCTGGACGTTGCCAGGCGACATTGTCTGGTCGACGGTACTCTGAGGAGAGCAGCCCTGTGTGAGCGGACAGGACGGTGGGAGGCGGGTAGGAGATGGTCCTGCAAATACCCTGGACCTAAACCATGTAGGGCTTTAAAGGTAAGTACCATCACCTTGAAGCGGATCCGGAGGACCACTGGTAACCAGTGCAGCTCGCGTAGGAGAAATGTTACACGGGAGTAACAGGGAGCTCCTGTAACAACCCACGCGGCTGCATTCTGGACCAGCTGGAGCCTCTGGGTGCACCTCAAGGGCAGCCCCATGTAGAGGGAGTTGCAGTAATCCAAGCGAGAAGTAACCAGGGCATGAGTGACCATGCAAAGGGCATCTCGATCTAGGAAAGGGCGCAACTGGAGCACCAGGCGAACCAGCACGAAAGCCCCCCTGGTCATGGCCGTCAGATGGTCTTCCAAAGACAGCCAGGAATCCAGAAGGACACCCAAGTTGCGGGCCCTTTCAACAAAAGCAATGTGCTTTTGAACCTAGCAGTTTGAAAGCATGTAAACAATGAAAGTAGAAAAATAGGGACCACCTTTGGAGGGAAGATAACAGCATTCCGTGCGCCTTTGGTGTTTAATCATGCCGGCCACATGATGACAGAGACATCTTTGGACAGCGCTGGCTCTTCGGCTTTGAAATAGAGATGAGCACCACCCCCTAGAGTTGGGAACGACTAGCACATATGTGTGAAGGGAACCTTTATCTTTACACTAAGAATAGGGAGTCCATAAATCCATTTCCTAAATGGAAGCAAAACTATCCACAAACCATTAAAACCACACAGGTTACTTATTCACATGCTTCATTACTTGCTCTCACAATGATTTATTCCTGTAATTTGGTCAGTTTGCTGAAATAAATGCTACTGGTTTTGCAAGCTAGATTGAATTCCACTTTCTGATTATCTGACCAGAGCATAAATAAATACTGGTAAATTTTACCATCTATTAATCATAAGCTTCAGACAACTTACAATATTTATCTACCATTTCTAGTCCTACAGAATCTTTCGGCTAGGAATCCCTTCAGGAGGAAAATTATCTCTTTTTCATCTATAGACAGCTATGAACAAACAGTTCTTACAAATTAATTAAAATGACAAAAGATTTTTATTATTATTTTTTTTGCTGTGAATTATTTGGTTCAGGAAAGAGCATCCAAAGGATGGCATTAGCAAGTAGACATAACCTTGACTGGATTTGGAAATCTAGCAAGGTCAGGCCTGGCCAAAACATGGAAGGGAGACCACTAGGAAATCCCATCACGGTAAATCAAAACAACATGCTAGAAGGCAGTGGTAAACTGCTCTCTAATGCTGACAAGAAAAGAACAGGATGTGTTCAATCCCAAATAGACTTGTAATAGGGGACGGTGGAGAAAACGAAACTTCAGAGTTAGTCTCGCCTATCCTGGACAGTGAGAGATATGGACTTCAACTCCCAGAAATCCCTACCTCACGTGGCCACTGCTGAGAATTCTGGGAGTTTAAACGGACACAGCTTGGAGGGACTGAATTGGGGAGGGCTGCTGTGAATCCACAAAAATGTTTTAAAAAGTGAAGTTGAAGATCGTTCCAGTCAGCTCATACACTTAACAAGCATTGTGCCTTTTATTCTTTTGCGATTTTTTTCTTTTCATAATTCTTTCACTCTCCTTTGATATTTCAAATCTCACCTCGGTATTTTATTTTTAAACGAAGGAAAAGAGTTGTCCGTTTTAGCCTTTGCACAAAAAATTTCTCCATATGAAATTTGTGCATGTGGTGTGTTATTCTTTAATTATCAACCACGGCTTTCCCCCCCACCCACCCCCTGCACTATCGGAAAATAATCTAACACAAAGCTATTTCAGAAATAACAACACACACACTTAAAAAACACCGAATCTCTAGAGGCTGACTGATTTTATTTTTTTTAAACAAAAAAACTGGGAGGTTTTTTTTTTTTAAATAAGACAAAAGAAAACCAACGGTATTGTAGTGGGAAATGAACTACTTGTAGACATGAAAATTTGGGCAATTTGATCAGATTGAAAAGGTTTGGATGTCTGATGGGATAAGGACGAGTAGATTCAAGTGAGCCTAAAGTGGGGAACGCTATTCTAGCAGTTTTAAAACTGCGGTTTGCAATCGGGGGAATATTGCTAGATGAAAGAGAGATGATTTTGATTCAGAAGTTTAAAAGCCTGGAGGGATGACGAGCCTTCAGAACAGTCCCGTTGTGTTGTTTGACATGATTCAGACAGTCCTTGACTTACAACAGTGACCGTTTGAAGTTACAACGGCACTGAAAAAATATGGCACCGACATATGACCGTTTTTCATACTTATGACTATTGCAGCATCCCCAGGGCCACGTGATTTATATTCAGATACTCAACAACTGACTTGTTTTTTTAAAAAAAACAGTTTTATTGGTGTCCCCCCACACACACATCTTTCTTGAACAAAGCATTGGCCATATCTTATCTTATACAATTAATCAAATTCAAATACATTTTACTCAATTACAGTTTTTGCCAAAATCTCCCCCCCACCTTTTTAATCATGTCTCAATATTTCTATGCTTGCTTACATAAACAACATCTTCATTTGCCCTTGAATTCTAATTATTGCTATTTATTCATATTTGTTCTCTTTTATTCTTTAAAAAATTCATTCTTTATCTTAATATCTTTATATTTGTTCGGGGTTGCCTTTCTTCCATTTCATCTTTTTTATTGTACAGCAATCTTTCTCCTCAAACCTACCACCTCTCCCTTTTCTTTCCTTCTTACTTTCTCTTCCCCTCTTCTTCTCCTCCCTACTTCCCCTTCCTTTCTCCTTCTCCTCCTCTCTTCCTTCCTCACTTACCCTCACTCCTACTCTAATTTCCCTTCCTTCCCTCTCTCTCCTTCCTTCTCTCTTCCATCTCTCTTCTCCTTCCTTCCTTCCTCTTTGTTGCTTTATCCATTTTCAATTTTATATTTTCCACTATGGAGAACTGACTCATATTTATGACGGTTGCCATGTCCCGGGGTCACGCAATTACCTTTTTGTGACCTTCTGTCAAGCAAAGTCAATGGGGAAACTAGATTCACTTAACAACCATGTTACTAATTTGACAACCACGGTGATTCGCTTAACAAAAGTGGCAAGGAAAGTCGTAAAATGAGGCTCATAAATTTTGGGCTCAGTTGTGGCTGTATGTTTAGGACTACCTGTATGCCATTATGAAGCAACACAGGAATGACACAGGCAGCAAGTACCACACGTAGGGTCAAGAGGGCCTAAAAGATAAAAATTGTGGTCAAACTATACCCCTGAAGCCTCATCCTTTGATTTCAGGATCATCCTGATATTTTTATTCCCCTGCCAATGTTCCTGACTATGCATCCTGACCAGTGGTGAAATCCAATTTTTTTTACTACCCGTTCTCAAGGGGTGGCTTGGTAGGTGTGGTGTGGCGTGGCTTGGTGGGCGTGGCAGGGGAAGGATACTGCAAAATCCCCATTCCCTCCCCACTCCTGTGGGA
>WNWU01000049.1:13155279-13216734 GCA_012654045.1 Ptyas mucosa | reverse complement strand
GGGAAGGATACTGCAAAATCCCCATTCCCTCCCCACTCCTGGGAGAAGGATACTGCAAAATCCCCATTACCTCCCCATTCCTGTGGGAAGGATACTGTAAAATCCCCATTCCCTCCCCATTCCTGGGAGAAGGATACTGTAAAATCCCCATTCCCTCCCCACTCCTGGGGGAAGGATACTGCAAAATCCCCATTCCCTCCCCAATCTGGGGCCAGCCAGAGGTGGTATCTGTCGGTTCTCTGAACTGCTCAAAATTTCCGCTACGGGTTCTCCAGAACCTGTCAGAACCTGCTGAATAGCACCCCTGCTTTGGATGATGTAAAAATCACATGCACATATATCTCAACTGGTCCAGAAATCTACAACAGCTTTTGCCTAACGTTTGGGTAAAATCTTAAGCACGAAGTATTTCATTAAGACAGAACACCAGAAAAGCAAGACGCGGTTCACAGATCCCCAATTACAGCTGTTGTCAAAGTCATTTAAATAAAGATAATTACTCTTCAGTGACGAGAGTTTTCAACTTCCAAATGCACTGAACGCACAGCTGGATTCACTTCTCAATAAATACACGTAGGTTCATCTTGCAAGAAAATTTTGTACATGCCATACAATTAGCATAGACCAGGGTTTCTCAACAACTCAGCAACTATAACCGTGATGGTGAACCTGTGGCACATGGAGCCATGTTGCCTGGCATGCATGGCGTTGCCCATTCCTCTTCCGGGTTTCTGGCACGCATGCGCAAGCGACCATCAGCTGGTCTTCCGTTTTCCGGCAAGAGCATGTGTGCCGGCTAGCTGATCGTGTGTCTGCATGCATGGCAGTAACCAGAAGACTTGCTGGCCGGCGTGCATGTGTGCACCAGAAACTGGAAATACCTTATCCGTTGCACGCATGTTCCCTGGGCAGCTCCTCTTCCTGTTCGTGGCCCTGATGAGAGTGTGCACGTGAAGTGCTCCCTTTTCGGCACTTGGCGCCGAAAAGGTTCACCATCACTGACCTATAAGATGTATGGATTTCAACTTCTTAAGTTTCCCAGCCATTTTGGATTAAAATATGAACCTGTTCATAATATTATTTATTATTTAAGAAGGCTTGTCCTTGCTTCATTGATTACAGCATCTGAATGTCAGCATCTGAATGTTGCTTGCTTGCTTCGGCTGCCATTGTAACGGGGGGAGGGGGGAGCTGTCTGGGTATTTGGGAGGGGGGGAAGCGAGCTCGTAACGGAGTGAATTGGAGAAAAAAATTTTCAGCGCTTTCTCTGCAGCTGGAAGTCGTGCTGATAACAAGTCAAGGTCAACCATCCTGGCATACCAGAAGGATGGAGCAGTGGTGGGTTTCTCCCGGTTCGGCCCGGTTCTCCCGAGCCGGTAGCGGTAACGATATGATGTCACCGAACCGGTTCTGCCCCCCCGCCCCCCTGCGCTCCCCAGCGTTATTCTTACCTTTTATTTGGCCCCACCCCCAATCTATTGATGCCTCCTGAGTCCCAGCTGATGGCTAGAGGGAAAAAAACTGTTTAAACTCTTGCCGCGGGGCTTCAAAGGGCTGCCCTACAGCTGATCAGTGTTAAAAGAAAACAAATGGGTAGACCGGTGCCTGCAAAAATACATGAGTAGATCAGTGCCTGCAAAATTAAATGGGTAGACCAGTGCCTGCAAAAAACAAATGGGTAGATTGGTACAGCTCTGCAAGCAGTTAAAAGCCTGGTAGACCAGTACCTCTGCTAAATCCTAAAGAATTGTCACATGACCATCAAGCCATGTCCACATAATAAGCCACGCCCACAGAACCGATAGTAAAAAAAAATAGAACCCACCCCTGGGATGGAGCCATCTGAAGCTGCACATGACACCTTGGAGGGAATGTGGATTGGATAATCCTGACTGGACCCTTGGGGGAGGGTTTTGGGGATGCTTTCTATATGTGATTTTCGCGCCTATTGCCTCAGACCTTGCTTTTCTTTGGTTGTATTCAGTTCATGCTCAGTAAAAGTACCTTTCTCTATGAAAATGGAGTCGGGGTTTTTTTTTCTTGAGTTGTGAAAGGAGGCATACCTGACATTAGGCTTTTGTGTAGATCATGTTTCAGTGTGGCATATATTAAGACTAACATTCATCCAGCCCAGGGGCGAAATGTAAAATGTGTTACTACCTGTTCTGTGGGCGTGGCTTGTTGGTGGTGGTGGTAATGTGACTGGGTGGGCGTGGCCAACTTTTTTTTTTTTAACTTTTCAAACCATTTTTTCTAATGCTTTGAAAAGCCTCTGGCGATCAGGCAACTCGGCTGGGATCGTCAGAGAGGCTTTTTTAAAAAATGCTTTGAAAAGCCTCTCTGCCGATTAGGTAACTCAGCTGGGATTGTCAGAGACTTTTCAAAGCATTTTTTTTACCACCTCTTCAGCCAAGAGGCCGGTGGCTCAGCAGACTAAAAAAAACCATTGTGATTAACACCAGCTCTCTGCAATTACTGTAAGTTCGAATCTCATCAGGCTCAAGGTTGACTCAGCCTTCCATCCTTTCTAAGGTAGGTAAAATGAGGACCCGGATTGTGGGGGCAATAAGCTGACTTGGTATAAATATACAAAAAGTATGAAGGCTGTTGCTTAACGCATTGTAAGCCGCCCTGAGTCCTCACCTGAGTCGCCCGCCCTTAAATTTGAGAAATCAAATTTAAAAAAAAAAGCCTCTGAGGATCCCAGCTGAGCTGCGCAATCATCAGAAGCTTTTTTAAAAAAACTTTTAAAAGCATTTTTCCGTCAAAAGAGGTTGTAGAAAAAATGCTTTTAAAAGTTAAAAAAAAAGCCTCTGATGATCGCGCGACTCAGCTGAGCATGGTGGGGGAGTGCAGGGATTTTTGCTATCGGTTCTCCGAACCACCCTCCGCCATCGCTACCGGATTGGGCAATCCGGTTCGAACCCGGAGCATTTCACCCCTGATTCAGCCCCAACCATCATCCTTCTGGGGAATCTTTAGTGTAAAACAGGTACCCCAAGAATGGAATTGGAAAAACAGAATAAAAGAACGAGGAAGATAGGCACATGGGGGCCCACTGGAAACCACAACGACATGACGTCATCATAGTAGCCTATTTATGCTGCAAATGTTGCGTTTATGGAATCTGCATAATGTTGTGATTTTATAATATCACAATTGCTTCCCTCCGTCCAAAGATGCCCAAGAATGGATTTTTTTTTCCGGTGTTAATTTATAGCTATTGTAGTGTCAGGATTGAGGAGATGGCAATTGGCACCAGAACTGGAGTTCAAAATAATTTATTTCATTAGCTGAAAGTAAATTAGAATAGAAGATTGAGAAGATCTCATTATAAAATAAAAATGGAAAGCAAAAAAAAAAAAAAACCCCAACAACCCCAGGATTAATGTTAGAAGACAAAGGTGATGCCAATCAGCATGCTTAGTGAATTTACAGCTGACAATGAATAAGTGAAAAAAATGTTCTTTTCTGGGGCTCAAGAATACAGACAGACAAAGAGCACGATGGAGATTAATTCTAAGGAGGGTGGTACTGTCAAAATGAGACCAGATCATAAGGGATATATATATATATATATTTTGACAAGAAGGATCAGGCCAGATAAAAGTAATATTGTTTTCTAGCAATAAACTACTGCTGTAAAAAAAAAAAAAGGACATAAAGAAGATAGGTGTACTGAAATGATGGAGCAGCACCATAAATTCAAAGAAGAAGTGATCAATCAATCCATAAGTCACAATGAAGGCTAGCAACTCCCTGGTGACGATGATCAGGAAGCAGAAATACTCATATTTCCATTAAAATGGTCTGAACAGAGAGATGGGATCGAATGACCTCTAAATTATTCATGATTAAGGTGAAAAGAAACCATGGGCAAATGAAAATCCAAAAGCTTTCCCCAAAAGCAGGACCCGTTGTTTATTTCTGCTGTTCGTCTTCCTCTTTTAACAGTTAATTTTACCAAGAGGTTGGGAGAGGCAGGAAAAAGGAAGGTTAAGTTGTCAAAGGAGTAAAAAAAAAATAATAAAAAAAATAAGCAGAAATAAACAGCTCAGCTGTCTCCAGGGAAACTTTCAAAATTCTCAAATACTCACAGTGGAGGCTTCGGATTTTTCCATGCTTACAGGAGGCTAATGAGCATCAAAGGTCTAATGCTTCCAACACAGAAGGTATCCTGTTGATCAAATGCTTAGAGAAGAACTAAAAGTCAGACCGGAAATCGCACCAATTGATTGTATAGAGGTGTTTAAAGGGAAGAGTCAAAAGGCTGATTGCAATCACACAATGACAGCCTTGGCCCTTTTTGTGATATGCATAGAACAGGGTTTGTTTGCTATTGTGGCTACCATCCAGGGGTGGTCTGCTGGGGGTTTGCAGGGGTTCGGGAGAACCTCTAGCTAAGATTCTGTGCAGTTCGGAGAACCCCCAAATTCCACTCCTGGCTGGCCCTGCCCACCCCTCCCCTCCCCTCCAGGAGTCCCCACGTGGCCCGTTTTGGATGCAGGTAAGTGCAGGGTGTGCGTGGAGGCTCGGGGAGGGGGGAAAAACGGGCCTACCAGAAGTCAAAAGACAAAAA
This sequence comes from Ptyas mucosa, assembly GCA_012654045.1. Taxonomy (NCBI): domain Eukaryota; kingdom Metazoa; phylum Chordata; class Lepidosauria; order Squamata; family Colubridae; genus Ptyas; species Ptyas mucosa. The sequence goes on along the minus strand of WNWU01000049.1, from coordinate 13,212,155 downwards.
AAAGTCTGGTTAGTAGATGTGGTAGTGCCTGGACACGGTAGAGGAGAAGAGAAAGAGCTGGAGAAGATAACAAAATGCAAAGACCTACAAATAGAAATAGAATGACTGTGGCAAAGGCAAGTAAGGGTAGGACCAATAGTAATAGGCATCTTGGGTGCAGTCCCAAAATAATTGGAGCACCACTTGGACACCATAGGAATTGACAAATTTGCCATTGGTCAATTGCAGAACAACTTCCATCCTGCGCCGGTATCTGTAACACCATCAAACATCCACATCTGCCTTTCTCAGGTCCTTGGCAAGGACTTGATAGGAAGACAAAAATGCCAAACCCAGTCTGAACATCTGGCCAACTATGTGATGAAAAGAATAGAATAGAATAGAATAGAATAGAATAGAATAGAATAGAATAGAATAGAATAGAATAGAATAGAATAGAATAGAATAGAATAGAATAGAATAGAATAATAATCATAGCATCTTTACTTGGATTTTCATGCTACACTACAACACATAGATCATTTGCTGATTTTGGGTTGAGCACAAAGACATCATTAAAAAAAAAAACCAATGTTTAGGAACAACAAAATAGTCTCTGCACTCAAGATTTGTTGCTGACCTACTGCCTGCTAGAGTAGCTTAGCAAGACATGTACAGCAGAAATGGGGAAAATAACCCCAAAGTGTAAACTAAATAACCTGTAGTGAACCTGACGAAGGATAATTACTCATCTCTGGTTTAATGTCAGAAAAGCAAATCCTAGGACATCCAGGGATTTCCAGTGCCTCTTTCACTCTTCTAACTTGAAGCCAACCCTAACCTCTCTCTCTCGATTACAGATAGTCCGCAATGAATTACAATTGGAACCACAGTTTCTGTTCCTAGGTAAGGTGGCTAAATGAGTTGTGCCAGTGGTGAAATCTAAAATTTGTTACTACAGGTTCTGTGGGCGTGGCTTGGTGGTGGGGGGTAATGTGACTGGGTGGGCGTGGCCATTAAAAAAAAAAAACTTTTAAAACCATTTTTTCTACAACCTCTTCGGCGAAGAGGTTGTAAAAAAATGCTTTCAAAAGGCTCTGACGATCCCAGCCGAGTTGCCTGATCGGCAGAGGAAAGCCTCTGCCAATCAGGCAACTCGGCTGGGATCGTCAGAGGCATTTAAAAGAAAAAAAGGGGTTTTTTTCTTTTAAAAGCCTTTGACAATCCCAGCTGAGCTGCTCAATCAACAGAGGCTTTTTTTTTTTTACTTTTAAAGCATTTTTTGGCCGAAGAGGTTGTAGAAAAAATGCTTTTAAAAGTAAAAAAAAGCCTCTGATGATTGCGTGGCTCAGCTGGGCATTGGGGGGGCAGGGATTTTTGCTACTGGTTTTCTGAACCACCCACCTCCATCGCTATCGGATCGGGCGATCCGGTCCGAACCGGGAGCATTTCACCTCTGAGTTATGCCCAATTTTATGACCTTTTTTGCCACGTTTAAGCAAACCACTGCAATTAAGTGAATCATGGCTTGCCTCATTGACTTTGCTTGTCAATGTTCCATGTGGGAACATTGTAAATGGCAATCACATTACCCCGGACACTACAATCATTATAAAAACATGCCACGTGCCCAAATTTTGATCACGTGACTGTGGGGATGCTACAACGGTCTTAAGTGTGAAGTGACCGTTAAGTCACTTTTCCCAGTGCTGTTGTTAACTTCAAACATTTATTAAATGAATAGTTACCGAGTTTCTCCCAAAATAAGACCGGATCTTATATTAATTTTTGCTCCAAAAGATGTATTATGGCTTATTTTCTAGTTAGGTCTTATTTTGGGGGAAATACAGTGCTAAACGCCTCCGCCTGCTGATGATCTTAACTGGGGCTTATTTTTGGGGTAGGGTTTATATTACGAGCATCCTGAAAAATCATGCTAAGCTTTATTTTCTGGTTGGGTCTTATTTTCAGAGAAACAGGGTATAAGCCAACGGCTCCCTGTATTTTATTTTAAATTATGGGCTCTGAACCTATGGTTTCATTCTAACTTTTCCTCAGTAACTACAGTTCAAAGAAACCAGAGCTCCAGTGTTTGGGTGGTATGGTCATCAAGGATTGATTTCAGAAGCAGAATTTTTGGAGCGCTTCCTGAGAAAAAAAGAAGGAAGGTAGTGGTTTATCTAGATACATTAAATATTTATTTATTTTTTTATTTTATTAGATTTATATACCGCCCTTCTCCCCGAGGGGACTCAGGGCGGTGAACAGCCATAAATAAAAAACATATATACAAAATTTAAAAGCCAAATAAAACCGAATTAAACATTGGCCCCAATATTTAAAATCCCAAATTTAAAATATTAAGACCCCAAATTAAAATATTTACAATTTAAAATTTCTAAATTATTTTACAAAAGAAGGGGAAAAGGGAAGAATTAGGCCAGGCCCGCCTGATGGAACAGGAAAGTTTTTAACTCACGGCGGAAGGCACGAAGATCCGGGATCCTCCATAACTCTGGGGGGAGCTCGTTCCAGATAGTGGGTGCCCCCACAGAGAAGGCTCTCCCCCTGGGGGCCGCCAGCCGACATTGTTTGGCCGACGGCACCCGGAGGAGCCCCTCTCTATGGGAACGTACCGGTCGGTGGGAGGCTATTGGTGGTAGTAGGCGGTCCCGTAAGTACCCGGATCCTAAGCCATGGAGCGCTTTAAAGGTGGTAACCAACACCAAATAGAATTATGGCTTCTCGTTACAAGTGATCCTGGCCTGTGTGAGATGCAAGTGCTGGAAATACTATCATTTGAGGGGGAAGGTTCGTTCTCTGAGCTTGTGGGTTGGTTTCCGAATGTTTCGTTACCAGGCTAAGTAACCTCTTCAGCTGAAAAAATGCTGAAGAGGTTACCTAGCCTGGTAATGAAATGTTCAGAAACCAACCCACAAGCTCAGAGAACAAACCTTCACCCTCATCCTATACCCGAGCTACCGATATTTACCACTGTTGCAAATCCTATCATTTATTTGGCTGAAATCTCTGCAAATCCTGGTTGAAGTCAATCGATTTGAGATTTCTTTCGAAAGAATGGGAAATGCTTGAGAGAGAAAATGGCCCTGAAGTATTTTCAAGTACATTCTGTCATGTATTCTATTTGTTTCATTGGCAGTTCTGGTTCAGCTGGACAAATGGGACTACTTTTCAAAACCAACCCTGCTGGCTGTTTTCACAGCAAGATCGCAAGGTTAGAGAACACCCATGGTGAGATTTACACATAACAGGACATTGGAAATATGGTTTGTTTCATTTCATGAACTCAGCCAATGCCTAACAATGCTCTTCCACCGCTGAAAGAAAGCATCAATGAATTATATTGTCTACGTGCATATCTTTACAACTATATTTATGAAAAATACAATAAATATTTGCTTGATGGGTCTCAATCCTTCGGTGTCAGTATAATCTGTGAACAGAAATCCAATGAAGCCCAATTTAACTTTTCTTTTGGCACTTTCAATTCTGGTTTCTGTTATTGACTATCTCTCTTCCTAATAAATAAGTCAGATCTTCTATTTCATGGTAAGATATGATCATTTCTTCCTAGCACTAATTCAAAAAGGCACCGATAGCTGGATTTTGTTACTCCGAAATGTAATTTGAAAAGGTGGTTAAATAATTATTTACTTCGTTGCCTGCACTAATCTGCACATGAAGTTCAAGGAGTTATAATAAAGTGAATTACTGTGGCACATTATTCGTGCAACTTTTTTTATTAGAAATGGCCTTGGAAGAATTAAATTTATCTTGCTAATGGGATGACTTCCAAAAAATGTCACCAGGGAAACATAAAATGTCACATCCCTTTAAATCACTGCATCACAAAGAGGTTTGATAAGTAACCCCCCTGCTCATTTACATTACGAATTAGGGGGTATTTTATCAATAGGTTACAAGGATGACACAACTAAAATAGGCAAGTTTTAGCAAGGGGATCTGCAGACGGTCCCTGTGCCAGTGCAATCATATGTGTCATATAGGAGTGTGACACACTCACACATAAATTAATTGCAGCTTTGATTGCACCATCTTGATTTTCTTCAATATTTTTTAAACACACCCTGCAGAAACTCCTGTGAAGTATACTCTCCCCTCTTTAGTTATCAATATTTATTATACCGTGATTCTCAGACAATTAAGGATTGTTGTCCCCAGTTCGGGTCTGAGCCTGGTGCCGAAGCCAATGATGGACGCCAGACACGAGGTGCAGGTTTTCTGATTGCTTTTTATTGGAGTTCTCCAAGGAAAAGGGCTCCTGGCCAAAATACCAAGAACCAAGGATTAAGTAAGCTTTATACATTTTCATTAAAAGAGAAGGTGGGACAAGGTGAGATAGTAAGAAATATCATCTAATAAACATCTTAGTAATAATTCTACAATTCGTTCTATTGGTCTCTAGCTGTCCCTATTCCTAAGCCTTGGCTAATGAAGGTCCCAGGAGTTATCTAATACACATTTTATTGGCTGCAGACCATCTGCATTCCTAATTTTTAGCTGGGGCCTGCAAGTTGTCTAACTCTTGTTACTTTTATCAGCTTTCTAACTACCCAGAATGGTTACAAGATTTACACATGCATATTTCCTGTAGATAAGCATTCTTTGTTTTTGCTAGACACCCTCCACAATTACAGTCTTCCTGATTTACTTTCAAGTGTGTGCCATGACCTGGCTTTATTTTAGCATACAGCCCATCAGATTATCTGCATTCATATGATCAGATTACTAAAATGCACATGTTGCAGTATAAAGTCTGCAGTCTTCTTGTTGCTTTTTCGTTCCCTCCAGGATGCATGCAGCCACACAACTGAGGAAACCATGACTAGCCCTTGCTGGAAACCAGCTACTATAAATGAGATCCCAAAAAGCCCTTTATTTTAACTTCTATATACAGTTGCATATAAGGAGATGCTATGTTTAATTGTGCTTTCTTGAAATCTTCATCCTTTCATACAAGACACTGGAGGTGTTAAACAGGAGTCTTGGAACACAACTTCCTGCAGGGTCTGAAATGTGAATCACCACGACATTGAAGTGACGAGCCAGTATTTTTCTTTCAAGTTGTCTACATCTCTACATGCCCTAAGCCCATGATGGTGAACCTATGGCACATGTGCCACAGGTGGCACACAGCACTCTCTCTTTGGGCACGTGAGCTGTTGACCCCAGTTCAGCTCTGCTGCGTGCCTCCTACTGGCCAGCTAGTCGTTGGGTCTCTGCTGTGCATGCGTGAGGCGTGGGGTGTGTGCATGGGAAGTGGGTAGCATGCATGGGGCCACATGTGCATGCATGGGGGTGGGGTGCACGTGTGGAGGCCGCACACAAACTGCATTTTGGGGGTAAGCGTGTGCTTTGGGCACTCGGTCCGGAAAAGGTTCACCATCACGGCCCTAAGCGATGTGTGGTAACTTTCATTTTTGATTCAAGTCACAAATTATTAATTCTAGACCAGGGATGTCAAACTCAAGGCCCGTGGACCGGATATGGCCCACGGGGTGCTTAGATCTGGCCCGCAGGGCTGCGAAACAGCGAAGGACCGGCCTGCAGTGGCTCTGCCAGAAAAAACAGCATGGGAGGGAGGCATGTGGCCCTCCCAGGCTCCATTTTCGGCCACAACGACCTCCTACAGCCCTCGGGGGGGGGGGGGGGGCACATACAGCTGAAAACAGGGTCCGGGAGCTAGTTTTTGCTGGCAGAGCGCTTGGGCTACCACAGGTGCCCTCAACACGAGTGATGTCAAGCTGACCACGCCCACCCCAGTCCCCCGAGGTCAAACACAACCCTGATGTGGCCCTCAATGAAATAGAGTTTGACACCCCTGATCTAGACAATTCAATACTGGTTAGATATAAACAAGCCAAATGGCTCACAAATCACTATAGCCTCAACATTTCTTTCTTTGACTACTCTCTGAATCTAACTTGAAAATTACTTAGCATCACAATGCCTCTTCTTGTGGCCCTCTATGCAACATATTAAATTATGCTGATAGTACAAATATCAGATTTTCGAACGTTTTTTTAGGGTGTGTATGGAACCCGCTGGTTAAAAGGACGTACGTATATATTTCAGACCATACAGGTAGTTCTTGACTTATGACCACAATTGACCCCAACATTTATGTTGTTAAGTTGAGAAGTTTGTTAGGTGAGTTTCACCCCAGTTTACGACCTTTCTTGTCACAGTTGTTAAGTGAATCGCTGCAATTGTTCAATTAGTAACACAGTCGTTAAGTGAATCTAGTTTCCCCATTGACTTTGCTTGTCGGAAAGTTGCAAAGGGGGATTACATAATCCCAGGACGCCGCAACAGTCATAAAGGTAAGTCAGTTGTCAAGCATCCAAATGTAAATCATGTGACCAACGGTCATAAGTATGAAAAATGGTCCTAAGTCTTTTTTTTCAGTGCCGTTGTAAGTTTGAACGGTCACTAAATGAACTGTTGTAAGTCGAGGACTACCTGTATATTCCAGTGCCCCCGATCAGGAGGCAAAGCTCTAGTGATACAAAATTAGTAATAAAATGGAATAAAATTAAAACTTGACGTTGACAAATCACTGTTCAATGACCAAGATGTGATTGCTTTTCCTTAGAAAAATTCTTATGGACACCCCTTGCTTGTCCCAAAGAATTTTTCTTAAAAAAAATATTTTTTGCTCTTAGTTTCTCACAAAATCTCATCCAGTTCTCTGTGGAAACCGAGTTAGAAATGAGAGACAATTAAGAAACGTAATAGAGAGTGTGGGGGAGAGAGCGGGGGAGGAGGGAGAGAGAGATGTCAAAAGGGTTTTGTGGTTCCCAGTATTTTTTAACAACCGATTCTCTGCCCTAATGACTGGCTGGGTAGGCGTGGCTAGGGGGAGTGTCATGTGACTGGAAGTGAGTGACGTCGAGTTGGCCACGCCCACCCAGGTTTTGAGGCTCCCGGTGTTTTCTTTTCTGTGGGAAACGGGTCCAAATGGCTCTTTGAGTGTTTAAGGTTGCAGACCCCTGAGTTAGACCTAAGATACTTTTTTTTTTAAAATTTGATTTATATGCCGCCCTTCTCCGGAGACTCAGGGCGGCTTACAATGCGCTAAGCAATAGCCTTCATACTTTTGTATATTTATACAAAGTCAGCTTATTGCCCCCACAAACTGGGTCCTCAATTTACCTACCTTAGAAAGGATGGAAGGCTGAGTCAACCTTGAGCCTGGTGAGATTCGAACCTGCAATAATTGCAGGCAGCTGGTGTTAATAACAGGGTGCTTTAGATCACTGTACTACCAAGGCTCTTTTTTTTTTTTACTTCAGGTAAAACTCTTGGTCATGTATTATGAAAACAAATGCACAGAATCTATATACCCTTCTGCACCATTTCATCAAGGATAGTTAAATATAAATAAACCCACGCACTGAGGAAATCTAATATAGATTTAACAGCATAGTAAACCTGTATGTATTTACAGAGAAGTAATTTCTACCATGTCCAATGGAATCTGTTCCTAACTGTGCATGAAATTGTTCTTGAAACAACAGAAATGGAATTTGAGGAGGGCTACGAAACAATAAGCCACGTAGTCGTGTAGGAAGTTAGCACCCACCCCTCTCCTAGAAGAATGAAATATTCTAGGAAATATTAAAAAGGCAGAATATTATATTTCCCTGGATGAGAAATGGAGAAACATGTTTTTTTAGGCAGGAAGCAGACTCACTCTCAATAACCCCCACACTCTCAATAGTCCACAGAAGATGTCAGCACTTAAGAGATAAAGAGATAGCTAGGTCTATTCATAAGCAAATGCCCTCACCCAAGATCCAGCAAAGATAGGATTAGCCCTCTACTCATCTAGCAACAGAACTTCCCACATGGCACCTGGGGAGATTACATCACCCAGCAAGATTCAACCAAGCTTGGGACTCAAAAGACAACCTACAAAGTTACCCCGCATGGCCTTATGGGAGTCTGACAACCAATCAGAATACAAGCTCAAATTCAAAGCTCAATGGACGGTATAAATCTCTCTCTCTCTCTGTCACCCATGTGCCTTTTTTTGCCCAAGACCTCAAAGCCATGTGGTCCTGTCCACCATTAAACCAGAGGTGGTATTCAGCAGGTTCTGACCAGTTCTGGAGAACCGGTAGCAGAAATTTTGAATAGTTTGGAGAACCGGTAAATACCACCTCTGACTGGCTCCGCCCCCATCTATTCTCTGCTTCCCGAGTCCCAGCTGATTGGGAGGAAATAGGGATTTTGCAGTATCCTTCCCCTGCCACGCCCACCAAGCCATGCCACGCCCACCAAGCCACGCCCACAGATCCGGTAGTAAAAAAAAATGGAATCCCACCACTGCATTAAACCATCTTTTTAAGCAGTCTCCATGTTTTCAGTGTCTTTCTCCCCACTTGGAACTGAACCCAGATGGACGTTTCTTCCAACAGCCAAAGTAGACTTTGTGTTATGGATGTTATGAGAGTGTGGGATCAAGAAGACTTCAATCACCTCAAAGACAGGGCCCTCCAATTTACTTCCTGTGCAATTAGATAAAAGCACTGTTGAAAACATTTAAGCCATTTGTATGGAAGTTAGCTTTTTTTTTTTTTAAAAAAAAAGCTTGATTATAGATTATAAATAAATCTTTCCACCATTAGGACCTCTCTTCCTAGCTGAGTTAGATGTTCCTAGATTCCAAGAGGAGATTTATTAGCCAGCACTCAAGACTTTTCTGCAAGTAGCACATGCTGCTTAATGAACTAATGAAATCTCCCGGACAGCTGACCACAGCACAGCTGGGGTTTAATGCTGGTCGGGTTAGACTGGGTACAAATGAGCTTAGGCTCTGAAGGAAAGCAGTGAGGGTGGAAAGGAAGTGCAAACTGATTTTCTAAAACATTTTTTCATCTAGTCAAAAGATCCTTTCCTTGTATCTGAAAGGCAATGATCTTTTATAATGCAAATTAACACTTTAATTGGTTTTATATTTGAATGCAGCTATGTTCTAAAAAGTAGTTCTTTGCAAACTCATCTAATGAATTCATTAGCAAAATTTGTTCTGTTTAGAAATTTGGAATATATTCTTTCTTTTAGCACTGTTAAAAAGTTGATGCTGGAATAGCACCTCAGGATTGACTAATTTTGACTGTTTGGGAACTGCTTGCAAGATGTCAACTAATCAGACAAACTGTAAGCATTACATTTACGGCAAAGGGGCTGTCTAAAAACATTTCTACAGATGATATACCAGTTGCTTTTGAACCTCTGTAATACATGCATAAAATTTCATGAATGTTGCATGATGAACAAAAAACTAAAGATAAACTGCTTTTCAAATTATTCATTGTAGTTGGTATAGAGCTTCAATCAGACTTGTAAATAGCTATTCAGAGCTTTTATAGGTTGGAAGACAAGATGAGAAGATGTTTCAAGCCCATGATAAATCATAAAAGAAATACGTGTGGGGTGAAGCTGTGAAGATGGTTACCAACATTTGCAAACGTTGGTATTTGGCTTTATAGGGACATCTGCCTTCCAATTACTTCAACTGTAGGGACACAGCTAAATGCCAAAGCAGTTCGAAATATTAATTAATTAGCACATTCTATGCAAATTATTCCCTATGCAAATTACTTCCATTTGGGCAGTATATAATGGCACAGTAAATTTAGATCATCAAGACTTCAAGTTTCAGTCTGTAAACTATCTTAGCAAAATTGAATTGTTGCATCAACGCATGTTGTTACTACTCAGCTAAGATACAGCATGCCAATCAACAAACTAAATTATTACTTAATAATATCACTGACATTTTGATTCTTAAAATGCAAGATGAGTCAGCAACAGATCCATTTTCCTCCCTGAAGTCAAAAACAAATTAGAGCTTTCCTGGCAAAGAGCTGGGTTGGGGGAAAAAAAAACAAACTGCTGTTTAGCACCGTTTTAAAATCCCAGCCACAAAAAACAACCAAAAGATAAGGAAAATTTCTGTCTCCTTCAACATTTACTTGCCAAAGTGACTGATCGTATTCCGTAGAGTGAGGAAAAGATCATGGAGACTAATTCTATCACAATCGGCTAAATGAATCTCTGTTCCCAGAGATTGTTTTTTTTATTGAAAAGTTTTTTGACAAAATTTTTTACAAACAATTTTTCCCCCCCCCTCCTCACCCCTCCCAACCCAACCCCCCCCTCCCCTGACTTCCCAGAGCAAAATACAGGGTGTAGCATTTAACAAACATAAGCTAACATATACAAACTATCTATAGGACTCTTTTCTCCCTCTTGCACTTTAACTCCCCTTTACATGACTAAATATTAGAATTCCGTTAAATATCTTTCTTTTTTTCCTTCATTCATAAGCTATTTGAAACTTTTTAGTCCCATATCTGTTTTGAATTTAGTCAATCCATCTTCTCCATTCCAATATATATCTTTCATTTGAATAGTCCTTCAAATATGCTGACTACTTTTAGTGTCCATTCTTCAATAGTAAGTAGAACTTCCTTCTTCCAGTACTGCACCACTAAAAGTCTGGCTGCAGTTATTAAATTCAAAATCAAATTAGTCTCTATAGCCGTGCAATCTGTAATTATACCCAATAAAAACAACTGTGGGGTACCAGAGATTGTTGATCTCAAACAAAGTGTATGTGTGAAGTTTCCGAAAGATGCCAGTATGTTTATGTGTGTGAATGAAATGTACTACTCACTCTTCATGCCTTACTAATAACGTTCCAAGTCTACCTCATTGACCATTGAGTCGTGTCAACTCTGAACACTAAGCCTCTGCCGGACCGTTAAGAATATATAATATGTAAGATTTTTTATTGCCTGAGGGCTCATCCTAACAAGCACACGACAGCTTGTTATCACAGAGAAAATGCGCATTACCCTTAAAAGCAAGTTCACAGGGAATAAAAGCAGAGTTCAAAATGTTCTCCCAACCTTGAAAAAGCTAACAGAGGTCTGATCCAAATGGGAGACCACCAGATATCTCACCCTTTCCTAATAGTAGGAAGTTAAAAAAAATAAAAATCAAAGTCCTGGTAGAAGGCAGTAACGAGCATGACTCAAGGGAGACCAGCTTTTCATAAACCCTTGTCTCTCTGGTGTGGCTTAATACCATCTACAAGTTTTGTTTTACCCACTTTTATTGTCCTGTTTCCCAATTAAAGAGAAAGATGCTCCTTTATAGGACTGCTCCTTTATAGGGCTGCACAGTCACCTGGGATTCAAAAGGCCAAATGTAATGGATCTCATGGACCTCTGTTGAGAACATCCTGAAGGAACGTATGATGACTCAGGGCATTGCACAAAGGCAATACAGCCAGAAAATAAGTACAAGTTTGTTTATTAGCTCCAAACCTTGCCCCCAACATCCCTTTACTCTCCCATCTGGAGAAAAACCCTTCCACAAACCTGTAAGCAGACAAAACTTCCAACCATAACTCCAACAGGGCGGGATAAGGCAATTAATGGCAGGGCAAGCAAGATAAGGAATTCCAGAATTGAAGTAGCACAGCCGTAAATTAAACCAGTTGGGAGGATGCCAGGAACTCAAGATAAAGCAGTCAACAGGAACATGAACTCAGCATTTGTTCCCAACAACCGCCCCTCCCATTTGCCTCTCCTTTAAACTCCATCCCCAGGTGTGCCTTGTGAAGGGAATCAGGGCTCTTTCCTCCCTTGTAAGCCATGCAACCAACATTGCTCTCTTCTCTGTTCTTCCCTGCGTGTCCTAGGATCAGGAGGGAGTGGGCCTTGGTCTTCATCAGAACCCCCTCTCCCTTGTCTAACTCTCCCCTGCTCGTCCCAGCCTGACTTTGCCCTTCCTCCACAGCCAACGGAGCCACTCTCTCGCTGTGTCAGCTGTTCCTCTTCCATCTCAGAGTCAGACTCCAATGGGGGCATGTCAGAACACATATGTCTTCCTGGGATCAGGTACATCAGCTACAGAAGGAGGCACAGGAGCCCAGAAAAAGACACAGCTACTCCAAGGTTTTCCAACAGATGCTAGATGCCCCTTCAAATCCACATGTCTGTTCAGTCTTGTTAACTCTGTCTTCATCCTACAACTTCCTCTTTTGTTACTGCTCAACAGCTGCACTTGGATGTCAGAACCAATCTGCCCTGCTCACTGCAACTGACACAGAATCTACAAGGCAGCAAGAAAGCAGAAAAATTAAAAACCGAGACAGGGAATGCAATCGGTGCCATTATTCTTCCGAACCCGTTTACTAAAGCACAAGAAACCTGAACTTCCATTTTAAGTCACTCTTTCTGCACAGTCGTTTAACAGTTTTAAAACTTGCTAGAAGCAGATTCAAAATTAAATTTCCTCTTTACGAAATGCAAAGGAACGAGAAATGAGTGAGGGGCAGTACGTCAGTCCGGTGTAACACTTTGCTTGTGTTGTATTGTACAACACAAACCAGATGGAATGATAGAACTATATCTTTATGAAAGATCCAATTAAATACGTCATATAAATTAACTTTCCCCAACATCTGTCGTCCAGATGTGATCAACCCCATAACTCCCATCCTGAAAAAGCATTTACAAGAAGTTGGAATATGATTGCATGTATGCCAAAGATTAGGCAGGTAACTGGTTCCTAAAAAAAAACAACCCAAACCTTTCCCCCTTATTTGGTTTAACATCCAACTAAAGAAAGTGTTCTTAGAAATGTAGACAAATATTTTATACAGTTTAAAGCAATTAGCTATCCCTGAAAGTACACCACTTTAAGATACTCTGAGTAAATGTACAGACTAAATTTAAATGACTTAAAACAAAAGCCAAATATTCAGCCGTGAGGTCACTCCATTCCTGTTGGAATTCTCCCTGCCTGGCATATCAATCTACCAAAAATAAAAATATAGGCAATGTTTCTCAGCCTTGGTAAGTGTTAAGATGTATAGACTTCAATTGCCGAAAATTCCCCAGAGAGCAGAAGAAACACTAATGTAGACCATAGTCAGTGGCAAATGGTCTCTCGCTTTAACATATTAGATACTGTAAAGAAATCAGGGCAGGGGAAGAAGCAAAGGGCTCTTCAGCTAGATAATCATGGCACCCCATTCATCGCTGTGACTATAAATATCAAGCCCAGGCAGAATGATAACCAGAACAATCTTAGGGTCACATTGTCATGGAAACACTAATGAGCTCTCCAAGACACCAATGATTAAGAATGGCAAACATTGACTCATAAGTCAATTGTACAGCAGAGCCGTCAAGAAGACAGAGGTTTCGACGTAGCAAATAATTTTGCTAACCTTGCCTTCTGGAAGGTAGAAAATAACAGACGTTGGCTCCCTTCCATCCTTTTTTTGGAGCTACCTATTTTCCTCTTCTTTAAGTCTGCTTGGAAGATTTTCTTAGCGGAAACCAGAATCACTTCGTGCGTGATCGGTGGCCATATAAATTTACCAAATTCAAAAGAAAAAGAGCTCTTTAAGCTTTTTTTTTTTAAAAAAAAGGGACACGGTGGCTCAGTGGCTAAGATGCTGAGCTTGTCGATCAAAAGGTCGGCAGTTCAGTGGTTCGAATCCCTAGTGCGGCGTAACGGGGTGAGCTCCCATTACTTGTCCCAGCTTCTGCCAACCTAGCAGTTCGAAAGCACGTTAAAAAAAATGCAAGTAGAAAAATAGGGAGCGCCTTTGGTGGGAAGGTAACAGCGTTCCGTGTGCCTTTGGAGTTTAGTCATGATGGCCAGGTGACCACGGAGACGTCTTCGGACAGCGCTGGCTCTTCGGCTTTGAAACGCAGATGAGCACCGCCCCCTAGAGTCAGGAACGACTAGCACATATGTGCAAGGGGAACCTTACCTTTACCTTAAGCTTTTTAAGCTCAGGAGAAGGGAGTAAACCTTCACTAATTTCTTTCCCTCATCTTTTCCTCTTTCCACTAGAGAACAGGCTCCATGTTGCCCAATCTCTTGGTGGGAAGAAGCGACCTTGCCCAGAAGGCCTCTAAAGAACATCTTTCAATGTTGTTCTTCTAAGACTACTAGGATGCAACTTCAAAGGAAACGGCGCTTTCAGACGGCTGGAGTTGGATCTTGATAGAACACCGGTTAGCAACACAGTTGTCAGCTGCATCTTTTCCTACTAATTGCACAGATGGTTCTGCAGTGGGGGTCCAACCCTGAGGAAAGATGGGGTTTTCATCAGGAGTTGCCGACAGGTTACGGGTGCATGAATTTCTCTTGAAGCAGGAGCAGAGATGCGTCTAAGTTTGCAGTGGGACACAGCCCTGGAGAAAGAGTAGCCAACAGCATGCTTTCTTGTAGTAACTCAAGTCCTGAAAGCAGCGATGTGTGTGGTTTTAGGATGGGGTACCTATAGCTAGATGAATCAAAAGTTGGAATTGAGATTGCTGGGAGAAATATCAACAACCTGAGATATGCCAAGGATACCACTCTAATGGCAGAAAGCAAAGGGGAACTAAAGAGCCTTTTGATGCAGGTGAAGAAGGAGAGTGCAAAAGTTGGCTTGAAACTCAACATTAAGAAAACTAAAATCATGGCATCCGGCCCTCTCAATTCCTGGCAAATAGATGGGGAAGAAATGGAGGTAGTGAGAGATTTTATTTTCCTGGGCTCCAAGATCACCGCAAATGGGGACTACAGCCAAGAAATTAAAAGACGCTTGCTCCTCGGGAGGAAAGCTATGGCAAATCTAGACAACATTCTAAAAAGCAGAGACATCACCCTGCCAACAAAAGTAGTCAAGGCTATGGTTTTCCCAGTTGCAATGTCTGGCTGTGAAAGTCAGATCATAAGGAAGGCTGAGCGCCAAAGAAGGGAGGCCTTTGAACTCTGGTGCTGGAGAAGACTCCTGCGAGTCCCTTGGACAGCAAAGCGATCAAACCGGTCGGTCCTAGAGATCAACCCTGACTGCTCTTTAGAAGGCCAAATCCTGAAGAGGAAGCTCAAATACTTTGGCCACCTAATGAGAAGGATGGACTGGAGAAGAGCCTAATGCTGGGAAAGATTGAGGGCAAAAGAAGAAACGGATGGCAGAGAACGAGGTGGCTGGATGGAGTCACTGAAGCAGTTGGAGTGAGCTTAAATGGACTCCAGAGGATAGTAGAGGACAGGAAGGCCTGGAGGAATGTTGTCCATGGGGTCGTGATAGGTCAGACACGACTTCACAACTAACAACAACAACCTACAGCAGATTAAATGTTCAGAGGCTTACTCGCATGCGATTCCAAAGATCTGCTTCAGTGGACAAGCTCTTCTTGGCTGTCCAATGGCTACTTCTAGCTGCTATTGAATCTGGGGCTTGAGCTGGACTTTTTATTTTATTTTATTTATTTTATTTTTATTTGATTTATATGCCGCCCTTCTCCGGAGACTCAGGGCGGCTTACAGTGCGTTAAGCAATAGCCTTCATACTTTTGTATATTTATACAAAGTCAGCTTATTGCCCCCACAATCTGGGTCCTCATTTTACCCACCTTAGAAAGGATGGAAGGCTGAGTCAACCTTGAGCCTGGGGGGATTCGAACTTGCAGTAATTGCAAGCAGCAGATGTTAATAGATGTTAATAACAGGGTGCTTTAAACCACTGTACTACAGGCTCTGTATTTAGTTCTAAGCATTTGGCTAAACTTGGCTTAAGGAGCAGGACTGGAATTTATTTTTGCCATGGGGAGGCAACATTGGGTGGGAGTGGAAACCATCCCCACAGCCCCCTCTCCTGCTTAAAAGTTGGTGCTACTCACAATGGCTCTAAGAAGCCCTACGGAGAGGAGTAAATATTTGTGTTGGCTTGGAGGCTACCAAGTTCAAATTCATCTGCTTAGCTGCAGAGCTTACTGAAAGCTCAGTGCAATTTATTTGGAAGCACATGCAAAAGGAATTCCTGTCCTAATACATGCATTTTGGAGAACAGACTGGGTGGTCCAGATCGGCCAGACTTCTGAATTCTTAGGCTGAGGAGATGGATGGACTCTGATTTGCAGCAACTCTCGTCCTTCTCTCACTTTGAGAAAGAGCAAAACAACAGCTGCAGAGACATTCCAATAATCCACCCCTTAACCCGGAGGTCAGCAATCCGTGGCTCTGGAGCCGCATGTGGTTCTTTCATCCCACTGCTGCAGCTTCCCGTTGCTGGTTGGCTCCCCAGTTGATAGAGCTTTCGATTAGGACAGGTAGAGGGAAAAAGGACGCCGTGCTAGGAGGAGACTATGATGGAACCGGACTTCCGGTCGGCTTCCAGTTAGGACCTTTGAGTGTTTAAGGTTGCCGACCCCTGCCTTAACCCCACACAAGAATTGCTCTCTCCCAAAGGGTAAGGTTGAGAATTCATGTATTTGCATGTGGCACAGTGGTTAGAATGCAGTACTGCAAGCTACTTCTGCTGCCACTGTCTGTCTGCAATTTGGCAGTTCGATTCTCACTGGCTCAAGTTGGACTCAGCCTTCCATCCTTCCAAGGTGGGTAAAATGAGGACCCAGATTGTTGGGGGCAATAGGCTGACTCTGTAAATCGCTTAGAGAGGGCCATAAAAGCACTGCAAAGCAGTATATAAGTCTAAGTGCAATTGCCTCTGAAACAAAATAACAGAGTTGGAAGGGACCTTGAAAGTCTTCTAGTCCAACCCCCTGCTCAAGCACTCGAGCGTGAGTGGCGTAGCAGGCTAATGCCTCCTATTAAGGCAGCATTTAACATCCAGCTGCCTGCAATTACTGCGAGTTCTAATCTCACCAGGCTCAAGGTTGACTCAGCCTTCCATCCTTTCTAAGGTGGGTAAAATGAGGACCCGGTTTGTGGGGGCAATAAGCTGACTTTGCATAAAATATACAAAAGTATGAAGGCTATTGCTTAATGCACTGTAAGCCACCCTGAGTCTCTGGAGAAGGGCGGCATATAAATATAAATATAAATAAATAAATAAATAAATAAATAAATAAATAAACAAACAAACAAACAAACAAACAAACAAACAAACAAATAAATAGCAGGAGACCAATACCATTCTGGACAAATGGCTGTCTAATCTCAAAAACCTCTATTGATGGAGCACCCACAACTTCTGAAAGCAACCCGTTCCACTGATTAATTGTCCCCACTGACAGGAAATTTCTCATTATTTCTAGGTTGGAGCTCTCCTTGATAAGTTTCCATCTATCACTTCTTGTCCTACCCAAGGTTGTTTCTCTACCTTGGCAACATTGATAGGTGAACTTCAACTCCCAGAATTCCCCAGCCAGATTTTGAGAGTTGAAGTCCACCATCTTAAAGTTTCCAAGATTGAGGAAAAAAATGATTTAAAACAGCAATGACTGAATCATTTATTATTTAATAATTTAATAAATGATTCAGGGCAACTGAATAAAACGGACCCCCTAATTTCATTGGGGACAGACTATTATAGGGGCCTGCTCCAGTAATGAAATCCAAATTTTTTTACTACCAGTTCTGTGGGCGTGGCTTGGTGGCTGTGGCAGGGGAAGGATATTGCAAAATCTCCATTCCTACCCCACTCCAGGGGGAAGAATATTGAAAAATCTCCATTCCCACCCCACTCTGGGGCCAGCCAGAGGTGGCATTTGATGGTTCTCTGAACTGCTCAAAATTTCCGCTACCGGTTCTCCAGAACCTGTCAGAACCTGCTGGATTTCACCCCTGGTCTGCTCTATTTCTACATCTTGCCTGTGGCAAATCAAATCGAGCAACTCATGTTGTTCTTAGCAATAGTGACAGATTATGTACCATTGAAAAAACTTTTCTACTTTTCTACCCCCAGCTTCTTAGTCCAGATTTCATTTCTTAGAGCAAGGATGATCTTATATGGTCAAAAAAGTCAAGATGGCAGAAATGGTATAATCAAAGTTCTGTCTAATGTACATAAAAAAACCCAGATGGTTAGATAACAGGTGCAGAGATTAGTAACTTATTAATGAAAGATCAATAAAATAGAAATAGATACAGTTATATAGATATATATAAGAATATATACCAGGTGTCAGCAACCTGCGGCTCCGGAGCCACATGCGGCTCTTTGGGCCCTCTGC
This sequence comes from Ptyas mucosa, assembly GCA_012654045.1. NCBI lineage: Eukaryota > Metazoa > Chordata > Lepidosauria > Squamata > Colubridae > Ptyas > Ptyas mucosa. The sequence continues at coordinate 13,194,129 of WNWU01000049.1, read as the reverse complement.
TGTGGCTCCCTGTCGGGTGATCCTACCACTGGCTGGCCCTGTCCCTTGCCCTCCCCTCCCAGTCACTCCTCACCTGGCCTGAGAAGGTAAGGGCAATGGCGGGTGATGGAGAAGTGGCCGGGGCAGAGACAGAGATACAGAGAGGGAGGTGGGAAGAGAGGGAGAGAGGGGGGAGGAGGGAGAGAGAGATGTCAAAAGGAACCTTCCTTTGTGGTTCCCAGTGTTTTTTTAACCAGTTCTCTGCCCTAATGATCAGCTGGGTAGGCGTGGCTGGGGGGGGTGTCATGTGACTGGTGGAAGTGAGTGACATCGAGTTGGCGACGCCCATCCAGGTTTTGTGGCTCCCAGAGTTTTCTTTTCTGTGGGAAACGGGTCCAAATGGCTCTTTGAGTGCTTAAGGTTGCAGACCCCTGATATATACCATAAGGAATAGTACTATCGGACTGTACGTGACTATAGATTAAAACATATAGATTGATAAATGTATAGGGCGTTATGGTACAACTGTGAAAATAATGGTTATAACTATGACGTACAACATTATGTATTTTAAAAAGACTATATCAGGGGTGGGTTCTAAAAGTTTTTACTACTGGTTCTGTGGGCGTGGCTTATTTTGTGGGCGTGGCTTGATGGTCATGTGACAATTCTTTAGGATTTAGCAGAGGTACTGGTTTACCAGGGCTTTTAACTGCTTGCAGAGCTGTACCAGTCTACCCATTTATTTTTGCAGGCACTGGTCTACCCATTTATTTTTGCAGGCACTGGTCTACTCATGTATACTTGCAGGCACTGGTCTACCATTTATTTTTGCAGGCACTGGTCTACCCATTTATTTTTGCAGGCACCGGTCTACTCATTTGTTTTTGCAGGCACTGGTCTACTCATGTATTTTTGCAGGAACTGGTCTACCATTTATTTTTGCAGGCGCCGGTCTATCACCAAACTGCCTTTTACCATTGATCAGCTGTAGGGCGGCCCTTTGAAGCCCCATGGCAAGAGTTTAAACAGTTTTTCCTTATAGCCGATCAGCTGGAACTCGGGAGGCAGCAATAGATTGGGGTTGGGGCCAAATAAAAGGTAAGAATAATGCGGGGGGGGGCGGGGGGCGGGGGGATAGGGGGGGCAGAACCGGTTCGGTGACGTCATATCGTCACCACTACCGGCTCAGAGGAACCGGACCGAACCGAGAGGAACCCACCACTGGACTATATGGTATGACTACGAGAATAATGGTTATACTCAGGGTGTATAACACTATCTATACTTAAAAAGGACTTAATACAGCCAGTTCCCTGTCATTGCAAAACTGGAAATGTGATGTATAATAAAGGAAAATGTATAATAAAAATACTATTTTAAAAAAAACAAAACAAGAGAGAGCTTCAGCTGCATAGTCATGGCCATCATGACTTTTCTCACCATACCCTGTGGATATTTATTTATTTATTTATTTATTTTTAGATTTCTATACCGCCCTTCTCCCTGGGGACTCAGGGCGGTGTACAGCCAAGTAAAAAATCCATGAACCTTGGGATTTCCTAATAGAGATACTAATAAGATATGGTGCCATTTACATTCTGAGCCTAGAAATCTTAGATCATTTGCTGCCTCCTCATCACTTCTCTTTTCTCCCCCAGCCCTCATCTTTCTTGTATCTTCGAACTAAAAGAACCATGGTTTGTCTGCAAAGAACATTCTCACAGAATTATTGCTTGGGTTTTAAAATTGTTTTCAAGTCTTTTTAGATTCGTGACTAGTGACATACTAAACTGAAACCCTCAGCCTGGTTGTCAGGTTTACTACTGTCCTGCTGGGAAAATTTATCCTTGTGGACTCCATGAATGTTCTGGAGACACACAAGAGGGACTAAAGAAAAGTGCAACTAGTCCATCTTTGAGATAAACATATATTAAGGAGTTCAGAAGTAACTCTCCTTTGGTCAATAGGATAGGGCCAAATTTGGTCCAGGAAATAGGTACCAAATGAATCAGGATCAAACACAGGCTACATCTGGCCAGGACTGCAAAGAAAAACAACTCCAGAAAAATGTAACACGAGGTTTATGCAGGATCACAAGGCTTCTGCAAAACCCATTACAGTACTTGGCGATATAGAAGAAATCAGAGGCTTCCTTTGGACACTCTTGCTAAAGAGGCTGTAAGAAAAAAAATCAAGGAACCAGGCTCTGCATGCTGATTTAACAGAAGTAACAGAATAACAGAGTTGGAAGTGACCCTGGAGGACTTCTAATCCACCCCTCCTGCTTGGAACTTCAGTCATCCCAGATGTGGAGCAACAGGATGCAAATTTGTCAAACTTCAGAAAAGTCTGTTGCCAAAATCCCCTATCCTATGTAATAATCATATTCATTCTCTCTCTCTCTCTCTCTCGCACTCACTCAAACACAAACATACACACATATAGAGGGTGCTGGTTACAATTTCTCTTCCCCATTCCTGGGGAATTCTGGGAGTTGAAGTCCACCCATCTTGCAGTTGCCAAGGTTGAGAAAGGTTGGGAAGGGCCAGAAGTGAAGGGATGGAAACTTATCAAGGAAAGATCCAATCTAGAACTAAGGAAAATTTTCCTGACTGTGACAACGATTAATCAGTTGGAACATCTTACTTCTGGAAATTGTGGGTGCTCCATCACTCGAGGTTTTCAAAAAGAGATTGAACAACTGCTTGTCTAGAATAGTATAGAGCAGGGAGTTGGAGTAGAAGGCCTCCAAAGTCCCTTCCAACTCTGTTATTTGGCTATACTGTTATTTTCGAGTTGACAACTTTGTAAGGTACCTGTTGTAGAAATGCTGTATTGTGTACCGTAGTCACTGGTCACACCTTTTCAAACTAAACCGTGGGAGCTTAAGTGAACTACAGGTAGTGGTTGACTTACAACACTTCATTTAGTGACCATTCAGTTACTGTAAAAAGTGAGTTACGACTGTTTTCCCACACTTGGGATCATTGCAGCATCCCTATATTCACATGATCAAAATTCAGATGCTTGGCAAGTGGTTCATATTTATGGTGGTTGCAATGTCCCATGATCCCTTTTTTCAACCTTCTGACAAGCAAAGTCAATGGGGATTCCAGATCCACTTAATAGCCATATTAAAATAAAGGTAAAGGTTCCCCTTGTACATATGTGCTAGTCGTTCCTGACTCTAGAGGGCGATGTTCATTTCCATTTCAAAACCGAAGAGCCAGCAGTCTCTGAAGATGTCTGCGTGGCCATGTGGCTGGCATGACTAAACGCCAAAGGCGCACGGAACACTGTTACCTTCCCACCAAAGGTGGTCCCTATTTTTCTACTTGCATTTTTTAGGTGCTTTCAAACTGCTAGGTTGGCAGAAGCTGGGACAAGGAATGGGAGCTCACTCCATTATGCGGCACTAGGGATTTGAACCGCTGAAATGCCGACCTTTCAATCGACAAGCTCAGTGTCTTAGCCACTGAGCCACCACACCCCTTTAACAGCCATATTACTAATTAAATAAATGCAACGATTCACTTAACAACTGGGGCAAAAAAAGTCGTAAAACGGGGCAAACTCACTTCACGAATGTCTCACTTAGCAACATAAATTTCAGGCTTCACTGTGGCCATTTAAGTCGAGGACTACCTGTACCAAAGTCCTAATTTTTTTTAAAGTCACCTGTAGCCACTAACTGGCCCTGACCCAGGTGTTTTCAACCCGAGCACCCATTGGAGGATCTCCATACACAGGTAGTCCTCACCTTACCACCACAACTGAGCCCCAAATTTATGTTAAAAGTGAGAAAGCTGTGAAGTTGAGTTTGCTCCATTTGTACAACTTTTCTGGCTACAGCTATTAAGCGAACCACTGATGATCTTAAATTAGTAACACTGGTGGTTAAGTGAATATTGGTTTCCCCGTGGACTTTGCGGGTCAGAAGGTCGCAAAAGGGAGGTCACGTGACTGCGGGACACCCCCCCCCCCCCATACACACACCCCTGTCATCAATGCGAGTCAGCTGTCAAGCATCCGAATGTAAATCACGTGACCACGGGGTCGTAAATGTGAAACACGGTCCCAAGTCCACTTTTTTTTTTCTTCAGTCCCTGAACGAACTGTTAAGTCGAGGACTACCTGCAAGGGCAGGGGGTCGAAGCTAAGAGGCACCCATCGCCCAGTTCCCCTTCTAGCCAGCCTCTGTCGTTGCAGGTAGTCCTTTCCCCGGAGGGCAACGGGAGAGCCAGGAGAGGCTCCGCGAAACGACTTTTTCCACTCTCGTGTCTCTTGAGGACGGCGCGGGGCTCCGGTTTCCAGGGCTCGGGGCTGCAGCCACCGGCTGTGGTGGGTGGGTGGGTGGGTGGAGTTTCCATGCCGGCTCCTCAGCCGCTTGCCCGGGGAGCCTCTTCCCAAGCTGGAGCCGCGGCGAGCTCGAGCCGCGGAATCGGGGCAGGGCAGAGGGGAAGGCAAGCAGCGCCCCCTCCCCACAACCTCTCCCCCGCTCGGCGGCGGACCCTCCCTCCCTCCCTCCCTCGCAGCCCCCGTCCCGCCGATTCCTGAGGGGGCAGCGCGAGACCTCCTCAGGTGGGGGAGCGCCTCTCGAGGGAAGAGCGGGGGCGGGGAGGGAGGGGGAGGGAAATAAGGAGAGGGGGAGAGGGGAAAAGAGTCCGACGGGGTTGCCCGAAGCGTCAAAACTGAGGCGCGACGTCCCGCCTTCTTCTTGAGGCAAACGTCGAGCGCGCGCCCCCAAGACGGCTCAGGGAAGACTTTTTTTTTTTTTTGGAAGAATTTATTCCCCTTCGCGAATGAAAGGCGCTCCTTGTTTGTTTGTGGTGGTTTTTTTTTTTCTTTACCATCTCAGGAGTGATTCCGTCCCCCCCCCCCCCACTTCTTCCCGGCGTGATTTCCCTCATACACACACACACATATACACAACACTCCTGCCAGGTAGGCTGAGCCGGGAGAGGGGGGGGGGAAAGAGAGAGAGAGAGAAAAGGTGGCTCTGGGAAGCCGCTGTCTTTCTTCGGCGGACGTAAGAGGCTCGTCTTTCCCCCCCACACCCTCGAAAGGAGGGGGAAAAGACAGCGTAGCTTCCCCGGAAAGCAAGCAGCCCCCAACCGCGAAATGGCGGGAGGGAGGGAGGAGTGTGTGTGTGTGTGTGTTGGGGGGGGGGGGGCGTCCTCCCTAACTCAGCGCGCGCCAGAAGCCCCGCCCGGCGGAGGGAGGGAAGGGAAGGGAAGGAGGAGGAAGGGGCAGCTGAACGGCGGCGGGGAGAAGGGAGGGGGGTCCCGCGGAGGCTCACCCACCTGAACGGCAACCTGGTCCCCTTGCGGGAAGCGCCGGAGCCAGCGAGCAGCGACATCACCGCCGGCGAAGGAGAACCGCGACTGACTTGAGCTCGCGCCCGCTTGCTTTTCAGCCAGCTCTTTGCCGAGGGCGGATCGGGGGCGCCTCCCCGCTCGGGCAGAGCGACACCCCCTGCCCCTCCCTTCGCGCCCGAGCGAGCCGGAGGGGTGGAGAGAAAAAGAAGCAGGAGGAGGAGGAGCGGCGCGGCAGCCGGAGGGAGCGTGCGGATCTACGCCGCCGCCCGAAAGAGGTTGAGCCGGCGGCGGAGAGGGGCGCTCGGCCCAGCACACACCCCCCCCCCCCTCTTTTCTCCCCCCCCCCCCTCCTCCACCGCCGCTCCTCTTGCAAAGGAGGACAAGGAACAATGGATAGAAACCGATCGAGGGGGAGATTCAGCCTAGAAAATAAGGAGACATTTTCTGACCATCTACCCCCATGGAGCGGCTTGCCTTCAGAAGTTGTGGGTGCCCCCATCACACACACACACCCCGGAGGCTTTCCAGAAGAGACTTGGATGGCCGCTTGCCAGAAAGGGTCTAGGCAGGGTCCCCTGGTTGAGCAAGGAGTGGGGGGGGGGGGGTTGGGGGGGGTTGGGTTGGATGACCTCCAAGGTCCCTTCCATCTCTTGTTATTCTTGTTATTCTCCTCCCATCGGCTCTGGGGAATCGGACCTCAGCGGGACTTACACTTTCCGAAGCGGCGTCCTCTCCGGTAGCGGACAATTGCGAAGGCTGCGCCGGAGAGGGAAACCCTCTTGAGTTCCCGAGTGGGTTGGCGATTAGCCTGCGGGAAAAGCCCTACCCGGCTTCCTCTGGGTGCCAGATGTGCTTACTCCGAAGCAAAGTCCCGCCGGTTTTTCGGCGCTGGGGACGATCGGATCCTCTTTAGTCTGAAGAGCAAAGCAGCCCGGTCAATCCCCGCGGCCGAAAGAGACGGTTCAACGCTTATGCAGGTTCCCGTATCCGTTCCGTAGGAGGCCATGCGCTTTGCGGGGACCTCTCAATCCCGGGATTGTGGTCTCGCAACGCCTTTCAAAAACCCCGACACGCTTGAGAATCGGGTGCTCGGTGGCCTGTCCAAGTTTACTTAGCGACAGTTTTGTGCAAGCTCTGTTGAAGGCTTGAGATCCGTAGGAGGGGAACATTGGGTGAGGATTAAAGGATCGGAAAAAGCCCCCGAATTCCCAATTTGCCTTTTTGTTTTAATCGGAGCATTTCTTTTCAAGGGTCTTTAGGATTAGGCTGCATCCGGATTCTTCTAAATTGGCTCCTTAGAAGCAGCTAGGATTCTCTACAAACACATACACACACACATATATCCAATAGTGGGATTCAAATAATTTAACAACCGGTTCTCTACCCTAATGATTTCTTCTAACAACCAGTTCACCAAACAGCTCAGAAAGTTAACCGGTTCTCCCAAAGTGGTGGAACTGGCTGAATACCACCTCTCTCCCTCCCTCCCTCCCTCTCTCTCTCTCTCTCTCTCTCTCTCTCTCTGTGTGTGTGTGTGTATAAAAGTCATTACTTATGATTACATTTGGCCAAGAAACAACATTGGCAGCTCAAATTCTTCGATGTCAAATAATTAACTTCTAAATGTAATCATCATTTTAAAAAAAATGATCCTGAGAAATAATTATCCTCTTTCTCCTTTGCCTTCTAAATGGTCACTGCTTCTTGTTGTTGTTTTTTTTAACAATGACTCTTTGGAGGATTCTAACCAGCATTCCAACTTGACTTCCTTTGGAGAAGTTTTAAGAATCTTTTAAGAAGCAAGGATGCTTTATAAAAGCAAATCCCATGGAGAAATTCTTACGTCACTCTCTTTCTAAACACCCCGTTTGCTGCTTTTCTTTCCGTTCATGCATTACACCGCGAGGGGCTCAAAGAAAGCCTAGAACCCTAATTTTATTTCCACAACAAGGGTTTGGCTGTGTTTGTACTAAGCTAAAATGCTTAGAATTGGCCGTTTAGGTCAGCCCGCACCCTTAGGGACAGGAAATTAAAGAATCCCCCAAAGAGGCTTGTTTTTCCTCCTTGAAATGGTGTACACTGGCACTGTGCTTACTCAGCCGCCCTGAGTCTCCGGAGAAGGGTGGCATATAAATCAAATCAAATCAAAATCAAAAAATCAAAATCAGCCTGTACAGATCCCATTTTACACTGGGTGTTTATGGAGGCAGCGCTGTCAAAACCTGCAAGATGGCACATGCAGCATTGCAGTCAAAGCCTCACCCCTTTTATACCTGCATGTAGAGAATGGATCTTTGGTCCCAACACCACATTCTCCATCCTGCAGATTTCAACTAGACATCCCTGTCTTTGATCGCTCTGAGCGGAACATCTGCCATTTGGGGTTCCCTACTCCAAAAATCGTAAACTCTGAAGAGTTTATCCATATTCATACATATGAAATGTGGAGACTCTTTGGCGCTTAGAAGAAAGGACCAGACTCGGAGCTTATTAAAACTCTGATCCTAGTAGTAGTTACACAGTAGTGTTTACATTTCTCAAATCCCACAGCCATTAGACTGAATGATTAGACTGAAAGGATGCCAAGCTATTGATTGTCTAGTGATTGTATTCCCAAGACTTAAGAGAACTGCAAACTAGTCAACCCCACTTGAGCTTAGTATTTTAAGTAAATTCAGTTTGTAATTTGACGTGAAATGAGGATGCTGCAAAGTGATATGATGAACTGTCCTAGTCTCTTGATTCAAACTCTTCTTGCTTTGGTGAAAGCATTGAAAATACAGTCAATCCAGGAGTGGTATTCAGCAGGTTTTGACCAGTTCTGGAGAACCAGTAGCGGAAATTTTGAGTAGTTCAGAGAACCGGCAAATACCACCTCTGACTGGCCCTGCCCCCATCTATTCTCTGCCTCCTGAGTCCCAGTTGATCTGGAGGAAATGGGGATTTTGCAGGAACCTTCCCCTGGAGTGGGGAGGAATGGAGATTTAACAGTATCCTTCCCCTTCCACGCCCACCAAGCCATGCCACGCCCACTGTGCCATGCCTACAAAGCCACACCCCCAGAACCGGTAGTAAAAAAATTTGATTCCCACCACTTTTTCTTTTCTTTTTTTAAATTTGATTTATATGCCGCCCTTCTCCGGAGACTCAGGGCGGCTTACAATGTGTTAAGCAATAGCCTTCATACTTTTGTATATTTATACAAAGTCAGCTTATTGCCCCCACAATCTGGGTCCTCATTTTACCTACCTTAGAAAGGATGGAAGGCTGAGTCAACCTCGAGCCTAGTGAGATTCGAACTTTCAGTAATTGCAGGCAGCAGATGATTATCAATCAATCAGAATAGAGCTGGAAGGCACCTTGGAGGTCTTCTAGCCCAACTTCCTGCTCAAGCAGGAGATCGTATATCATTTCAGACAAGTGGCTGTCCAGTCTTTTCTTAAAAACCTCCAGTGATGAAGCACCTACAACTTCTGAAGGTAAGTTGTTCCACTGGTTAATTGTTCTCACTGTTAGAAAGTTTCTCCTTAATTCCAGGTTGTTTCTCTCCTTGATTAGTTTCCATGCATTGTTTCTTATCCTGCCCTCTTGATGCTTTCGAAAATAAGTTGACCCCCACTTCTTTGTGGCAGCCTTTCAAATACCGGAATACTGCTATCATGTCATCCCTAGTCCTTTTCTCTTAGACTAGCCATACCCAATTCCTGCAACCATTTTTTATATGTTTTTTTAAAAAATTTGATTTATATGCCGCCCTTCTCCGGAGACTCAGGGTGGCTTACAATGTGCTAAGCAATAGCCTTCATACTTTTGTATATTTATACAAAGTCAGCTTATTGCCCTCATAAACTGGGTCCTCAATTTACCTACCTTAGAAAGGATGGAAGGCTGAGTCAACCTTGAGCCTTGGTGAGATTCGAACCTGCAATAATTGCAGGCAGCTGGTGTTAATAACAGGGTGCTTTAGACCACTGTACTATCCAAGGCTCTAAGCAAGGCTTTTTGTCTGAAAGCCTTTAATAATCTTAGTTGCACTTGTTTGCACTTTTTCAAGAGTCTCAACATCTTTTTTCTAATGTGGTGACTAAAGCTGGATACAGTATTCCAGGTTTAGTCCTACCATGGTTTTATAAAGTGGTACTAACACTTCATACGATCCCAACTCTATGCCTCTGTTTGTACAACCAAGGACTCCAAGGTCCCTCAAACAGTTAGTTTTTGAGTAACTGTTTGAGTGACACAAAGTTGTGTCTGACCCATTGTGACCCCACGGACAACTTTCCTCCAGGCCTTCCTGTCCTCTACCATCCCCCAGAGACCATTTAAGCTCATGCCCACTGCTTTGGTGACTCCATCCAGCCACCTCATTCTCTGCCGTCCCCTTCTTCTTTTGCCCTCAATCTTTCCCAACATTAGGCTCTTCTCTAGGGAGTCCTTCCTTCTCATTAGGTGGCCAAAGTATTTGAGTTCCATCTTCAGGATCTGGCCTTCTAAAGAGCAATCAGGGTTGATCTCCTCTAGGACTGACCGGTTGGATCGCCTTGCAGTCCAAGGGACTCGCAGGAGTCTTCTCCAGCACCATAGTTCAAAGGCCTCAGTTCTTTGGCGCTCAACCTTTCTTATGGTCCAACGTTCACAGCCATTCATTGCAACTAGGAAAACCATAGCTGTACTTGTACCTTTGGTTTTTGCTGCCTAGGTATAAAACCTTGCTTTTCTCCACATTGAATTTCATGTTGTTGGATGCATATAGTAAATTCAGTTAAGCTGCTTTCCATGGCTGTGTATACATGTAAAGAAAAAGCATAATTGTAGGATTAATTATGGATATAAACCGACAGATTAATATAATGAAGAGTGTAGAAAGCCCACAAATTTTGAGAGTCATAGACGCACCCTGTGGGGAGAATGGGAGAAATATGCAGACAGGTAGAGAAGACATCCAGGGTGTTTTTAATTACTGAGTAGGGAACGTGCCTATGTGTTGAGGTTCTTTCATAAACCCCTGGAAAATTGGGATTTCTCGGTCAAAAGGGAACCCATGCATGCATACTTCTTCTCCACTGGATTTTGATTAATTACAGGAAAAAAGGCAATGAGATTAGCTACTTTTTAAAAAGGTGCTAGAAGTCAGTGAGGATTTGACTTAGATATGTGAGGCCAACCTGGCCTCACATATCTAAGTCAAATCCTCAGACTGACTTCTAGGACTTTAAAAAATAGCTAATGGCATTAATTGGCATTAATAAATAGCTCTTGGCATTAAAGATGGCATTAATTGCACCAGAGGACTAGGGATGGGGGTAGGTAATACATCTGTCTTGGGTCTCAGCAGTTTTTGGTACCTTCAGTCATGGTATTCGGTGGCGCAGTGGTTAGAGTGCAGTACTGCAGGCTACTTCTGCTGACTGCCTGCTGACTGCAATTTGGCAGTTCAAATCTCACCGGGCTCAAGGTTGACTCAGCCTTTCATCCATCCAAGGTGGATAAAATGAGGGCCCAAATTGTTGGGGGCAATATGCTGATGCTGTAAACCCTTTAGAGAGGGCTGTAAAGCACTGTAAAGTGGTATATAAGTCTAAGTGCTATTGGTATTGCTATTCTTCTAGTCTGGTTTCAAGAGTTTGGACACAATTTTATAGTGGTTTTCCCCCTTTCTCTGAGGGTGGTCTCAGTTGGTGGGGGTGAGGAAAGATCTATCTCTAAACCTCTGATGTGTGGAGGTGCCTCAGGTCTCAGATGTCCACTCAACATTTACTTGAAATTGAGAGGTCTATCGCTGATGCCCAGTTAAGTATCTTCAGTGTGTTATTGATTACTCTTGAAATGTACTGTAACTATAGATTTCAACCTTAAGACCTTCAAGTACTACCATTGAGGAGCTGGATGGAGAAGAAAAGGCTACAACCTGGCAACTTAGTGACTATGGATTTCTCTCTCTCTCTCTCTCTCTCTCTCTCTCTCTCTCTCTCTCTCTCTCCCTCCCTCCCTCCCTCCCTCCCTCCCTCCCTCCCTCTCTCTCTCTCTCTCTCTCACACACACACACACCTGGGCATTTTCCATCTTGGATCTCTAAATGGGGTAACGGAGTTCCCCAGACAGAGTTGATGTGCAGTTCAGGGGTCCTTCTGGATCCACATCTCCTTCTTGGGGAGCTGATGCAGAAAGTCTCTCGGGTACCAGTTGTGCCTGTTCCTGAATCAGGAGACTGCTTACAGTTACTCACACCCTAAGTCACTTCCTGGTTGGATTACTGCGTGGCACTCTACGTGGGGCTGCCCTTGAAAAGCACACAGGCGCTTCCGCCAGAAAAAAAGGTTCGTATGTGATATTGTGAGCAACAAGGCTTGCTTATGTGATGTTGCTATTGCATATGCTGCACTGGTTCCCAGTAAATATCACCCCCATTGAGTAAACCAGAACAGGAGATCTATTCTACAGGAAGGAATTGTGGTGGACCTTCTCCTCCTCCTCCTTCTCCTCCTCCATTTCCTCCTTCTCCTCCTCCATTTCCTCCTTCTCCTCCTCCTCTGCCTTCTCCTCCTTCTCCACTTCCTCCTCCTCCTTCTCCTCCTCCTCCTCCTCCTCCACCTTCTCCTCCTCCTCCTCCTTCTCCACCTTCTCCTCCTCCTTCTCCTCCTCCTTTTCCTCCTCCTCCTCCTCCTCCTCCTCCTTCTTGGTAAGTTAGGGAAGTATTCAAGCTGTTTCTGAATATTATCTCTCTGTTGTGACTTAAAATATATTTTGCCTCTTGCTAACTTGGCAACTGACTTAACATAACACTGTCAAGCTCTTCTCTCTTGCATTCTAGAATCCTCCAATGATTTCTGCGTCTTCCACCAATTCTGGCAAAAATCACTTGCTCCAGGTCCCTTCTATAAAACAATTTTCCTCTAGCAGAACCCAGGAAACCTGCTTACTCTGTCACAGGACCTGCCCTGGAACAGTTTTACCAGGGGTGAAATCCAGCAGGTTCGGACAGGTTCTGGAGAATTGGTAGCGGAAATTTTGAGCAGTTCGGAGAACTGGCAAATACCACCTTTGGCTGGCCCCAGAATGGGGTGGGAATGGAGATTTTGCAATATCCTTCCCCTGGAATGGGTTGGGAATGGAGATTTTGCAGTATCCTTCCCCTGGAGTAGGGCGGGAATGGAGATTTTGCAGTATCCTTCCCCTGCCACGCCCACCAAGCCACGCCCACAGAACCAGTAGTTTTAAAAAATTGGTTTTCACCACTGGGCTTTACCCCTGAAATCTGGAATTGTCCCAATCCTCTTAGTCTTCTCGAAGGCTATGAAGACCTGGCTTTTCCACCTAAGCATTAGGAGAATTGTCAGTTGGTTTACAAAAGTCCTCTGTTATTGTACTTTGGGTATCTTTTTAATTGTAATGTTTGGTTTAGTTTTCTATTGGGTTTTATAATATGGTTTCTGGTGTGTGTGTTTTGTAAGCTGCCAGTGTTACTTGTTTCAGATGGTAGTCCTATATATTTTCTAAACCAAGAAATTAATACAGCACAGAGCTTTTTCAAGCAGGAAGTAAATGCAGGATGGAGGAATGGAGACCAAGCAGCAATCACACAACTATCGGTAGAATGCTTTTAAGTGCTCCCATTTAACTTTTATCCTAACGTAAATTGTGCTTTTGACATTACAGGTAGTCCTCGACTTACAGTACTTCTTTTAGTGATCGTTTGAAGTTACAATGGCACTGAAAAAAAGTGACTTATGACCGTTTTTCACACTTGTGACCGTTGTAGCACACCCTGTGGTCATGTGGTTTACATTCAGATGCTTGACAACTGACTCACATTTATGACGGTTACAGGTTCCTGGAGTTACGTGATCCCCTTCTGACAAACAATCTCAATGGGGAAACCAGATTCACTTAACAATCATATTACGAATTTAGCGACTGCAATGATTCACTTAACAAATGTGGCAAGAAAAGTTGTAAAATGGGGCAAAACTCAGTTACCAAATTTCTCACTTAAGAACATAAATTTTGGGCTCCATTGTGATCGTAAATTGAGGACTACCTCGGATGGGTTCTAAATTTTTTTACTACCGGTTCTGTGGGTGTGGCTTATTTTGTGGGTGTGGTTTGATGGTCATGTGACAAACAATTCTTTCTATCTTTAATATTAGCTTTGGTCCTGATTGTCTCGGATTTTCCAGATTAAATATCACATCGTCTGCGAAGGCCAACAGTTTGTATTCTTCTCCTTTAATTTTTAATCCTTTAATATTCTCATCTTTCCTTATCTCATTTAAAAGGGTCTCCAGGACTATTATAAATAATAATGGTGACATAGGACATCCTTGTCTTACCCCTTTCTGTATGTCGAAAATTTGTGTCAGGTCGCCATTTATCGCTATTTTTGCTGTCTGATGAGTATAGATTTTTTGTATTAATCTGTTGAATTTCTGTCCACAGTTCATTTTCTCCAATTGTTTTATCAAAAAGTTCCAGTTTACGTTATCAAACGCTTTCTGTGCATCGAGCGAAATTATTGCTGTTTCGGTTTCTATCCTTTGGTCATAGTATTCCAGTATACTGATAATTGATCTAAGATTATTTCTAATTTGTCTGGTGGGTATAAAGCCGTTCTGATCGGGGTGTATATATTTATGTATTATTGTTTTCATTCTCTGCGCCAGTATTGCCATTAATAATTTATAGTCAGCGTTGAGTAGTGATATCGGTCTATAATTACTAATTTGTGTCGGATCTGTATCTTCTTTGTGTATTAATGTTATGATCGATTCAGTCCAGGATTTTGGGATTTCTGCTTCAGATAGTGCTTCATTAAAAACTTGTAAAAGTATTGGATCGATAATTTGCTGGCAGTACTTATAGAATTCGGCTGGGATTCCATCCGGACCTGGCGTTTTGTTATTTTTTTGTTTTTTGCGGGCTTCCACTAATTCAAACATCGTTATGGGTCGATTCAATCTTTCTCTATGCTCTTCTTCAATTGGAATAATTTTGGATTTCTGCAAATAGGCTTCGATTTGTACCTCCGAGACATTCTCCTTTCGGTAAAGTTTTTTATAAAATTCTATCACTATATTTTTCTTCTCTAGATGTGTGTAATGGGGAATTCCAGAATCATCTTGAAGTTGATGAATAATCCTTTTTTCTGTCTGTTTTTTTAATTTATACGCTAGCCAGCGTCCCGTCTTATTTGCGTGTTCAAAGTTGATCTGTTTCGCCATTCTTATTTTGTGGGCTATTTCCGTTTTTGTAGTTAAATTTAATTTATGTTTGGCCAGATTGAGTTTTTGTTGTACTGTCTTGTTATTGGGTTGCTTCTGCAATTTGGTTTCTTCTACTTTTATCTCATCCAGGAGCTCATTTCTAATTTGTTGTTTCTGTTTTTTCCTTTTGGCTATGTATGCAATTGTTAGACCCCTAATATATGCTTTCGTTGTGTCCCATAAGTTTTGTGTCGTTGTTTGATCGTTGGTATTGATACGCAAAAATGATTTCATTTCTTTTTCTATCATCTGTTGGTAGTCTTTTTCCTTTATTGTAGTTGTATCCATCTTCCATCTTTTCTGTTTCCGCAGACCTTTCCATACTAGTTCGATAGGATTATGGTCGGCCCATATGCTGGGAGTGATTTCTATCTCTTTTGTGTCTGTACTAAGTTGTGGTGTCATCCAGGCCATGTCTAGCCTGGACCACGACTGGTGTGGGCTTGAGAAGTATGTGTATTGTTCCGTGTTAGTATGTGTATCTCTCCATGTATCGTGTAAGCTCAATTCTTCTACCAGGTCTTTGAATGTTTGTGGTAGGGTTCTTCTCTTGGGCTTATTCTGCCTAGTAGTATGGTAGTCATCATTTAAATTTACTATAGCATTAAAGTCGCCGACAATACATATATTTTCATAGTCTAATTCCTTTAGTTTATTATGTAGTTCTTTGTAAAAGTCAATTTGATTCCCATTACGGGGAATACGGGGAAGTCGCGGGCCTCAAAATAAATAAACAAAAGACCAAAGTATTGACCAAAAATATGAACCAGATGCAGAAGGCAGAATTAGAGGAAAAAATTGGACTTCAAATAGTAAAGAAGATAAAATATTTAGGTATCTGGCTGACAGCGAAATCCACAACAATTAAAGAAGATAATTACACAAAATTATTAAAACAAATTAAAAGAGATCTGGAAATATGGAACAAAATTCAACTTTCACTGATAGGTAGAATTAACACAATAAAGATGAACATTTTACCGAGAATATTATTTCTATATCAGGTCATACCAGTATATCCAGGGAAGGATTTTTTAAAAAAACTTAACAAAATAGTAGCAACATATATATGGCAAGGGAAAAGACCCAGAATCAAAATTAAAGCACTACAGGATACAAGAGACAAGGGAGGCCTAGCAGTACCAAACTGGGAGTTATATTACAAAGCGTCCGGTATAATTTGGATTAAAGATTGGATAAAATTGGAAAATAAGAGAACATTATACCTAGAAGGATTTGACCTTATAAGAGGATGGCATGCTTTTCTTTGGGACGGACCCGACAAAAAACACATGTATTTTCAAAGACATATTATCAGGGCTTCACTGTATAAAATCTGGCTGGGAATAAGAAAGAGATACTATACATCAATACCGAGATGGTGGTCCCCGATGGAAGCATTAATATTCCCGAATACTTTAGAAATAGGCAAAATGATGAAATATCAAGATTTGTTAAACGATGAGGGTGAACTTCTTCCAAGACAACAACTCCAGGAGACTAACAAAAATATGGATTGGTGGCACTATACTCAAATCCAATCAAGATATAACAAAGACAAACTACAATATGGAATAGCCATTGACTCAAACGATTTGGACAAAATTCTTTTAGGGACGGACCAAAAATTAATAACTAAACTATATAATTTTCTACTGAGAGACGTGCTCCTAGAAGAAACAGTTAAACACAACATGACAATATGGGCCAGAGATATAGGACACAATATTCAACTTACAGATTGGGAGAAACTATGGAAACAAAACATTAGAATGACGAAAGCCACGTCCTATAAAGAAAATCTAATAAAAATGTTCTACAGATGGCACTTACCACCGGCCCGACTAGCCAAAATTTACCCAAACACATCTGCATTGTGCTGGAAATGCAAAAAACAAAAAGGATCGTATTTTCATATGTGGTGGAAATGTAGCAAAGCACAACTTTATTGGCAAGAAATCAAAACCATAATAGAAGAAATAACAAACTTGCAAATACCAAATAAACCAGAGTTCTTCTTATTCGGAATGATGACAACACAATATAATAAAGAAATAAAATACCTCAGTACCCATATTCTCACAGCAGCGCGAATCATATATGCCCAAAATTGGAAGACGGACCTGATCCCGAGCAGAGAAAAAATCATTTCCAAAATAAATGAATGTGCCGAAATGGACAAGCTAACCTTAGAACTCCAGGACAAAGAAGAAAGCGAATTCTACCAAGTATGGCACAAATGGTACCAATGGCTGGAAAGCAAAATAACAATAAACTAAAACACGACAAATAGGGTTACATAAAGTAGAGAGATATAGAACAAAAAGAGTATCATAATATCAATATTTACAATTTTGAGGTGAAACACATGACAATCGACCATGTAATTTGAAAAAAAAAAAAAAGATATGATCTGTAGATGACTGACAACAAATATGTATATGTATATGTAGTACGAGTGGTGTAGGTGGAGGGAATGGTTGTATTTTTGTTGTTTATGTCTATATGTTATTGTTTTTGTTTTGTTTTGTATGTCTTAATAAAAAAAAATTAAAAAAAAAAAAAAAAAAAAAAAAAAAACAATTCTTTATGATTTAGCAGAGGTACTGGTCTCCCGGGCTTTTAACTGCTTGCAGAGCCGTACTGGTCTACCCATTTGTTTTTGGAGCATTCTGGTCTACCTATTTGTTTTTGGAGCGCACTGGTCTACCACCACACTGCCTTTTACTGCTCATCAGCTGTAGGGCGGCCCTTTGAAGCGCTGTGGCAAGAGTTTAAACAGTTTTTTCCCGCTCTGCCACCACCGAGAGCATCCGAAACCGCTTTCAGGCAGCTTGGCCTCAATTGCCAATCTACCACCACCGAGTGGTTTACAAGGAGCGGATCGGTTCTAGCCAATCAGTTGGGAGCCTTCTTGGCTTCTCAATTTAAAGCTAAGGTGTCTTGTTTTTTTTTTTTCCTCTTCTTTGTCAAGTGAGCCCTGATTTTTTCCTTCTAGCCGATCAGCTGGGACTCGGGAGGCAGCAAATAGATTGGGGGCGGGGCCAGGCAGAGGTGGTATTTACCGGTTCTCCGAACTACTCAAAATTTCCACTACCGGTTCGCAAGAACCGGGGAAAACCGGTAGCAACCCACCACTGGACTACCTGTACTGTGGATTTTAATCGATGCCTCCGTTATCTGCCACTGAATCTACAAAGTTGCAGAGGACAATTAATGCTCAGGTAGTTAATTGGGGCTTTAGCTTCATCCCAATATCCAGGATTCTCTGCATTTGGATTAAAAACGGCAGGGAAATCAGGGTCCTGAAAAGCTTTTGTTCCTGAACTCAATAAAGGCTTCTGAAAGATTGTTAGCCTTCCTTTCAGAAGTTAGAAAAAGAACAGTTTTAATGGGAGGGAAAAGCACTTTACACAAGCAACCGCATGCATCGACTTGTCTAACAAAAATAAATAATACATATCCATTTCTGATTTTCTCGTTTTGCATTACTGTATATTCAGGCAGGCCTCAATTAGTGCTATAGGCAAACCTAGGAAGGGCAGATACAATTTGTGCTGAAAATATGTTAAAGACACTTCCTCTGAATAGCATCTCCTAGGAAAAGAATGACGCAAGCAGCTGTTTGCTGGTATCAGCACTGCCAAACAGCACCCTTGGCTTAGAGAGAGGTTAATCTAAAATGAAATGGAAGGAAATTGCAGAAAGCTACTCTAAGCCATTGAGGGTGGGGTGGGGGGGATGAGGGGTGGGTGTAAGTATGAGAATAGCTTTATTCTGTATGCATGCACACACGGAAAGAGAGGGAGGGAGAGAGGGAGAGAGAGGGAGAGAGACACTGACTCTGCTGTTCCATTTTTAAGACAGAAAGCTATAGGGCAGATGGCAATAAATGCCAACCTTGTTTACAAGCTTGGTTTGCAAACATACACAGAGTATTTTGGAAGTGGCAGATACTCCACTCCATTATGTGGAGCTGCCACAGGTCCCGTATTTACTAGCATTTAACCACAATAATGCCTGGAAAGCATCTTTGCTAATAATCTCATCCTCAACCTTGAAGTTAGCATTAGCTGTATCGGTCCAAAGGTGTTACTCTGTTTCCCCAAAAATAAGACCCAACCAGAAAATAAACCCTAGCATGATTTTTCAGGATGCGTGTAATATAAACCCTACCCCAAAAATAAGCCCCAGTTAAGATCGTCAACCAGATGGAGGCGTTTAGTATTGCATTTTTCCCAAAAGAGAGCCTGAGTGGCGTAGGAGGCTAATGCCTCCTACTAAGGCAGCATTTAACATCCAGCTGCCTGCAGTTACTGCAAGTTCGAATCTCACCAGGCTCAAGGTTGACTCAGCCTTCCATCCTTTCTAAGGTGGGTAAAATGAGGACCCGGTTTATGAGGGCAATAAGCTGACTTTGTATAAATATACAAAAGTATGAAGGCTATTGCTCCTGCGCATTGCTCCTGCGCATGCCCCAAGATGGCGATTTCCCATTGAGTCGGCAATCTTGGGGGAGATGTCTATGGCTCTAAGGGGGCCTTTGGAGGGCTGGATTCGATCGCTGCAGCCCCAGTCCAGCTGAAGGAACGTTTGTGCTCCCCATTGAGGGGTCTCCGGTATTTTGAGACGCCCTCGAGGTTCGGAGCTACGGAGAACGGCACAGGACAGTGAAATCGGCCTGAGAGAAGGAGGGGCGGCGATTAGCCCTCCTTGTGACGGCGGCCAGACCAGGATAGCGCTGGCGGCGTCGCAGCGCTGGCGGCGGTGCAGCATCCTCGTTGGAACCCCTGCCAGCCCCAACCGCCCTGGATACTTGTTACGGGGGCGGAGGGGGGCAGGGTGAAGACGAGGAGGCTATCGGCAGCGGCGGTGGCGACTCTGACGGCGTGGAAAGGGTGGCTGCCAGGACGAGGAGGGAGCCGCCGAAGTTGGTGTGGGGAGAGCTGGAGATATTGATAACAGCGCTCGCCAAAGACACCGGACTTCCTGGATGACCACGGGGCGTTTATTTGGCCCCTAGGTCATTCCAGAGACCTCCATAGGATTTATGGAGGTTAGGCGAAGCAAGCAGAAATGGCCATATGAAGATCCGGGAGGGGCTGGGGAGAGCCGGACCATGACTGAGGGTTTTTTCTCCCTATGGCACTTACTGCCTTCGCTCTCCTCTCTCCTACCCCCCATTCCTCCTGAAGCCGGTTAAGGCTTAATTAGAGACTAAGTCCATCGGTGATGCCAGGTCACTATGTTTGTTGTCAATTATCTCCTGGTTTCTAGTGTCATCATAATCCCTGATCCATGGTTGCTGGCACTCTGTGGCTTTGAACCCGTTTTGGACTATGAGGACTGACTTGAGCCCATTTTCCCTCTACTGAGTGGAGGGTTGTATTTGGAGATACAAGTCTTAGTGGAGTGGTCTATAGCTGCTGTCCTAACTCCGGATGTGGGATGATCGTGATGGACCAGCCGTGTGAGAGGGAGGCTGGCCCACCCCTTACCGGATCAAAACAGCGTTACTCCCTGCCATTGCCGTGAGAGGGCAATGAGGTCCCAGGTGTTCCATCGATGTTCCACCGGAGTCCGGCACTACGTTTCCTCCAGACTGTTTTAACATCGAAATTGCCCCCTGTTTATTGGCCATGGGTCATAATCCTCCCCCCCTTGATGTCAGATGTATCTGGTGACTGAACTGTGGGCTTTGCGAGATTCCCCCCTCTCGCAGGTTTGGCCCTCTTCATTATCGAGGGCCTATCTTGATGACGGGTTTTGGGACCCCGAGAGATGGCATGCGGCAAAGAGGGGTCTGAGGGATTTTTTAAGTGGGTTTTTAGATAAAATTTTAAGGGGTTCGGGAGGGATTAGGGTGGGTTTGGGGGGAAATCCACCGGGTCCGGGACCAGGCCCCGAGGGGGGCTGCAACATCAAGGATATAGAAGTGGAGGTCAGGGAGGGGGTTAGAGTCCAACTCAGGGAGGGTTGCCACATTACTATAATAAGTGGGAGGGGCAGATATGGCGGAAGCAGGGGGCCACATCATGTTCGGGGAGTGCGCACTCGCTACCTTAGAGAGATTGCGCACTCCGGTCCCCAATGCTTTTCTCGTTCCCCAGGTTGCTTAGATTCTCAGGGCCAGAGCTTCCGGCTGATGACATGCAATGCCAGGTCCGTGGTCAATAAAGCCCCCCTCATTCACGATCTTATTCAAGAGGGGGGAGCGGACCTGATGGGCATTACGGAGACCTGGTTGGGCCAGGAGGGGGGAGTTCCCCTCGTGGATATGTGCCCGCCTGGTTTCCATGCATTCCATCAGCCGAGAGCTCAGGGCAGGGGCGGGGGGGTGGCGGTTATCATAAAAGAAGGTCTGGATCCGAGGGAGACCACTGTACCACAGATAGCCGGATGTGAGTCCCTCTTTGTGAAGTGGGGTCGTGGAGTGCAGATGGGTTTGTTGATCACGTACCTGGCTCCCTGCCGCGTGGCAACAGCCCTGCCTGAGCTGCTCAACGTCATAGCCGGGGTGGCGGTTGCTACCCCCAGACTTCTGGTCATGGGGGATTTCAACCTGCCATCCATCGGTGAAACGTCTGAAGTAGCCCGGGAGTTCATGGCTTCCATGACAGCCATGGACCTGACTCAGTTAATTCACAGCCCCACTCACATTGGTGGACACACTCTGGACTTAGTTTTTATCTCTGGGCAGTGGTTGAGTGGCCTTGATATAGGGGATATAGTCATCGAACCCTTGTCATGGTCGGACCACTCGCTTCTTCGACTAGACTTTCTAACCGCTACACCCCGCCGCAGGGAGGCGGAACCGACTAGGTGGTTCCGCCCCAGGCGCCTGATGGATCCTGATAGGTTCCAGATGGAGCTTGGGCCAATTCCTGAGACTCTAGCTCATGACTCGGCTGAGGACTTGGTGGCCGCCTGGAACAGTGCGGCCGCCGGGGCCTTGGACCGCGTCGTGCCTTTGCGGCCTCTGACCCGGCATCGAACTCACCTAGCTCCTTGGTTCTCCGAGGAGCTGAGGGAGATGAAGCGCCGGAAAAGACGCCTGGAGAGCGGGTGGAGGACCAGCCGGTCCAAATCTGACCGATCGCTAGTGAGGGCTTATATTAAGACCTATCTAGTGGCGATAAAAGCGGCAAAATCTACCTATTTTGCCGCTCTTATTGCATCATCAGATAATCGCCCAGCCGCCCTGTTTAGGGTGACCCGCTCCCTCCTACATCTGGAAGCGCGGGATGATCCCTTGCAGGGTCGAGCTGAGGATTTTGTGCAGTATCTGCATGACAAGATCGCTCAGATTCGGGAAGATCTGGCCTCCGACTGGGTAAGTTCAGACGGGATGATTGAGGCAGGTCTTGAGAATATTATCTGGGAGGAGTTCGATCCTGTGACTCCCGAGGACGTGGACAGGATTCTGGGACGGCTGAACGCGACCACATGTTTATTGGACCCGTGTCCCTCCTGGTTAGTGCTGGCTTCCCGGGAGGTTACACGAGGCTGGCTCCAGAGGATTATTAACGCTTCTTTGAGTGAGGGTGCCCTGCCGGTTGCTTTGAAAGAAGCGGTGGTGAGGCCCCTCCTCAAGAAGCCCTCTCTGGACCCGGCTGTGTTGGCCAACTATCGTCCAGTCTCCAACCTTCGTTTCATTGCGAAGGTTGTTGAGAGTGTGGTGGCGCGGCAGCTTCCACAGTACCTGGATGAAGCTGTCTATCTAGACCCGCTCCAGTCCGGCTTCAGGCCTGGGCACAGCACGGAAACGGCATTGGTCGCGTTGGTTGATGATCTCTGGAGGGCTCGGGATAGGGGTTGCTCCTCTATCCTGGTCCTATTAGACCTCTCAGCGGCTTTTGATACCATCGACCATGGTATCATGTTGCGCCGGTTAGAGGGGTTGGGGGTGGGGGGCACCGTTTTGCGGTGGTTCTCCTCCTACCTCTCCGACCGGTCGCAATCGGTGTTGGCAGGGGGGCAGCGGTCGACCCCGAGGTGCCTCGCTTGCGGGGTACCGCAGGGATCGGTCCTCTCGCCCCTCCTGTTCAACATTTATGTAAAGCCGCTGGGCGAGATCATCCGTGGCTTTGGGGTGGAATTCCACCAGTACGCTGATGATATTCAGCTGTACATCTCCACCCCAGGCCACCCCAACGATGCCCTTGAAGTGATGTCCCAGTGCCTGGAGGCCGTGCGGGCCTGGATGGGGAGGAACAGGCTTCGTCTCAACCCTTCCAAGACCGAGTGGCTGTGGCTCCCGGCGTCCCGATATAGCCAGCTGGTGCCATCGCTGGTTATTGGGGGTGAATCATTGGCCCCCACGGAGAGGGCTCGCAATTTGGGCGTCCTCCTGGATGCACGGCTGTCTTTAGAAGAGCACATGACGGCCGTGGCCAGGGGGGCTTTCTATCAGGTTCGCCTGATACGCCAATTGCGTCCCTTTCTGGATCGGGACTCCCTACGCACAGTCACTCAGGCACTCGTCATTTCCCGCCTGGACTACTGTAACGCTCTCTACATGGGGCTCCCCTTGAGGTGCATCCGGAGGCTCCAGTTGGTCCAGAATGCGGCCGCGCGGGGGATTATGGGAGCAACGGGACGCTCCCATGTGACACCTCTCCTGCGCGAGCTGCACTGGCTTCCTGTGGTCTTCCGGGTGCGCTTCAAGGTGTTGGTGACCACCTTTAAAGCGCTCCATGGCTTAGGGCCAGGGTACCTACGAGATCGCCTTCTGCCGCCAATAGCCTCCCACCGGCCAGTACGTTCGCACAGAGAGGGCCTCCTTAGGGTGCCGTCCGCCAGACAATGCCGGCTGGCGACCCCCAGAGGGAGAGCCTTTTCTGTAGCGGCACCCACCCTGTGGAATGACCTACCCCCAGAGATACGCATGATACCTGACCTCCGGGCTTTCCGACGAGCCCTGAAAACACATTTATTTCATCTAGCCGGCCTGGCTTGACCCTATTGTTTCGGTTTTAAATTATAAATTGGTTTTAACTTGGTTGTTTTAAATTGTGGGCCAAAACTATTTAATTATTTTAAATTGTTTTTTAATTTTGTATGCTCTATTTTATTTTGGCTGTTCACCGCCCTGAGTCCAGCTGGAGAAGGGCGGTATACAAATTAAATAAATAAATAAATAAAAATAAATATTGCTTAACGCACTGTAAGCCGCCCTGAGTCTCCGGAGAAGGGCGGCATATAAATAAATAAATAAATAAATAAATAAATAATAAAAAAAAAGACCTAAACTGGAAAATAAGCCAAAATGCATCTTTTGGAGCAAAAATTAATATAAGAGCCGGTCTTATTTTAGGGGGAAACATGGTATTTTTATTTTTTTCCCTCTTTGTATTGATACATTCCAACCACAGCTGGACAAAGCTACAGCATGCTCTGAAACCCTTTTATCTTAGAGGCAAGGTTAGGTGGCCGAAAGCAGGTGTAATCAAAGATGTGGTTTGGATTTCTGAGAAGAAAAGACCCCTTTCAGTCACAGGTGGGTGCTCCATCACTGGAAGCTTTCAAAAAGAGACTGGACAACCATTTGTCTGAAATGATATAGGGCCGTGATGGCGAACCTATGGCACAGGTGCCACAGGTGGCACACGGAGCCATATCAGTCGGCACGCGAGTATTGCCGTAGCTCTGCTCCAGCACGTATGTGTGTGCCGGCCAGCTAAGTTTGGGGCCTTTCAGTCCCACCGGAAGGTGGGAAATGGGCTGTTTCCTGCCTCCAGAGGGCCTCTGGGAGAGTGGGGAAGGCCGTTTTCGCCCTCCCCAGGAGCCTAGAAAGCCTCTGGAATCTGGGGAGGGTGAAAAATGGACCTACCGGGCCCACTGGGTCATCGTGGGGGGGGGGGGGGCGGCACACGTTTGCACATACGCTGGGGTGGGGCGCATTGAATTATGGGTGTGGGCACACACATGAGTAACCTCCCCGCGCTCCCCCCCTTTTGGCCCGCGATGGCAAAGAGGTTAGCCATCACTGATATAGGGTCTCCTGCTCGAGCAGGGGGTTGGACTAGAACAGGGGTGTCAAACTCAATTTCATCGAGGGCCGCATGGGGCTGTGGTTGACCTCAGGGGCGTGGGGTGTGGCCAACTGAGTGGGCATGACCAGCTTGACGCCACTCCCCAAACTGCTGGCATATGTCCTCTTTGCATTGGGTAGACCGGGCTGAAGCCACGGTGGCCCGATGTTTCCTCTTTGGATTGGATGGTCTGGGCTGAAGCGACCCTGGCCGGATGTTTTCTCTTTGCATTGGGTAGACCGGGCTGTAGCAACACGGGCCGGCCCCTTACATTTTCCAGGACGGCCCTATGGGCCGGATCCAACCACATCGCGGACCGGATGCAGCCTGCGGGCCTTGTGTTTGACACCCCTGGACTAGAAGTTCTCCTACATACCTTCCAATTCTATTATTCTACGTTCTATCTTCTGCGATTCGCTATGCAGGTTCTCAGAATGCTTCTACTGTAGTGTTCTCTTTTTATCTATAAAATAAAACTAAACAAAAAAAGATTGAGGTGTTCCTTTGTTAAAGATGTTGCCAATAGGTAAGGAGAGGTTTGATATAATAAAATAACTTGGAGTAAATTCAAATGCCAAGTGAGATATTCTTGTCTGACATTGCTGTGGATTATTAACGTTTATAAGGATGTGCGTGTTTAATCAGATTAATGTCCTATCACGATTCTTAAGGTTTAATCTGTAATAATTGTTCATTGATTGGACTATTGTTTCCCCCAAAGCGATTCATGTCATACATAACCTTACAACAATTCTTCGAATAGATGGTATCCTTGGATATAGTATGGAAATTTCAAGTGGTATCAAGTTCTGTAAACCAATTATTATTGTCAAAAATTTAAAAAAAACCTGCAATCATCTTACCAGTCCTAAAACAATTTCCTTAGTTAACTGCTGGTTTCCAAATTCTATAACTACTTCCCAGCTACTGCCAGCAGGACTCTTAATATCTATACTGAACAATCTTGTATATTTGCAGAGAATTGTGTTAATATCTTTGGGAAGAAAATTACTATCCACAAGGAAGTCTCTTTAAAGACTAGCCAGTTTTATTACTACAATTTTGGCTGCATAACTTTGTATGGATCTCAGTTTGCAGTTGTGGGGGAACACAATGTGTGAGCACTCTAGAAATAGCTAGTTTTTGGTTTTTTTTTTTAATTTTGATTTATATGCCGCCCTTCTCCGGAGACTCAGGGCGGCTTACAATGCGTTAAGCAATAGCCTTCATACTTTTGTATATTTATACAAAGTCAGCTTATTGCCCCCACAAACTGGGTCCTCAATTTACCTACCTTAGAAAGGATGGAAGGCTGAGTCAACCTTGAGCCTGGCGGGATTTGAACTTGCAATAATTGCAGGCAGCTGGAAACTTAAGTGCTACTTTTAACAGCACTTAGTCCACTGAGCCACCAGGCTCCTAGTTTGGCCAGCCATGCTGAGAAACAAAATATTAGACTAAGATGGGTCTTGGTCTCACTCAATAAAGAGTCATTGTGGTCTTATACACAAATGTATATAGTTGCATCTTTGGTTGAAAATGTCTGGAGAGAAAGTTGACCGTCAAGTGTCCAAATTTTACACCAAGGGTTTCAATTTTGCAGCTGCAACAGCCCTCCTGACGTTTTTCGACCTGATTCTGCTTTCAAAACCTATATTTCTAACTAGGCAAGACATACAAAACATCTCATGTTTTATTATAATTTGATTGTAATCACCGTCTGCATTGAATTAAGGAGCAAAAATGGCTGACTCTGACAGGAAGTCCAGACGAAGGTCTTCCAGAAAATTAACCAGCTTTCCCAAGGTCCAGGAAATGATTCCCAGACAAAACCTTGTACTGGGAAAACCAGACTACACTGATTGTTTTCAAAAAAGAAACAGCTGCTTTTGCTAGATAAATATCTGACGACCGCCATTGACCCAGTGACGTTAGCAGCATCCATCGCTGCAGACCTGAGGCAAAACTGCAACATCTGAAAAATAGGAATTACTCGAGACTACGTGTGGTGGTGGTGGGCGAGTTAAGGAAGTGGTTTTGCAGCAGTGGTGGGAGCCTCCTGGCTTAACAACCGGTTCGGTGATTGTTGTGGCCCGTCAGCGGCCTGTGCGGATTGTAGCTGATTCTGACAGCGAGGAGGCTGGTGTGGTGTTGCGCCAGCAGCCTGTGCAGCTGGCATCTGAGTCAGACAATGAGGAGGCTGGAGAAGATGTGATGCCAGAGGCAGGGATTCAGCCAGGGCCTTCAGAACCTCCAGAAACTCCTTTAAGTGAAGAAGATGAGGAGGAGGAGCCTCTTTTCGATGCACAGGCACGCAGAGCTGCCAAAAGGCAGGAGTGGCTCCTCAGGAGGAGGTCTCTTCAAGAGTAAGGTTTGGGGCTAATCGGCCACTCCCTTAGCCTATTTAAGGAGGAATGCCGACTGAAGCAATTTTTTAGGGAACAACTTTAGTTCATTCTCCTTCACATCTGGATTCTCTGCAAAATTGCTTCTGGGTTTTCTGCCAACCCAGAATAAGATTGTGATTACTTTATCTTTGTTTTCTTGTAGGCTGATAAGGAAGTTTATTAACAGCCTTTGTTTGGAAAAGACTGAGTTATTTTAGTAAATTTAAGTTTTGTACAAACTTGTGTTCTTTGGGATCCGTAGCTGGGGCAGAACAGCGATTGTGTGCTTCGCGCATGCGCAGTTTGAAGATATCTTCACCTCTCTGTTTCTTTGGAGGAGAAATAAAGCTGAGCGAATCAGCTGAGAAGATAAAGGTAGGAAAATAGGGTGGGTGCACCCAACTAATCATCAGGACGAACCGGTTAGCTCCCAGCTGATCGTCGGAGCTACCGATTCGTCCGAACTGGTCCGAACCGGTAGAATCCCACCCCTGGTTTGCAATGGAGCTCGATTATTGGTATATTTCAGCACAGCGAAATTGGAGGGGAAAAAAGCAGGAGCGTTTTGTGGGTATGCAAAGTGATCAGGTCAGCTACTCTTCAGGAAACCTGCTCCATTTCTATAACCTTTTCTCTCCTGGGAAAGTCATATGTTAAACACAAATGGTGTTTTGTCTTATTTTAAGAGATCAGGGCTCAGTGGTCTGTGTTCGTGATATCTCTGTTTTTACCACAAAGGTTGCTGTCTGTGG
Source organism: Ptyas mucosa (assembly GCA_012654045.1). NCBI lineage: Eukaryota > Metazoa > Chordata > Lepidosauria > Squamata > Colubridae > Ptyas > Ptyas mucosa. The sequence continues at coordinate 13,166,396 of WNWU01000049.1, read as the reverse complement.
GTACACACAGACTGTGGGAAGCCCCCACCCCACCCCAGAAGAATGAAATATTTCGGGAAATATCAAAAAATCAGAATATTGTATTTCCCCAAAGGGAGAAATGGAGAAACATGTTTTAGAGTCAGAAAGCAGCCCCCCCCCCACAAGTCTTTCTTAATAGACCACAACAGATGCCAGCACTTAAGAGATAAAGAGCTTATTGAAAAAGGAAGACAAGTATCTAGATCGCAGAAAAGTCCAAACTTCAAAGTCACAGAAACCTATAAAGATCCAACCATTCTCAACTCCATTTGGTCAGGTGCCCAGAACCACAAACCCTGGTGGTTCTGTTCACCAATAAATGGACCTGTCAGGGTTCTGATGGATGCCCTAATTAAATCACGAGTCTTGAGCCAAGCTTCAAAAGAAATCCAGTAATTTATTAGGAGCTACATATTGGCACGTTCCCAAGTGAAGCCAGCTCCCTCCCCCCAGGGTGTGTCATTAATCACATTCACCAACGGAGCAATTTCACGGCTTGTAGAGGTCACTGCCTTCACTGCTGTAGGTTACCCTGGGATACAGCCTTGAGAGAGATAAGCATGGAATGTGAATCTGTCTTGGGCTACTGTGCCATTTTGCAGGTTTCCTATCCCCCTTGGCCTATGGCAACTCGAGAGCAGGCCAGGGATGCTTTACGAGTTGACAGGACCTTCTTTCCAACCAGCCTCCAGCCTCCATTTTGTTTCCAGCACCTTTCTCCCAGCTTTGAACTGAACCAGAAGGATTTTCCTTCCAACAAAACTCACACCCACACAATCCCCAGGAGTTGCATATTGTGAAAAGCAAAGGTTTAGATTTCTTTCCTTTGAGTTCAGTCTCACTCCTGGTGCCTATCTGGATATGTCAATGTTGGGGGTTTTGGAAGTAGTGTGCCATGGCCCTTTTCCAAAATATTTTTTTTCCAATTTTCCAATCTAGCCTATAATCCTTCTAGTCTCATCTACAAGTGCTAATCTGGTTACATTCTGTTTAGCTATAGGAAATCAGCCAAGATCCGTTAGGTTACTCAACTATGTCAGGTTGAGCTCAACCCTTGAACTACAACGGCAAATCTGTTATTTTACTGGCAATGATAAGACAGTTTTATTTTGTTTTACAGCAGGGGTGAAATGTAAAATTTGTTACTACTGGTTCTGTGGGCGTGGCTTGGTGGTGGTGGGGGTAATGTGACTGGGAGGGCGTGGCCAAGTTTTGAGAGGATTTTGTGATGTTGATTTCATTGCCCATTGCATTTTTTAACAAGTTGTCTTCTGGTGTATTTTCCAGATTAGAAAAAGAGGGGAGAAATCAAATCATTGCAATCATTCGGGAAAGGCCTCCAACCAGGGGTGAAATCCAGCAGGTTCTGACAGGTTCTGGAGAACTGGTAGCAGAAATTTTGAGTATTTCAGAGAACTGGCAAATACCACCTCTGGCTGGCCCCAGAGTGGGGTAGGAATGGAGATTTTGCAGTATCCTTCCCCTGCCATGCCCACCAAGCCACGCCCACCAAGCCACACCATGCCCACCAAGCCACGCCCACAGAACCGGTAGTAAAAAGATTTGAATTTAACCACTGCCCCCAACAGTAACCTTGTCGTAGAAAAAGGGCAACACTTAGATTTCACAGCATACTATGACATCCAGAAAATGACAGGAAAGAGAACCAAGAAGACACTGATTTACATTAAATTTTGCAGGTGCTAAACTACCTATACAGGATCTGTACAGTTGCAATCTTGAAAATGCCGAATACAATTAGAAAGAAGAAAAACTCTTCTCCGAATCTGAATGAGCAACTTCACAATCCTGCCATCGTTTAATGTTCAATTACATATAAACCGAAGAGCCCTTTTCAAAGCAAGGGCTTCAAAAGAGAAGACCTCTCTCTAGGGGTGGGTTCTACTTACTTTTACTACTGGTTTGCAACGGGATCACGCACACTCATCTGCTTCTGCGCATGCGCAGATCGCCGATGTTGACATCCGGGGCAGTGGGCGGGGCCTCCCGCCGGTTTTACTACCGGTTCCTGCAAATCGGTCCGAACCGGAAGCAACCCACCACTGCCTCTCTCTTTGAAATAACTTTTCCATCTTTTAATGTGAGGGAGGATGAGGTGGCTGAACATCAGAACAAGACACACTCCACCTTAGAGGAATGTGTGTATGTGTGTGTATGTCAAAAAGTCTGGATGGTGGCTGCAAATAAATGATCTCTTTTTGACATGAGAACAACCTTTCTAAGGTAGGTAAAATGAGGACCCAGATTATGGGGGCAATAAGATGACTTTGTATAAATATACAAAAGTATGAAGGCTATTGCTTAATGCCTTGTAAGCCGCCCTGAGTCTCCGGAGAAGGGCGGCATATAAATCAAATTTAAAAAAAAAAACAATGGAGGGAAGGGGGCGCAGGAATTTTGGGAAGTTGAGCAGAATGAAGAAAGAAAGATATAAGGGGGGGGAGGGAAATGCGCTGACAGAAACCAGAGGTGTCAAATTCGGATAATCCAGCTGCCCCAAGGATGCCTGACCTGGGAAAAGAATGTGAAACTATTTCAAGATATCAAAGCAGTCCCCAAAATCAAACTGGAATGCCATTGGACACTGCCAATCTAGTCAAGAGGGGAGGGGCAGGGAAAGGAAAAATTAGTAACATGTGTGGGAATACTCAGATCTAGCCTTCCTTTTGCTGCAACCACTAATCCTTAGTAAAAGAACTTATCACTTCAAACAAATGGAGTCGAGGGTCTTTCTTTCCTAGGGACTTAGCTGGGGCAGGTCTGACAATTTCTGAAGCTGGTTTACTCTAACCTGCATCCGCAGCAACATCAGACAGAGAAACTTCAGGGAGCAGGTAGAACTTCCCTAAGCAAGGTCGGGACTTAGTAGTGCTTAGAAAACATCAGGAAATTCTAGGGCTGTAGGACAAATGGGCATTTTAAACATTTTCTTCAAACTTCACAGCGAGGCAGCGACAAGCCGCTTCCCTCCTCTTGCAAGAAAAATAGTATGACTGTGTTCTTTGCAAGATGGGAGTCACCAGGAATTAAGTTCAACGAGAGGGAGAATCGATTAGTAGCTGTGATGCTAGATTCTCAACACAGCAGGCAGGCACATGGCCATCTGGTTCTAACCAGAAGAATGCTAAAATGATGGAACAGGTGTGAAGATGTCATGATACAAATTCCACATCATTAGACAGGTATAGAAGCAGTGGTGAAATCCAATTTTTTTTTACTACCAGTTCTGTGGGCATGGCTTGGTGGGCGTGGCTTGGTGGGCGTGGCAGGGGAAGGATACTGCAAAATCTCCATTCCCACCCCACTCCTGGGGGAAGGATACTGCAAAATCTCCATTCCCACCCCATTCCTGGGGAAAGGATACTGCAAAATCCCCATTCCCTCCCCACTCCTGGGAGAAGGATACTGCAAAATCCCCATTCCCTCCCCACTCCAAGGGAAGGATACTGCAAAATCCCCATTCCCTCCCCACTCCTGGGGGAAGGATACTGCAAAATCCTCATTCCCTCCCCACTCCTGGGAGAAGGATACTGCAAAATCCTCATTCCCACCCCACTCCAAGAGAAGGATACTGCAAAATCCCCATTCCCTTCCCACTCCTGGGGGAAGGATACTGCAAAATCCTCATTCCCACCCCACTCCAAGAGAAGGATACTGCAAAATCCTCATTCCCTCCCTACTTCTGGGGGAAGGATACTGCAAAATCCCCATTCCCTCCCCACTCCTGGGGCCAGCCAGAGGTCGTATTTGCCGGTTCTCCAAACTGCTCAAAATTTCTGCTGTCGGTTCTCCAGAACTTGTCAGAACCTGCTGGATTTCACTCCTGTTTAGAAGGGATGGCTGATGCAGAACTATTAGAGTCCACAACGAGTGTGCATGTTTGTCAAAAGACCAAACAAACTACAATATGGGAGATGAAATAAAAGAGATTGATCCCCCACCCCAGCAGATGCCTTTATGCAGAACCAAGCATCAATTTCATTATTTTCAAAAAGAAAAAAAGGAAAAAAAAAGAAACATGTGGCTCCCTTCTTAATCACAAGTTTTATTTTAATGCTACTGCAAACGAGATCTTTCTTAATCCGGTGTGTAATTCATTCAAATAATCTCTTCAGATATCACTCTTAATCCCTTTTATTGAGGTTGGCTGGGGGTATGTGGGGAGATAAAAGGGAAATGAGGAGAAGGAGAGAGATGAAAGGAGAGAGTTGAACAAATCAAAATTCTCATCCCAGTTAAAATGCCACAATATTTTCATCTGCAGATGGCTTCATTCTAATAAAGAGAAATGTTTCTTTTCCCCTTAAAATTTAATTGGAAGGATTCTTCGCAGCTGATGCCTGAGAAGAAACAGCTTTTTATAGAAGAAATATGCAAAAGGAAAAAAGAAAGAAAGAAGAAGAAAACTGTCACTGAAATATTTTTGTGTGGTGGAGCAATAAACTTTGCTAAACCAGGTCAAATGCTTTTTGAACCAAAGTTTCCAGCCAAGATCAGTTGTTCCTCATGTTTGTTCTGTTTCCATGGATCTCATCTATACAAAGGAGGAGGAAGAGGAGGAGGAGGAAGAAGAGCCAAGTAACAGATTTCCCACAAATGTTTCATCCCCAGAGAATTTTTTTCCCTTGAAATAGGATGTTATGCAAAATAACCAAATAATGAATGTATGAGACTAATGCAATTCCCTTGTGAATATAAAAACATAAAAAAGATGGATCGGATCAAAGGCCTATCTATTTCAGCCATCGTTCCCACAAGGCCGAAACCCAGATCTGGAAACCCAGAATGAGAATGTGAGTGCAAAATACTTCCCACTCACATTTCCTTCATGATTAGTCTAACAGTGGAAGACAGGAGTAGCCACCAAGACTCATAAGCTTTAGAAGGCTTTATCTATATATATAAAAGCAAAAACCACTCACGCTGTAATCACGAAATCTCCAGAACCATAAAGTCTACAAACTTGAAATTTGCCAAGTATGTTCCTCTTGGCTTCTAGGTGCTCACTAAGAAAGGCTTTTTCAAAATGACCATCAGAGCATTAGTATTTCCTATATTATTATTAACACGCTCTGATGCTAAGGAGTTCTACTCCCCCTCCCTACTTGAAAAGAAATCTATTCCAAATGCAAAACACAAGCAGAGGAGAGGAGTTTCACTTTCAGTTTTACTTTCACAGCAGCAAGCAGCTTTACTACAGAACAATTGAGCTAAGTCACACCCAGCCTCCTTCCTGTCTCCTTCTTGCTCACACAGCAAATACTGTTTGAGTTTCCAAACACCCCTCAACTCTCTCACACACTGACAGGATGCTAGCCAGATGAATACCAATGGATGCTGTGGGGTAGGACATTCTACTCCCCCTCCCTCTCTGTTTCAACTGACAGTTGCATTATATTAACACACTCTGATGCTACGGAGTTACACATTCTACATTAAGTTTCAGGCTGTAAGTTTCAGTTTATTAAGCCCGAGCACATAGTTTCGTAGCAAAGCATGGGCGTCCAGCTAATCTTCTATAACACTTCTTTCTTAACCTTGGCAACATTAAGAGGTGTGGATTTCAACCGCCCAATTAGTGAACCCAAAGCAAGGAAACACTCTCTGGAGAACTGAATTCCCAAAAGTAAGACTTTATTGGATACACCATGTTGGTACTGAAGAAACAAAACTAGCTCTGGCTTTCCCGCACAATTGTTTGCCCAGTTAAACAATACCTTCTCCTTCTCCCCATCCCTGGATGATCACATTGTCCAATTACAAGACATTCTTTTGTTATGGGAACAGTCCATCTCTTTCTCAAGCACCTGCAGAGGTGACCTTGATGGCTTCCATATTCTCACGATCTCTGCATACATTCTCCACATTCCATTTCCCCTTTCCCTCCCCCCAGTTCATTGGCAAGCTTGAAAAGCATTAAGGTTTGAAAGACGCCAAGCGATTCAGTCTTGACATCAAGTCTCAGAATTCCTCCACCAGCATACTGTCCACATATTTTAATGTTACTAAGGTTGAGAAACGCTATTGTGTAGGTTCATTGAATGTCCTACCTAAAGTGGCAGTTCATACTGAGCTGTTAGAAGTGAAGGCCATAGTTGAACAATGTGCTGTATAAAGTCATGTTTCCTTGGCTATTTACTACTATTTACTTGCATTGGTTGGGCCTGCATACAAGAAATATGAGAGTGAGGCTTTTTGATGTGTCCTTTATCGTGCAAAGCACCCCATTTCAGTCACTTAAGTTTATATTTATTTGCAAAAAGCCATTAAGCTGGGGAGAAAAAAACCAGCATTTTTTTCAATAGATACTGTAAACCAAAAGAGTGATAGAGAATATGGATGAAGGGGCTTCGGAAAATACCGAGCTGCAAGCGGAAATAGCTAGCTTAACTGCAGAAGTAAATAATTAGAGTAACAGGAAAGTACCTACGACTCCAAGGACCCATAGCATAATCACCAGAAGAAGCTTCAGTGTGAGGAATGGAAAGATTTAAGCTGAAAAATAGCTGCAAGAGTAAATCGTTAGCCTAGCCATAAAAAAGGGAAACATGAATTGTGAAAAAGCACCTAATACTCAGAAGTAAGTAAGTGGGTCACAATAGTGAGCAAAGTGAATGCTTAATAGAATACTACATATTAATTGACACACCTTGCATATGTTATCTGCTAATTACAATACACGTGTGATGTATGATTTAGTATGTTTGGGGAGATTCTGAGGAAACATTTAAGAGGCAGGCTGAAAGAATGTCACCTTATAGTATCTCAGCCAATGGGGAATGAGGAGGGATATGGCAGCCAGGACAGGGGTGTATTAAGAAGGGAATGGTATGAGTTGAAATTTCGAAGAGAACCAAACTTTGAAAGCTTGTCTTCTGCTTATTGCAATAAACGAAAGAAAAGGTCTTTGAAGAGTTTTGGCTGGTTATTGGTCAGATGAGCTTGCCTCTGCTCATGATGGAAAGTAGCCAGGAGCACATAACAAGAGTGTGCAGTGGAAGCATTGATTCCACTGAATCTCTGGATGGAAATGATGTTCCAGATTGAATCAGGAAGCCAAGCTGCGCTGCTGAGTTAGACTGGAAATCCCACTATGAAGCCATGAGTTCCATATGCCATCTGATTTGTGCTACCAGCCTGCCTTCCACTGAGGACCTGTATACTGCACGAGTCAAAAAGAAGGCTGCAAAAATATCTACAGACCCCTCACATCCTGGATATAAATTGTTGCAACTCCTACCCTCAGAACGATGCTATAGAGCACTGCACACCAGAACAACTAGACACAAGAACAGTTTTTTCCCCGAACACCATCACTCTGCTTATCAAATAATTCCCTCAACACTGTCAAACTATTCACTAAGACTGCATTACTATTACTATTAGTTTTCTCATCGTTCCTACCACCCATCTCCTCCCACTTATGACTGTATGACTGTAATTTGTTGCTGTATCCTTACGATGTATATTGATTGTTTCCTAGTATGATTTGATTGCTTATTTGTACCCTATTTCTGTCATTAAGTGTTGTACCTTATGATTCTTAACGAATGTATCTTTTGTTTTTATGTACACTGAGAGCATATGCACCAAAGACAAATTCCTTGTGTGTCCAATCACACTTGGCCAATAAAGAGTTCTAATTTAACATGGTTCTTTAACTCGGTGTTTCTCAATCTTGGCAACTTATAGATGGGAACTTCAACTCCCAGAATTCCTGTGTTGTGGCTCCGACCCCCGAGCCCATCGTATCGGAGGAAGAAGGCTCCGAACATGAAGGAGAGGAGCCGGCCAGGCCTCCCTCTCCCGGCCCCTCCTCTCTGGCAATTCCTCAGGTGTCGGCTGAAGGAGAGGAGATTGGCCAGGAGCCAGGTGTCTCCGATCTGTCGGAGAGTGATGAGGGAGACAAGTTGTGGCTGGATCCACGCCAGCGTAGGCGTGCTAAACGGTCACAGCAGATGAGGAGGCGTGCCAGAGATTGAGCTGAGTCACTGGACCACACCCCACAGGCTATATAAGGAAGGGTGATGGCCATTCCAGCTCTGTGATGGACAAAGCAAAAACTCTGGCGAGTCACTTGCACTTCTGGACGAACAATGCCTCATCTGTTGTGGGTTTCTGTTACTGGACTACTTCAAACTGTCTGTATTTTTGTGTTATCTGGTGGAGGAACAACCTCTCCTTCTTGGAGTAAAAGCTCTTGGCAGGCAGCTGCTGTGTTGCTGCCAAGTTTTGATAACGAACCTTTGACTGTTTTGGAACAATTATTTAACCCTTTGGGGTGGGTGTTTGTGCGTGTGGGAGATGGGGACAGAACATCCTGATGCTAGAAGGGGGATTGTGGGAGTTGAAATCCACAGGTTTTAAAGTTGAAACATTGAGAAACATTGCTTTAACTGAGGTGTGGAATCCAACTGGTTTTCTGAATTGATTCAAACAGCCCAAATCAAATGAAATCAGCTATCTAGATGGGATCATCTTAGACAGAGTAAACTGCACACTGCGGGGTTCCCTTTTTTTCACTCAATTGTGCAATTTTCGTATCTTTCCCATTTCTAAGACTTTGCAATTTGCTTCAGGTAAAAGTTGAATGTTCAGAGCATTATTCTCCCGGAGTCTTTTTAAACAAAATTTACTGTCTGAAAATGATAAATTACAAGAACTTCAGCAAATGGACAGTTTCCAAACTATCTTCTAGTGTACCAGTACAGAGATTATTTAGTTTATTTTAATGGCTTCCCTATGAGTTAGTGAAGAGACTAATTTTGCTGGAGAATTTTGCAGGTAGCTGTTTAGGAAATTGCCTTTTTTGTCCTGATTACCATTATATGCCCTTTGAACTGGCTGAGGCTGTAGGGCAGATAATCACACAGAGCAAAAAACATTTGCTATTGAATAAACAATTATAGATGTGCACTTACAACTATTTAATTTAATCAACTCTTTTTTTAAAGAATACACTTGCACTCCACACCTGCTTTGGTTTATTAAGAATGAAATAAAAATACAGCATTTTAGACTGCATTTTATTCCAATTTCATTTTGAATCGTATTTTATTCCAATTCCATTTTAAATGGCTTTTTATCAGATTTTAGTAATAATTTGTTTCTGGAACTTTGCACTTTGATATGGCCCAAGGGCTAATCAATAAATAAAGTTGAAAAATAAAGCAAAACTCATAAAACGTGTCTCTTCCAATGATTGCATCCTCTCCTTCAACGAATCACAGCTCGAAACACGATAAAGGTCTGGAGGCTGAATTGTATGATGATCAGCTAAGGGAACTAGGTATGTTTAGCTTAACAAAGAGAAGATTGAGGGGAGACATGATAACTGTCCTCCAATACTTGAAGGGTTGCCCCAGGGAAGAGGGAGTCAATTTATTCCCATAACACCTGAGCAATGGGTAGAAGCAATGGGTAGAAACTTGTCAGAGGGAGATCCAGCTTGGAAATAAGGAGGAATTTAAAAGAGCCTTGGTGGCGCAGCAGACTAAAGTGCTGTTAACTAGCACCAACTGCCTGCAATTACTGCAAGTTCAAATCTCACCAGGCTCAAGGTTGACTCAGCCTTCCATCCTTTCGAGGTAGGTAAAATGAGGACACAGATTGTGGGGGCAATAAGCTGACTTATAAAAAAGTATAAAAAAGAACATCGCTTAGGGGGCCCCCGAAAGCCCTACTAAGCAGGTATATACAAAAGTATGAAGGCTATTGCTTAACGCATTGTAAGCCGCCCTGAGTCTCCGGAGAAGGGTGGCATATAAATTGAACCAATAAATAAATAAATAAATAACCCAGTGATTCTATGAGTTATGTTTAGATCTAGAGGTAGTCTTCAACTTATAACCATAAGTCCTTGCTTTATGACTGTAAGTCATACATCCTTGCCTTATGACCAGTTGCCTAGTAATCACTCAAAGTTACAATAGAACTACCTGTAGACTACTTACAACCTGGATTGGAAGTTCGGATGATCACAAACCCTTTTCCCATGGCCATGTGTCCTATCTCAGGTGTTTGGCAACTGGACTGCATTTATGGCTGATTGTGGCATCTTGCAGTCACATGAATACGTTTTATGACCAAAACCCAACATTTACTTGAAGTACTGCTTAAAAAATGATATACAGTATGAGCCAGGTTAGCGCAGTTGTTAGAATGCAGTAGTGAAGGCTACTTCTGCAGCCTGCTGGCTGCCTGCAATTTGGCAGTTCAAATCTCACCAGGCTCAAGGTTGACTCAGCCTTCCATCCTTCTGAGGTGGGTAAAATGAGGACCCAGATTGTTGGGCGGGGAAATAGGCTGACTCTATAAACTTCTTAGAGAGGGCTGGAAAGCACTGTGAAGCGGTATATAAGTCTAAGTGCTATTGCTATTAGAGTGATTTACCTTGCCTGAACTACAGCTTCATGGGCACTGATCCATTGCACTGTGAGTCAAAGATGAGATAAGGATTTGGAGAAACGAACTGTTGAGCTGAATTGCTCAGGAAGAGTTAAGTTAACAATTAGGATGTCCAGCATACAAGTAAAAAAACAGGCAAAACTTTGATTACAGGCATCTTGACTTTTGACCATCTACCTGACAATATGCACGCATGTTTTCTTGCATTTGTGTAAACTTTACTTTATGATTCAGAATGTTTTCAGAAACAAAAATAAACACCGGATAACTGACCGCAAAAAAAGACTTCCAATCGGCATAGAATTAGAATGTAGAATATATAAACGAATAAAACGGCCATAAAAATGGACAGAACTAAATATTCATTCATATATTCATTTCATTTCATTTCATTTCATTTCATTTCATTTCATTTCTTGGATTTATATACCGCCCTACTCCCGAAGGACTCAGGGCGGTGAACAGCCAAAGATAAAATACATACAATATAAAATTTAAAAAATAGTTTAAAACATTTGAAACCAATTTGGCCCATACAAATTAAAATTAAAATTAAAATTAAAATTAAAATTAAAATTGAAATTGAAATTGAAATTGAAATTGAAACTGAAACTGAAACTGAAACTAAAACTAAAACTAAAACTAAAACTAAAACTAAAACTAAAACT
>WNWU01000049.1:13066414-13155269 GCA_012654045.1 Ptyas mucosa | reverse complement strand
TAAAACTAAAACTAAAACTAAAACTAAAACTAAAACTAAAACTAAAATTAAAAGGAGTTAGGCCAGCCCAGCTTGTTGGAATAAAAAAGTTTTGAGGTCATGGAGGAAAGTATGTAAATCTGGGATCCTCCGTATCTCTGGGGGGAGCTCATTCCAAAGGGCAGGTGCCCCCACAGAGAAGGCTCTCCCCCTGGGGGCCACCAGTCGGCACTGTTTGACCGACGGCACCCTGAGGAGCCCCTCTCTGTGGGAACGTACTGGCCGGTAAGAGGCTACTGGTGGCAAAAGGCAGTCTCGTAGGTACCCAGGTCCTAAGCCATGGAGCGCTCTAAAGGTGGTAACCAATACCTTGAAGTGCACCCGGAAGACCACCAGGAGCCAGTGCCATGTCGCTCCCATAACCACCCACGCGGCCGCATTCTGGACCAGTTGGAGCCTCCGGGTGCTCCTCAAGGGGAGCCCCATGTAAAGAGCATTACAGTAGTCCAGGTGGGAGGTGACAAGGACATGAGTGACCGTGCATAACGAGTCCCGATCCAGAAAGGGACGCAACTGGCGAATCAGGCGAACCTGATAGAAAGTCCTCCTGGCCACAGCCGTCAGATGTTCTTCTAAACACAGCCGTGTATCCAGGAGGACACCCAAGTTGTGAGCCCTCTCCGTGGGGGCCAACGACTCACCCCCAATAGTCAGTGATGGCACCAACTGGCTATATCGGGACGTTGGAAACCACAGCCACTCGGTCTTGGATGGGTTGAGCCTGAGTCTGTTTCTCCCCATCCATTTAAAAGAACATACAAAAATGGCCAGCAAAGCACACAGCCTTATCTTCCCTAGAATGAGCATCAATGAACCTTGAAACTGTAAATTTATCAACATATGCCAGGCCATTAAACCCATCTGATGTTAATTGTGAAATTAGAAACTGATTCAGCCCCACTCGCTAAGAAGCCTTTAATGGAGAATTGGCTTAATTTAAGGAGAATTGTTGCATCCATCACTATTAAAGGTTTAAAATATTTATGAAATGAGAAGGCGGCATTGGAATGTTTGAACGGGAAGGGCTGTATTTCTAAATAACATCTGTTGGGAAGCAACAGGGAGGCTGACTCTTTTCTTCCATGAACTCTTTCCTAGGAGCCTCTAGCTGGCAACTGCGAAAAGCAGAATAGTGAACATAACGGGGCGCGATGCAATTGAGCTTGCCTTCTTTTATCTTCTTAATGGACAATGTTTACATTTTGATCTGCATCCAATTCTGCCTTTGGTTGTGACGGCGCATTCAGTTGAAAGAAATTGACATGCCACCATTTGCATTTAAACCTGATGAGGATCTAATTTGTGGAGAGACAACCCCCTCCCCTCCCCTCTCCTTCCTTTCCCTCCCCTCCCCTTCCCTGTTGTAGTAGCTCTTTGGGCTTCTAAAATCGGAAGGGTGACATGGTGTTTAAGCCTTGCAGACAGCTATAACTAGACTAGTGTAGGAAGTTAGCACCTCACCCCTTTAGGAAATATTAAAAAGGCAGAATATTATATTTCCCTGGTTGAGAAATGGAGAAACATGTTTAAAGACAAAGCAACTCCCACCTTCCTGCGCCCCCTCCTTTTGTTAATGGGCCAGAGGCAGCAACTCAATCTTTGACAATAGGACCCATCTGCAACACAATAGCAACAGAAACTAACACAATGGGACCCATCTAGGACAGAAACTCACCACATGGCACCTGGGAAGATTACATCAGCCGGCAAGGCTTTAAGACTCCCACCCCTTGGGAGTCTGACAACCAAGCAGGATACTCTTTCGGGGGGCCAGGAAGTTCAAAGCCAGAGAAAGCATAAAACCCAGGGTATCTCGCCTCTTTTCTGTTCAGGAACTCAAACCATGTGATCCTGTCCACCATTAAACCATCTTTCCAAGCAGTCTCCATGTTTCCAGTGTCTTTTTCCCCACTTGGAGCTGAACCCAGAAGGATATTTCTTCCAACACAAGTTTATTGTCATATTTGAGCATCCTCTGAAATGGGCCAGCTAGACGATACTCCAAGCATTCTACATTTCCTATTTATTTCCATTGTTTCTAATGATGATACTTTCCAACATGATGATGCTATTAGGGAAAACAGCGAAAGCGAGACAGATTCTGCCAGCTCTGTTCTTCGCTATTTTTGCTATCTGCTTAGCTTCTGTTGGAAGAAATATCTTTCTGGGTTCAGTTCCAAGTGGGGAAAAGGCACTGGATTCATGGAAGTTGCTTGGAAAGAAGGTTTATGGATGAACAGGATCACATGGCTTGGAGATCTTGGGCGAAAAAAGGGAAGAGATGCTGAGAGTCTCTGGGTTTTATACCCCCTTTGGCTTTGAACTTCTTGGGATCCTGATTGGTTGCTGTTGAGGTCATAGCTAGCTTTTTAGGTTGTCTGTGTGTTAACTGTGGTTGAATCTTGCTGGGTGATGCAATGAAGGGCAATTAAATTAATGTAGGTAATGCGGGTTCAGCTAGATGATCACTGAAGGACCCTCTTTATTCATAGTATTGTAAGAAAGAAAATGTGTTTGTTTGAGAGAAGCAAATGTATCTGGTTGGAAAAGTACAAAGTTAGCCACATTCCTTTGAAAGAGAAACATTATGTGGAGAGGCCCCTCTGCTGTCAAGAGATAGAAACATTTTGGTGATAAACAGTTTGGAGGTTAAAGAATCTAAGAATTATGACTGTTTGCCAAAGATAATGTAACAAATTTAGTAATTAGAAATGTCAATTGATGTAACGAATGTTTGTAACCCTGAAAACTGCTGAATTCACAGAATCCTTTGTTTGAAAATGTATAAGAACTGTGGTTTCAAATTCATAAGTTGTTCAGATCTTGAAGTATCAATACCAATCTGATCCTTATTGCAATAATAAACTGGCTCTGGTTGATCCGGAATGTTGTTTGGTCCCATCATTCCATAACAAAATGGCTGTGCCTGAAAGAGGTAGATCTTTGTTATGTAGAATAGACTGGCCCTGGGTTCGCTAATGGCCCATTGACAAAGGAGGGGTGGAGTTTCTGCCTAAAAGGGAAAATATTCTGCCGTTTTAATATTTCCTAAAATATTTCATTTTCCTAGGAGAGGGGTGGGTTTTCACTTCCTACACTTCCATTGAAGGAAAAAAAGGAAGTATGCCCGCCCCAGTCCTCCCCCTCACCTCCATTTGCACAGTAAGATGTTCAGTTATCCCATTCCGAAGATGTTCCGTTAATTAAAGAGCATAGTATTACCATGTCAAACACAGAATCTTCAATGGAGACTTCCTTAGAATGCCCTTTTGGAGTTTGTAGCAATAACCAGACACAATGCCTCTTGGCTTCTGATAAAATAAATGCAAAGAATCTTTCAGAACTGGAAGTGCGATGTCAGAAATTATAAATGCATCGGTTCAGAAATATTTAAGCAATGTGTTATTATTATGACAAATCCAGCAGGTTCTGACAGGTTCTGACCCGTTAGGTGAAGGTGGAAAATGCAATATGTATCAAGATAAAGATAAAGAATCAAGATAAAGAGATATGAAAGGAGCAAATAAGAGTATAGAATTAGATGAAGAAAGAATGTGAAATGCTTAAAGTTGCAAAAAAGAAAAAGAAAAAAAAGCAAATTGATATAAGCCTAAAATGCCAAAATGAAGAAGCTGAGAACTATTATTGATAACTACAGGGAGGAATAAGTTTAAATTAGTTTTAACAGTATTTTTTTTTAAAAAATTGTTCATCTATTACATATTGGGTTGTTTTAAAATTAGGGTTTCCCCTCTTCTCATTAAAAGAAAAACAAATAACTAGCATATTGCCTTACTAAATTTTTGGGACATCTTGTTATTTGCTAAGGATCCAAATGTTTTATCATAGTACCTATATCAATGCTGCCCAATAGTTCAAGTAAAAACTATTTGCTTATTTGTTTGCCAAATTTGTATATAGCCAAACCATCTAAAGCTGAGGAATATGAGACATTACCAGGGGTGAAATCCAGCAGGTTCTGACAGGTTCTGGAGAACCGGTAGCGGAAATTTTGAGCAGTTCGGAGAACCAGCAAATATCACCTCTGGTTGGCCCCAGAGTGGGATAGGAATGGAGATTTTGCAGTATCCTTCCCTTGCCATGCTTACCACGCCCACCAAGCCACACCACGCCCACCAAGCCACACCCACAGAACCAGGAGTAAAAAAAAATTGGATTTCACTACTGTGACAAACATTGGAGAAAGCTGAGATGCCTGTTAAGTTAGGTTTTCTCAGCTGGTTACATCATCCTCTGACTGCTTCTTAAGCTGGAGCCAACATGTTAAAGCAGTGTTTTTCAAACATGGCAATATTAAGATGTGGGGACTTCAATTCCCAGAATTCCCCAGCAAGTGTTGGCTAGGGAATTCTGGCAGTTGAAGTCCACATAGCCTAAAGTTCCCATGGTTGAGGAACACCATGTTAAAAGTAGATATTTGTCAACTTGAATAGCAGTGGCTATTAATTATGGCTCATCATATTACTATAGTATTATATTCATATTAATTAATACAGTAATGGTTTGTTGCACAGTCTGCCAGATGTTCAGTCTGGATCTTGCACGGGAGACTCCACTTATTGAGTTGGTCCCAAGGACATAAAACAGACAGATGTGGATGTTTGATGGTGTTACAGGTGGATATAAGCTATTCTGAGCAAAATTGATGGTGATTTTGTCAATGCCAGCGGTATTCAAGTGATGCTCCAGTTCAGTGGTGAAATCCAATTTTTTTTTTACTACCGGTTCTGTGGGCGTGGCTTGGTGGGCGTGGCAGGGGAAGGATACTGCAAAATCTCCATTCCCACCCCACTCCAGGGAAGGATACTGCAAAATCCCCATTCCCTCCCCACTCCTGGGGGAAGGATATTGCAAAATCTCCATTCCCACCCCACTCTGGGGGCAGCAGAGGTTGTATTTGCCGGTTCTCCGAACTACTCATAATTTCTGCTACCGGTTCTCCAGAACCTGTCAGAACCTGCTGGATTTCACCCCTGCTCCAGTTGTTTTGGGATTACTACTGGTGCTACCTTTGCTTTCTTTTGCCACAGTCCTTCTATTTCTATTTGCAGGTAACAGAAAAACAGAATAACAGAGTTGGAAGGGATCTTGGAGATCTTCTAGTCCAACCCCCTGCCCAAGCAGGAAGCCCTATATTATTGCAGGCAAATAGTTGTCCAATCTCTTTTTAAAACACACACTCAGTGGAACACACTCACAACTTTTGGAGGTGAGTTGTTCCACTGATTAATTGTTCTAACTGTCAGGAAATTTCTCCTTAGTATTAGATTGCTTCTCTCCTTGATTAGGTTCCATCCATTGCTTCTTGTCCTGCCCTGAGGTGCTTTGGAGAATAGCTTGACTTTTCTCTTTTTTTGTGGCAGCCCCTCAAATACCGGAAGACCACTATAATGTCACCCCTGGTCCTTCTTTTCATTAAAAGAAGACATATTCAGTTCCTGCAACGGTTCTTCATATGTTTTAGCCTCCAGTCCCTTAATTATCTTTGTTGCTCTTCTCTGCACTCTTTCTAGAATGCAGTCTTTGTATTTTGCTATGTTCTTCAACTTTTTCTCTTTTATCCTCCTTCCAGGTTCTGCCAGGTCCACTATCCAGGCATTTTTGTCTTATCAACAATTGTTAAATCTGAGCATTGTGTGGCAGGTGCCTGTCTAAATTCTAAAATCTCAGAACACTAGTCTCTTCATTTTCTATTACTTCCTCTATTTTATGGTCCCACCAGTTCTTGCTTGCAGGCAAATTGTATTTTTTATAGATCTTCCAGTGCACAATGGCACTATTGTTGCTGTGCCATTGTTTGTAATTGGTCTCTGCGATCTTCTTGCAACAGTTAACCAGGTGATCCCCCATTTTTCAGCTTCTTTGCAGAGGTGCCACTCGCTGTCTGTTGCCATCTTCCCAATTGTGGCTTTCTATGCATTTGTTCTTGTGCTGCCAGAATGAGCCCTTCTGTCTCTTCGTTCAACTTTTCTGCTCCCAGCCATTGCCAGGTCTTGTTATTATCTGTTTTCCCTGCTATATATATATATATATATATATATTTAAATATACTGTGCATGCATGAGTGGGCTGCTGGGGGTTTGCAGGGGTTCGGGAGAACCTCTAGCTAAGATTCTGTGCAGTTCGGAGAACCCCCTAATCCTACTCCTGGCTGGCCCCACTCACCCTGTCCCTCCCCTCCCAGGAGTCCTCACACGGCCCATTTTGGATGCAGGTAAGTGTAGGGCATGCAGGGAGGCTCGGGGAGGGTGAAAAATGGGCCTACTGGAGGTTCGGGAATGTCTGTTTCTGGCCTCCAGAGGACCTCCAGAGCTTGAGGAGGCTGTTTTTGCCCTCCTGGAGGCTCGAGGAAAGCCTCCGGAACCTGGGGAGGGCAAAAACACCCCTCCCCTGCCGTGGTGCAGGAGGCCAACTAGGCCACGCCCACCATGGCCACTCCCACCCAGCAACTGGGCAGAGAACTCCTTGCTAAAATTTTTGAAGCCCATCCCTGTGGACATGTTATACTTTGCCTTTCCATGCTTCTTTTCTTCATTTGGTCTTTCTTTTAGGCCAGTTTGGTCTCTCCAATATTCAGTAGGCCTCCCAGGTATACAGCTAACCCTCGACTTACAACCACAATTGAGCCCAAATTTTCTGTTGTTAAATGAAACATTTGCTAAGTGAGTTTTGTCCCATTTTACGACCTTCCTTGCCACAGTTGCTGAAGTGAATCGCTGCAGTTGATAAGTTAGTAACCCGGTTGTTAAGTGAATCTGGCTTACCCACTGACTTTGCTTGTCAGAAGGTCGGAAAAGATGATAACGTGACCTTGAGACACAGCAACGGTCATAAATATGAGTAGTTGCCCAGTGTCTGAATTTCGATCGCATCATCCTAGGGATGCTGCAAAGGTCATAACTCTGAAAAATGATCATAAGTCACATTTCCAGTGCCGTTGTAACTTTGGTCACTAAATGAATTGTTGTAAGTCGAGGACTACCTGTACTAGCTTCAGTACATCTTTTTCAATAGCCTTCAGACATTCTTCCAATGCCCTTTTTTTGCTTCTTCCATCATCTGACATACATGCAACATTCCAGATCCATCAATTTTCCTTGGTAAGTACAGAGTCAGTCAGCATCAATGGATGAACGGCATGATTCACTGGCATTATTTTTCTGGTCTTCCTATCCAAGGCTTTTAATTCTGCTTGAGTCCCATCAACTAGGCCAGCTGTGTATCTAATGTCTAGAACTGCCCAGGTGTTAATTGCCTTGATGGTGTTGCTGCCCCTGAGTTTGGAATGTAAGATTCTTTTAATGTAGTCATTGCTAACTTTTTTTCTTGACTTCAGTATGCTTGATGCTGTCACCTTGAAGGATGACCAGTTATTTGAAATGATTGCCTTCATCAAAACTTTTGATGTTATTTCTATACGGCATCTTGATTTCTTCAGTTTTCACTAGTTTTCCCTGTTTGATGGTGAACTTGGCACATTTGTCCAGTCCAACTCCGTTGCAATATCATGGCTTTACAGTATATATGGAAAATCTTGAGCAGCGATTCCAGGGGTGGGTTCTAAATTTTTTTACTACCGGTTCTGTGGGTGTGGCTTATTTTGTGGGCGTGGCTTGATGGTCATGTGACAATTCTTTAGGATTTAGCAGAGGTGCTGGTCTACCAGGCTTTTAACTGCTTGCAGAGCTACACCGGTCTACTCATTTGTTTTTGGAGGCACTGATCTACCCATTTGTTTTGGAGGCACCGGTCTACTCATTTGTTTTTGGAGGCACCGGTCTACTCATTTGTTTTGGAGGCACCGGTCTACTCATTTGTTTTTGGAAGCACCGGTCTACTCATTTGTTTTTGGAGGCACTGGTCTACCCATTCGTTTTTGGAGGCACCGGTCTACTCATTTGTTTTTGGAAGCACTGGTCTACTCATTTGTTTTTGGAGGCACTGGTCTACCCATTTGTTTTGGAGGCACCGATCTACTCATTTGTTTTTGGAGGCACCGGTCTACCCATTCGTTTTTGGAGGCACCGGTCTACTCATTTGTTTTTGGAAGCACCGATCTACCACCACACTACCTTTTAACGCTGATCAGCTGTAGGGCGGCCCTTTGAAGCCCCCTGGCAAGAGTTTAAACAGTTTTTTTCCTTCTAGCCGATCATCTGGGACTCAGGAGGCAGCAATAGATTGGGGGTGGGGCCAAATAAAAGGTAAGAATAACACGGGGTGTGTGTGTGTGTGTGCAGGGAGGTGGAAGGGCCCAGCTCTTGAACAAAGAGAACCGGTTCGGTGACGTCATATCGTCACCGCTACTGGCTTGGCCGAACCGGGCCGAACCGGGCGGAACCCACCACTGAGTGATTCCATTTCAGATGGTGGTTTTCCACACAGCTTCAGATTGTCCATGTAAAGGAAATGGGATGGGCTGGCAGATGTTTTTGATGTTTGATGGCCAAGGCCTGAGTTATTCAGTTTTGTTGACACAGGAACCAGTGCAATGACAAATGGTAGCAGTGATAGTGAATGTCCTTGGAACATTCCACTTTTGATATTAACCTCTCCCAATCTATCACCATTGACCTGCAACTGTGTCTTCCATTGTGCCATCAATCTTTGCACAAAGCCTCTGATGTTTTTAATGGATCCTGTTATTTCTAGGCACTTATCTAATCATGCGGTAGGCAGTCAAATGCCTTCTTGTAATCAGTACATGGTACATTCAAGTTAGTCTTTCTTCTCGTGCAATGTTCCCGAATCATCTTGACAATTAGGAGTTGATCTTTTGCTCCTTTGGTTGGTTGGGCTGTATCCTTTTTGTTTAGGTGGAAAGAGCTTGTTTTCAACTAGATGCTGTTGGATTGCATCAACTACCACACCAATAAGCAATCTGAAAGTTGTTGGTAAGCAGATAATTGGCCAGTAGCAGGATCTTTCATTATCAGGAAGATTTTGCCAGATGTGAGCCACTGTTCAATTTCACCTCCTTTTAGTAGGTTGTTAAACCGCTTGGCAATTAGTGTGTATAGATCAGTCAGATATTTCCAACCAAAAACTATGCAATTCATCGTCACTTGGTGCTGACCAATTTTGATCTTCCTTGCCCCTTTTCTCCACCATTTCTGCTGTTATTACAAGTTCTTTCAGCTTCTTTATTATTATTATTATTATCCACCTTCTTTAACCAAACAGTGTTCTTGTTATATTTCTTTGGGTTATCTCCAGAGGCGGGATTCACTTACCTTCCCTACCGGTTCGCAAATGTGAGTGCATGGGCCTTCCATGCATGCTCTTTGCTCTCTCTCGCACGTTCCACGCATGCGCACGGCCTCCAAAAAGTGGTGAAGTAGGATGGCATTACGTCTGGGTGGGTGGGCGTGGTCTACCGCAGTTGCCACTACCAGTTTGCCTGAACCGGACAGAACCGGCTGAATCCCACCACTGGTTACCTCATATCTGTCGGAACAGGACTTTTCGGCTCGGTCTCTTCGCCTTGCCTGTTTTGCCTTGAGGTTTTCACCTCTGGGTTATTAGCCACAAACCAGGAGTGCTTCCCTTTGAACTGGGGGAACGGTAAGGGGCGGGAACGGAGCGCTTTTACAATTTCCTTTTCTTCCTTTCTAAATCTTGAATGGGATGTTTGCCACCATCTCCTTCCCTTTTTTTGGGGTGGGAATCAATGCCGTAAATTATTCATTGTCATTAGTTAGTGATTCTGATATCTGGCCTGAAAAAGGGTTCCTCCTTTTCTTGAAAAATAAGCCAGAGGTGGAAGTCCCCCCACCTCCTTCTCTCTCCCATTTCACTAAGGCTGTTCCTTCCTTCCTTCCCCCTCTAGCTGATTTGTTGGGGCCCTAACTGTCCCAGGTGTCAAAAAACCTAGGATGAAACCTCCTTCTGTGTATGGGCTGTGGCGAAGCACCTGGGAGGGAGTGGCCGTGGCCATTGTGCCAAGGAGAAAGACTGGTGGAAGGCCAGCCAAGGAGAAAAGTTTGTGGCTAATAACCCAGAGGCAAAAACCTCAAGGCAAAACAGGCAAGGCGAAGAGACCGAGCTGAAAAGTCCTAGATCCCATATCTGTGCCCAGAACTGTCTAGCCACTGTGTTCTTTGAGGGCTTGGTTTCCTTTTACTTCTAACGCTTCCAAACATCCTTGTCTTCTCCAGTGAATTCCCTCACATGACATGGCCAAAGTAAGTGAGACGCAGTTTCGTGATTTCTGCCTTTCTGGGGATATCATAATCTGCCTTCTTGATTGAATCTTGACGTATCTTGTGTGGGATGCCTTGTGAGGGGAATCTCTCAAAAGAGATTTGCTAAATTTGTTAAGCGTATGACAAATTATTAATAAATGTTAGATACATTACAGTGAGGAGGTGTGTAAATGGTAGATACAGGAGATTCATTCATATCCAGCCAGGCAGTAGAAAATAAAGAAATCTGCCATCTGTAAATGCTGTGCAATGTTTGTGGACTGTAACGCCTTCAGACTGACAACCAATTTCATAATATCCTAAGAGGGGAGGAAAAAAAAACTTTGATGCTTGTATGGATACAGAACAGAATCAGATATCCCAATCTTCCATTAGTCATCTAATGATACCTCTGAGGAAAGTGTAAGGCAACTTAGAATAATCACAGAATTCTTTTTCTGATACGATATTGAATTCTTTTCATTCTGAATGCCTTCAGAAACAGAGATGGAGAAGGAATGAGACTTCGGAGAATGCCGAAGGAAAGACTTGGGATTTTTCAAACCGGGGTGAAATGCGACCGGTTCGCTCCGGTTCGGGAGCAAACAGGTAGTGATCAAAACTAACAGTTTGGGTGAACTGATAGTAAAAAAATGCTTTAAAAAGTAAAAAAGATGGTTCTGACGATCAGAGCTGTGCCGAGTGATTGTCGGAACCTTTTTAAAAAACTTTTGTAAAGCATTTTTTTTACTATCAGTTTGGGCGAATAGTTAGTAAAAAATGTTTAAAAAGGTAAAAAAAAAAAGAGTTGGCCACATCTACCCTGAAGCTGAAGAGGTTGCAGAAAAATGTGCTTTTAGAAGCCTCTGACGATCCCAGCTGAGCTGCACGATCATCAGAGGCTTTTTTTTTTACTTTTAAAAGCATTTTTTTCGGCGGAAGAGGTTGTAGAAAAAATGCTTTTAAAAGTAAAAAAAAAAGCCTCTGATGATTGCGTGGCTCAGCTGGGCAATTGGGGGGGGGCAGGGATTTTTGCTACCAGTTCTCCGAACCACCCGCCACCATCGCTACTGGATCGGGTGATCCGGTCCGAATCGGGAGCATTTCATCCCTGATGTAAGTCAAAGTCTATCTGTACTGATTGCTTCTTAATATATAACCATGTCATTGTACAGATCAAGGGCTGACAGCCACCATCTTAACTATAGGTAAAAGGCTCCCTATATGTATAAGAAATGGTCTCTCTCTCTCTCTCTCTCTCTCTCTCTCTCTCACACACACACACACACACACACACAAACTGTAAAAGAAAAAGGCTAGATTATATCTTTCTTTCCAGCATACTAATTATGAAAATACCTAATAGCTTTTTTATGCGGCACATAAATGCTTATATTTAAATGTTTCCTTTCCAGTTTGTAATCTGAATTGATACAATCGAGGTGCAAATTAATGTGCCATATATCGAGCATTAATACAATTGAGAGAGTCCAGCGATATTTCACGAGAAGAGACCTCCACTCCTCTGCTCGCAACAGAATGCCTTATGCCACCAGGCTTGAAATGTTGGGCTTAGACAACTTAGAACTATGCCGCCTTCGGTCTGACCTAAGTATAGTACACAAAATTATCTGCTACAATGTCCTACCTGTCAATGACTACTTCAGCTTCAACCGCAACAATACAAGAGCACACAATAGATACAAACTTAAGGTAAACTGCTCCAAACTTGATTGCAGAAAATTTGACTCCAGCAACAGAGTGGTCAATGCCTGGATTGCATTACCTGACTCTGTGGTTTCTTTCCCAAACCCCCAAAACTTTAACCTTAAACTGTCTACTGTTGACCTCCCCCCATTCCTAAGAGGTCAGTAAGGGGCGTGCATAAGCGCACCAACATGCCTACCGTCCCTGTCCTACTGTCCCCATTTATTCATATCCATTTCCTGTGTTCGTATTCATGTTTATACTTATACCTGTTATCTCGTACTTGTTTGACAAACTAAATAAATAAATAAAATAAATATGGAACTAATGGGATGCCAATTCTTCACCATCTATGGGCAGAGGGCATCTATGCAAAAACATCCCAGTAATGGCGTCAAATGGGAAATGTATGATCTACTTGAGTCATTTGTAAATCAGTCATTTGAAGAAAAAAAAAGATTTTTGTCTCACGATCTTCCTTACATGCCTCGACTCAGAAATAAGTCTGGTTGAATCTCATTAATGGTTGCAATTCATCCCTGGGTCCCAGAAAGACTTTGGGACAGTTTACAATACATTAAAAGGCTTTATGAAAATAAACCCACAATAAAACGCAACAGCTTGAAGAATACTTTATTTGTTAGTTTTTTAGATTATAAAGCCACATGACTCCAAAATGAATCTGAGCCGCTTTACAATTGTTAAAAGACTTCATAATTTAAAAAGAAAAAGGAACATGATTGCTTTTAACAAAACGACATAAATAACATCCAGGGGGAAAAAAAACCCCATGAGCTCCACCAACATTCCAATTTCAGTCCTAGGGAGAGAGCCAGGCCTTTAAGACAAGGGTCACCAACCTTTCAGACCTCAGGGACCACTACATTCATAATTTTAAATCCCGCAGATCACTAATATGATCTGCCTAATGACCAGCTGGGTGGACGTGGCTAGGTGGGCATGTGACATGGGTGGGCATGGCCAACTCGATGTCACTCACATCAAGGGGTGCCTCGCCAGCCTCTACTCGCCCCTCCCCTCCCAGTCACTCCTCGCCTCCCCATCCAGGCTCCTTAGGGCCCCAATAGGAAGCAGTTGTTGGAGCTAAGCAGCCACCATGAGAAAGAGTTGGCAAAACAGCTCAGTTCAAATTGGATCTGACTGAGAAGGAGGCTCAGCAGAAGCACCTCACTGAGGATTATGAGCATAGACTTTCCAAGCAGAGGGAAGACCTGCGGGAGTGCAAGGCCAGGTACCGGTATCTGGAGGCTCAGCGGGCTGAGATGGTCAGCCAGTTCCAGGCCATGATGCAGTCCCACTGGAACGAGGCCCTCCGGCTCTTCGCCACCAGCGGCGCTTCCCTCCAGCCTTCGCCAAAGCCCCGCACCAGGAGGCTGAAACAGACCCCAAATCAGAATTTCTGCCCTCCTCCGACCCACATAAAAGGACCCCAAAGGGGGAGACTCTCTGCAGCAACACAAACATTCATTGCACGTATCCGTCCCAGGGGCCGTAGTTTGAGGAAACCTGATTTAGTGCAATATAAAAAATGCAAATAATTTTTCTGCGGACCACCAAAATTTTCTCGTGGACCACCAGTGGTCCACAGACTACCAGTCAGTGACTACTGCTTTAAGAAATACTTGAAGGCTGTTTTTGGAATCCATACAGAAATGCCCCTTTTCCCTTAAGTTTTTTATTTTGCTTCAAGTTCTCAATTTAGTCTGCAGATCTAGGCTTTCTGACTGCCTTTCATCCAGATTTGGTCCCACTGATTTTCAATCCAACTGCTGCTAATTCAAGATTATCAAGGGAGGAAGGTCTCAGACCGCCACAAAAATGCGTAAATCAGCTTGATAGATCTTCAGAGTTTAGGAACTCTGCAGCGAAAGAGCCACCACTGAGAAGGCTCCGCTTATTCTTGATGACTTGTCTTCAAGAAATCTCCCAGATTTCATGCTACTTTTCACATATTATGGATACTGATCCCCGTATTTAAAAAGCAAGTCTATAAAATTAAGCTGTGGCATGCATATAATTCCTTGCCTCTTAGCTGGGTAGAGAAATATTCAAAACTATATGTAGCTGCCTAATTCCCTGTTGGAAGATCTTCTCAGAGTCATCAAAAGCAGCTTCTAGTCAACTTCTCATTTCTTTTTCTACTTGAAGAGCTAAGAGAGAGAGAATATTAAAGCGGAACAATACTTTTAATATTAGATCTGCTTCAAATCATCTTTCCTTTTATGTATTAAGCATAGCATTCTCAAAACACCGCCTCAGGGGGATCTAGTTTTAACCTACTGCTCAAAAATTTCAGGGCTGAGCCAAAACAGTTTCATTTGTGCGCTGAACTTATTTTCTTTCTGATATGACTCCCCTACAAAATTTTGAAAGACCAGCCGATCTCTCAGCAAACATTAATGATGTTATTCAGTATAA
The DNA here is from genome assembly GCA_012654045.1 of Ptyas mucosa. NCBI lineage: Eukaryota > Metazoa > Chordata > Lepidosauria > Squamata > Colubridae > Ptyas > Ptyas mucosa. Next base: position 13,140,879 of record WNWU01000049.1, on the reverse strand, counting down.
TAATAATAAAGTAATACAACTATAAATAAAAGGCAGAGCCTAACTGCAGACAGCTAGCTTTATTCACAAAGGGTAGCTTTGCAAAGCTCTTTGGGATTTTAAAATATGAAAGGGTTTGCAACCAAGACAACGTAACATGAATAATGTTTCAAGAAAAGAAGATATCCTCAGACACAGCAGAATTAGTGCTTTCTCATAGATTATCGATTGTTGTTTAATACTATCTCTTAAAATATATTTGACATTATTGTCAATGCTACTTTTAGGATATTGATCTGCTTCAGGTCCTAGTAGAAGCTGCAATGCACAATCTCCATAAAGTGATGCAAACTGGAAAAAAAATATATTGCTGCTTTGGAATTGTGTTGTTTTAAAGTGACCAATCGTCCTCCTTTAGGGAGGACAGTCCTTCTTTTGTAAGTTCTGTCCTCTCTCGAAAAGCGTCCTCCTACACGTCCTCCTTTTCGATATTTGAAGACTAATCTGTAAATCTCCGTGTTCGATCGATGCCGATCCGATCCGTTGCGTGTGATGTGATGTATTTGTATTTGACATGATGATCCGTCAAGGCTCGGTACAGTGCGGCGAGATGCGATTATGAGACGCATGCGCTCCGCGCAGGAGAATTGTTTTGAGAGAGTGTGCCGCGCGCAAGTGGCTTTGTTTACTTCTTACCGAAAAACGACACGGCACACATGCACGCATTAGACTCATTGTCGCAATGAATAAAATGTTTCTTTTATTTACGATATTTTTTCTTCTTCGATTTATTTGTGTCCTTCTTCTCATTGTAAAAAAAAGTTGGTCACCTTAGTTGTTTTATTTGGTGACTATTTCTGTGACTTTTGCAAATCTGATACAAGTTTGAAAAGGTGGATTTCTCCAGAGGGTCTGATCCACCCCTCTTTTGTTTTGTGATCTGTCTTGCCTGAATTGCAGTAACGGAAACACTTCTCCTGGCCTTGGCCAAGCAGGAATGGGGCCCCTTCTTTCCATTACAAATTCTCTTTAATACAACTGGGAAGGGATGGGCTTCAAAAATTTTAGCAAGGGGTTCTCTGCTCGGTTGTGTTGTGTCTTCGGCTCCCGAGCCCAGACCTCCGGAGGAAGAATCCTCCGAAAGTGAAGAGGAGGAGGAGGCAAGGGCCTCCTCCCCTGGGCCGTCTGGTTTGGCACCACCCCAGGCCCCAGCTGAAAGCCCTGTGGAAGAAAGCTCCTCTGAGTCAGATGTTAATGAAGAGAGGGAGTGGATTAATCCCAGGTGGCGATGATCAGAGAGACGGGCTCAGCAAAGGAGTGGGTGGGGCCGAGCACGAGGTGATGAGTCACAAAGCCAACGCCCCACAAGGTATAAAAGGAGCTGACCTTACCTTGTTGGCTTTTGTGACGAATAAAGTTTTAACCTGACTGCTTGTGTCCTGAAATACTGCAGCAGAGAAGTGTTTTCTTTTAAACTCGTATTGGACATAAATACTTGGAACCTTATCAGGGACTGGCCGTGGCAACTCAAAACAACAGCTGTCGTTATCTCTCCCGGGCTCGCTGCCAGCTTGTTGTTTATGGATGGTAAATAAACAACTTCTGAATACTTCTGTTCGAGTGTGTGTGCTTGTCTGGGCTTCTGAAGCAGGGAGGGGACAGAACAGGTTGCTGGGTGGGTGTGGCCATGGTGGACATGGCCTAGTTGGGCTCCTGTACCATGGGGGGCATTTTTGCCCCCCCGAGTTCTGGAGGCTTTCCTCAAGCCTCCGGGAGGGCAAAAACAGCCTCCCCAGGCTCCGGAGGCCCTTCCTGATCTTCCAGTAGGCCCATTTTTCGCACTCCCAGAGTCTCTGCGCATACCTTGCACTTACCTGCATCCAAAACGGGCCGCATGGGGACTCCTGGGAGGGGCAGGGTGGGAGGACCCAGCCAGGAGTGGGATTTGGGTGTTCTCCGAACTGCACAGAATCTTAGCTAGAGGTTCTCCCGAACCCCTGCGAACCCCCAGCAGCCTACCCATGCAACTGGAGAACCCATTAAGAGAAGATAATTTGTGTGGTCACTTTCGACACCCAGGAATAGTCCAAGATGGCAGCCATGATGATGCAATCAAAATGCTGCCTGAATTTTTAACAACAGAATGTACGGTAGTAGAGACTAAACTGATTTTAAACTTGATATCAGCAGCTAGGTTGCTGATTGCACAACATTGGAAGAAGGACTCTTTGCCTACTATTGATGATTGGATACTGAAGGTGACGAACTTGGCGGAAATGGCGAAAATTTCAGTGTACCTGAAGGACCATACTCAAGAAAGATATTTACGGGAATGGAGAAGATGGATTGATTATATTCAGAATAAATACCAGACAAGAAAATATCAAATAGCTTATGAATAAATGCCAATTTGAGATGTATTGTGTTATTTATAGTGGAGTTCAGGTTTTAGGGGAGAATTATTACTTTAAAGTTAGTTAGTTTAATTTAGCTTATGATTGTCAATTGATTTACCCTGTATTTTGCTCTGGGAAGTCAGGGGGGGAGGGGGGGAGGGGAAAAGGGAGGGAGGGGAAATGATGAATGACAATTTATTATGTAATGTTTGGTTGTTTGAATTATAAAAAAATAAAACACTTTTTATAATAAAAAAAATGCTGCCTGAATTTTATATGCCTCACATCAATTCAGCTGCCATCTTGACTTTCTTACACATGCTCTGAAGACCCTGAGTAGATGGCCATAGTTCCAAGTTCACCACAAATTTCAATCATATAACTTGGTAAGCTGGTACAGGTAGTCCTTGACTTACAACAGTTCGTTTAGTGACTGTTTGAAGTTACAGTGGCACGGAAAATGAGTGCCTTATGACCATTTTTCACACTTATGACCGTTCATGGTCACCTGATCAAAATTCAGACACTTGGCAACCGATTCATATTTATGACGGTTGCAGTGTCCTGTGTCATGTGATCATCTTTTGTGACCTTCTGACAAATAAAGTCAATGCGAAAGCCAGATTCATTTAACAAAGGCGTAATTTAACAATTGCAGTGATTCACTTAAGAAACGGGACAAGAAAAGTCGTAAAATGGGGCAAAACTCATTTAACAAATTTCTGACTTGGCAACATACATTTTGGCAGAGATGAAATGCTCCCGGTTCGGATCAGATCGCCCGATCCGGTAGCGATGGTGGAGGGTAGTTCAGAGAATCTGTAGCAAAAATCCCTGCAACCCCCACCCCCATGCCCAGCTGAGCCGCACGATCATCAGAGGCTTTTTTTTTTTTACTTTTAAAAGCATTTTTTCTACAACCTCTTCCAATGAAAAAATGCTTTTAAAAGTAAAAAAAAAAAGCCTCTGTTGATCCCGCGGCTCAGCTGGGATCGTCAGAGGCTTTTCAAAGCATTTTTTTCTGCAGTCTCTTGGCCAAAGAGGTGGTAAAAAAAACGCTTTGAAAAGTCTCTGACGATCCCAGCTGAGTTGCCTGATCGGCTGGGATAGTCAGAGAGGTATTTTTAAAAAAGCCTCTCTGATGATCCCAGCTGAGTTGCCTGATGGGCAGAGGCTTTTCAAAGCATTAGAAAAAATGCTTTGAAAAGTTAAAAAAAAAAAAGTTGGCCACGCCTACCCAGTCACATTACCCCCCACCACCACCACCAAGCGCCGCCCACAGAACTGGTAGTAACAAATTTTACATTTCACCCCTGCATTTTGAGCTCCGTTGTGGTCATAAGTCGAGGATTACCTGTTTTCCCATCATCTCCCTCTTTAAGCTGATCCAAGAGATCGGGAAAGCAACTTTGGCTTTCTGTATTCCTTTGGCCTCCTTTCTCTCAGCATTGTGGCAGCCAAACATCACAGGGCAGGTAAACATAATGGGAAGCTATTACCAGGTGAGCAATTATGTTTAAATAGTACCAGGGGGGTGAGTAGGTGGCATACCGATTGTGGTTGTGGCAAGAGTCTTGATTCATTTGAATGTTCAGGCTCACTTTTTCCGGCTGTCACCAGGCTCCCTCTGCAGTTGTCACAACATGCCATTCCCCATCAGTAAATAAACAATAATAGGCCTATGCAGGAGGCACACATCTGCTTGTGACAGTAGCAGGGAAAGAGCGAGACGAATGAATATTTCTTTTTAAAAATCCGTGCCCCAACTCGGTTGAAAGATTGTCAGCGAGTGACTGCATTGATGGGAAACAGTCCTTTCATTAAAGGGCCATAGTCTGTAAAGGCATTGTTATTTCTGGAGCAGGATGTTCCACTTGATGGATTGCCCTAAATTGTTTTCAAAAAAAAAATAAACCAAAAACATATGAAACGCTCATAAAAAGTAATTTGGCGATTCAACGGAAATTATTTGCTTAACCGATTCACAATTCTTGGCTAATTCTGCTAGCTAACTCTGCCCACAGTCTGGAGTTCAATCCTGACAGTGCTCGAGGTCGACTCAGCCTTCCACCCTTCCGAGATCGGTAAAATGAAGATCCAAATTGTTTTTTTTTTCCAAAAAAGTTTTTATTTTTATTTCTCATAAACATATTTACACGTACAGTCATTTATCCACCATTTTTCATTCACCTTATCTTTTAACTTTCATTTTTCATTTTTACTTATTCAGGGCTGCTCTTTTACCATTTACCATTCTTTATTTTGCCACAACCTTTCTTCTTCTCCTTCCCTTCTTTCCTTCCTCTATCTCCTCCTACTTTCTTCGTTCTTCCTCTCCTTCTCTTTCCTACTTCCCCTTCCCTTCCCCCACTCCTCTCTTCTTCCCCCTTTCTAACCTTCTCTCCTACTCCTCTTTCCTCTCCCTTTTCTTCCTCTCCTTTTCTCTTTCTTCTCTCTCTCCCTCTCCTCTCTTCTCCCTTCCTCTCTCTCTACTCCTTCTCCCCTCTCTTCTTGTTTCCCTTTTCAGTTCAATCTAGAATGATATTCAAGCAGCCCCAATTTTCTATTTATCTCTATTCTCATTTCAATTTCTTATTTGATTAATATTTATAACTGTTTCATATTTATATGAAATATATTTATGTCTGATTATTTTCTCCCACCTTTTCTCTATCTATTTTATCTCTATACCCTTATTCATATTTCCTTTCTAACCAATCATAAAATTTATCCCATGTCCTGAAATACATCGACTCCTCTTTATCTTTTATCCTCAATGTTAATCTATTCATTTCTGCACATTCTAAACTTTTCTTTATAATTTCTCCTTCCAACGGGATTTTATCTGCTTTCCAATCTTGTGCAAATAAAATTCTAGCAGCTGTTATTATATCAACAATCAAATATGTATCTTCTTTACTATAATTCTCTGGTCAAATTCCCAAATTGAGGATCCAAATTGTTGAAGGAAATATGCTGACTTTGTAAACTGCTTAGAGAGGGCTGTGTTGTGGCTCCGACCCCCGAGCCCATCGTATCGGAGGAAGAAGGCTCCGAACATGAAGGAGAGGAGCCGGCCAGGCCTCCCTCTCCCGGCCCCTCCTCTCTGGCAATTCCTCAGGTGTCGGCTGAAGGAGAGGAGATTGGCCAGGAGCCAGGTGTCTCCGATCTGTCGGAGAGTGATGAGGGAGACAAGTTGTGGCTGGATCCACGCCAGTGTCGGCGTGCTAAACGGTCACAGCAGATGAGGAGGCGTGCCAGAGATTGAGCTAAGTCACTGGACCACACCCCACAGGCTATATAAGGGAGGGTGATGGCCATTCCGGCTCTGTGATGGACAAAGCAAAAACTCTGGCGAGTCACTTGCCCTTTTGGATGAACAAAGCCTCATCTGTTGGGGATTTCTGTTACTGGACTACTTCAAACTGTCTGTATTTCTGTGTTATCTGGTGAAGGGACAACCCCTCCTTCTTGAAGTAAAAGCTCTTGGCAGGCAGCTGCTGCGTTGCTGCCAAGTTTTGATAACGAACCTTTGACTGTTTTGAAACAATTATTTAACCCTTTGGGGTGGGTGTTTGTGTGTGTGGGAGACGGGGACAGAACAGGCTGTAGAGCATTATGGAGTGGTATATAAGTCTAAGTGCTATTGCTGTTGCTACTTCTGAACTGCAAAAGCAGTACGAACCAATTTCCAAAACTAAAGACCCCTTAGAAAATTTGCACAATCTAATATATCTGTGTGTAGAAAGGTATGATGATTTGTTATACATAGTCTGCATTCCTTAAAATCTGGAAATTTTGTGCCTTCACGTTGCCTTCTTAATTGAATTGCCTTCAATTCAAGAGGTGAGACTGTCACACCAAAGTGTGTTGCCCCAATAATGGGAATGGTTGTTTGGATTAAAGTTATCGCTTCTCTTCTAGAGGTTTCCCATTAATGAATGGATACAAGTGATTTGCAATGCAAGTCAAGGCTTACTGAATACAGAATAACAAGGCTGGTAGGGACCTTGGAGATTTTCTAGTCCAACCCTCTGCTCAAGCAGGAAACCATATACCATTTCTGACAAATGGCTGCCGAATCTCTTCTTAAAAACCTCCAGTGATGGAATACCCACAACTTCTGAAGGCAAGCCATTCCACTGATTGCAGGGGTGGGGCTGCTGGGGGTTCGCAGGGGTTCGGCAGAACCTCTAGCTCAGATTCTGTGCAGTTCGGAGAACCCCCAAATCCCACTCCTGGCTGGTCCTGCCCACCCCACCCCGCCCCTCCCAGGAGTCCCCATGCGGCCTGTTTTGGAGGCTCAGAGAGGGTTAAAAATGGGCCTACCGGAAATTTGAGAAGGCTGGAAATGGGCCCGTTTAGGGCCTCCAGAGCCTGAGGAGGCCATTTTTGTCCTCCCGGAGGCTCAAAAAAAGCCTCCGGGATCCCTCTCACAGTTATTGCTGTTGAGCCACGTACCACATATTATTTTGTTGTTGTTAGTTGCGCAGTCGTATCCAACCCATTGCGACCCCATGGACAACATTCTTCCAGGCCTTCCTGTCCTCTACCATCCTCTGGAGTCCATTTAAGCTCATGCCGACTGCTTCAGTGACTCCATCCAGCCACCTTGTTCTCTGTCGTCCCCTTCTTCTTTTGCCCTCAGTCTTTCCCAGCATTAGGCTCTTCTCCAGTGAGACTTTCCTTCTCATTAGGTGGCCAAAATATTTGAGTTCCACCTATTCTATACCTGTGCATTTGGTTTTTCTTGCTTACAATTACATTTGGTAAAAACATCTTCGTAATAGGCACATAATTGTCATCACCGCTGTAAAAGAAACATTAAACGTTCAGAAAGAAAGCAGTTACCTCCCTTTGTTCTATTTGTATGGAGATTTTTTTCTGTGGAACCAGATAGAAATGATTGGTTTGACATTCCACATTTTTCTTTTCTTTTTTCCCAGACTTAATTTGTGTAGAAAGAATCAGTTTGAAAATAATGCAAGCCACGGTATGTGCCGTACATTGTTAGCAATGAATTTGAGTTTAAATCTCCTTGAGTTATTTCAGCATTGGCTCAAAGCGATTCCACAGATAAGCTTTTGGGGTCACTGGGCAAGGACCTCAGATTCTTCCTTCATATTGCCATCAGAGGCGGGTTGTGTTAAACCATCATCTTCTGCACGCTTTTATGACTCTTATATAATTTTATCTTATTGCGGTACGGAGATTTGCAGAGATTAGAGGGGTGTGTGCAGTGGAGAAATCTAAAATTTGTTACCACTGGTTCTGTGGGCATGGCTTAGTGGGGGGGCGGGTTCGGTGAAGAGGTTGTAAAAAAATGCTTTCAAATTCAAAAGCCTCTGACGATCCCAGCTGAGCTGCCTGATCGGCAGAGGCTTTTTTTCTTTTAAAAGCCTCTGCCGATCAGGCAACTCAGCTGGGATCGTCAGAGGCTCTTAAAAGCATTTTTTTCTACAACCTCTTCAGAGGTATTTTTGTAGAAAAAAAGCTTTTAAAAGCCTTTGACGATCCCAGCTGAGCCGTGCGATCATCAGAGGCTTTTTTTTACTTTTAAAAGCATTTTTTCGGCTGAAGAGATTGTAGAAAAAAATGCTTTTAAAAACAAAACAAAAAAGCCTCTGATGATTGCGTGGCTCAGCTGGGCATGGGGGCAGGAATTTTTGCTACCGGTTCTCCGAACCACCTTCCACCATTGCTACTGGATCGGGTGATCCAGTACGAACCGGAAGCATTTCACCCCTGAGTGTGGGTATGTCTATCTATAGAAATAGCAATAGCACTTAAGACTTATATACCACTTCACAATGCTTTACAGCACTCTCTGAGTGGTTTACAGAATCATCATATTGCCCCCACAATCTGGGTCCTCATTTTACCAATCAGGAAGGATGGAAGGCTGAGTCAACCTTGAGCCAGTGAGAATTGAACTGCTGACAGTGGGTAGAGTTAGCATACTGCATTCTAACTGCTGTGCCACCATGGCTCTCATATATCTATATATCTATCTATATATCTTCTATATAGCTATATTATCTATATCATCTATATCCATCTACACATGTATCTCGTAACATAAAACATGGGGAAAGGTGGGAAGTTCTGATGTTCAGTGATATTTCACGAGGAATATTGTTCGAGAGGGATTCAACTCTAGCCATATACCGGTAATACAAAAAAAGCAGCATCACAAAACTCTGGTAACCAGAGCCAAATATTTCCCTCCTTATTAGTCTGGTTTTCCTTGCAATTCAACAATTATCAATTTTTGGCAGCCAACAATAAGTGCTAGAGGTGATATGTTCTGATATTGTCAAATGACCCAAAGGATGATAAGCCTAAAACCTGTAATTCAGATTGTTCTTTCCTTTGAACCCTTCTCTCCAACTCCTTGCTCTTCTCTTTCCTTTGCCTTATCTCTCCTTGAGGATCTAGTGATGCTTTTAATCTACCACCCTACAAGTTTGTCTTCAGCTGCTAAACTCACCATTCACATTACAATCAGCTTTTCTTCTGATTTACCCTGCTACATGCACATTTTGAAAAATGTGATTTTGCTTAGTGATGCAGGCCGAAAGTTGTGGCTCTGGATATATTGAAGTTTCCCTCACATGCTTCCTGTATGTACAACCAGCATTGCGGAGTACTTTAGTGCAGACATGTGGGTGCAACTCAAGAGTAGGCTGCTGGGGGTTCACAGCAGTGGGGGGTTTCAAATATTTTTACTACTGGTGCTGTGGGCGTGGCTTGGTGGGTATGGCGTGGCAGGCGTGGCTTGGTGGGCATGGCAGAGGAAGGATACTATAAAATCTCCATTCCCACCCCATTCCAGGGAGAGGTTACTACAAAATCCCCATTTCCTCCCGATCAGCTGGGATTTGGGAGGCAGAGAAGAGAGATGGGGGCGGGGCCAGTCAGAATTTTTACTACCGGTTCTCTGAATTACTCAAAATTTCCACTACCGGTTCTCCAGAACTGGTCAGAACCTGCTGAAACCCATCTCTGGTTCACAGGGGTTCAGGAGAACCTCTAGCTAAGATTCTGTGCAGTTTGGAAAACCCCCAAATCCTACTCCTGGCTGGCCCCGGCCCGCCCACTCCTCCCAGGAGTCCCCACGTTGCTCATTTTGGATGCAGGTAAGTGCAGGGTGCGTGTGGAGGCTCAGGGAGGGCTAAAAACGGGCCTACCGGAAGTCTGGGAATGCCAGAAATGGGCCCATTTCCGGCCTCCAGAGGGCCTCCGGGGAGGCTGTTTTTCCCCTCTTGGAGTCTCGAGGAAAGCCTTTGGAGCCCGGGGAAGGCAAAAATGCCTCCTCCCACTGTGGTGCAGGAGGCCGATTAGGCCATGCCCACCATGGCCATGCCCACACAGCAACCAGGCAGAGAACCTCTTGCTAAAATTTTTGAGGCCCACCCCTGGTGCAACTTATTTCGGGCCAAGGGCCACTCTTGGCAGAGGTGTTCACAGGGAGGGTCAGAAAAGTCAAGCTACCTGTTACAACCACATAACAGAGGCCTGCGTCTTTTTTTTTTTATGTGTGTGGTGTGTGTATGAAGCACTCAAAGAAGGGTGTGGCTTCTGTGGCCTTGCTGTGGCCACTGTCTTGATTTTTTCCACACGCCTAAACGTCATCGTGTTCAGTTGTGTTCTCTGACTGGATTTCACTCATAGGATATATAGCAATGATGGCTAATCTTATTGCCGTCACGTGCCAAAAGCGGGGGGAGCAAGGGAGGTCGCCCACGTGTGTGCCCATACCCATAATCCAATGCGCCCCACCCCTGCGCATGCATGCCCCCCTGCTTTTAGCACATGATGGCATGGTGGGCCTGGTAGGCCCGTTTTTCACCCTCCCCAGGCTCCAGGGGCTTTCTAGGAGCCTAGGGAGGGTGAAAACAGCCTTCCTCCCCGGAGGCCGGAAACACCCCATTTCCCAACTTCCAGTGGGACCGAAAGGCCCAAAAATCAGTTGGCCGGCACACACATCCGCACTAGAGCTGAGCTACGGCAACACTCACGTGCCCACTGATATGGCTCCTTGTGCCACCTGTGGCACCCGTGCCATAGGTTCGCCATCAAGGATATATAGTATCAAGACTGACACACACAGAGGCGAATTGCTGTCAACGTTCATCGGTGCCCGCACAATAGCATGAAAAGGGGAAAAGTTGTACTTGACCTCCTGCAAAATCCAAACTCTACAAAGGCGCATTTTCCTGCCAAATAAAACCACTTGTCCTTGTGAAACTCCATCATCAGAAACTCTTCAGAAAAGCATCCGACCTTTTCTCATGGCTTTCAAACAAGGATGCTCATCTCTGAGCTAATGCCGTTCCACTCTAGTCAACGTTATTTAAAAAAGACGTTCGGTGAGATTTTCATGGGAAGAAGAACATTAGCCCCAGTGTAGCATATAAAGTCTTAAATGGCCGTTTAAAAAAATCAGTTTTCTGAAACCCAGTCTGTATACAGATCTGACGTGTGTTCGCGGGCACTTTAACGAAACAGAACTGCTCATCTTACCAACAAAGTACAGGACCCAAACAAATGTAGAATGACAATTTATTTAGATTGACATTAATGAATGAATATCAATATTTTCTTTGTTCAGTCTGTCATATAAAGTATTTAGCTTTGGAGCTAAATTTGAGGTAGGGGAGGGAGCCAATCTTATTAGATGGTGCTAATTAAAACTAGCCAAGGTAGATTTCCATAGAACTCCACCCACACATTTCTTCAGCAGAGCTGTTAAGGTGGCAGGATTTCATCAGCAGAATAAATCACCATTGGTTGTAAAGGTTCCAGAGGGCAGTTCACTGTTGCTTAGCAACTCCCTGGTGCTGATTTTTTTACTATTAACCCTATCACGGCTTCCCATAACCCGTTTGTTCACTCAAGATGAAATGAGCATGGATTAACTACCCTGTTGATCAGCAGTGGCTTGCCTTGGCTTCTTTATCAGTGTCAATTATTTATTTGTATTACAGTATATGATGGATACTTGATTTTAATGAGCCATGGGGGCGCAGTGGTTAGAATGCAGTATTGCAGGCTAATTCTGCTGACTGCCAATTGCCAGCACTTCAAATCTCACCAGGCTCATGTTTGACTCAGCCTTCCATCCTTCCGAGGTCAGTAAAATGAGGACTCAGATTGTTGGGGGCAATAAGCTGACTCTGTAAACCACTTAGAGCGGGTTGTAAAGCACTGTAAAGCGGTATATAAGTCTAAGTGCTATTGCTATTAATGACTCATTCTTGGTCTATTGTTGGCCTGTGGAAAGTCAGTTTCTGGAACTGGGATTCAACTTGTGCTAGAATGGACTTCATTTTTCTGGATGGATCATATCCACTGCCCTGAGGTTCTCCCAATCTTTTGCTATCAATGGACTTCTAGCAGTGGTGGGTTTCACTTACCTTTGCTACTGGTTTGCAAGCTTCTGCACATGCGCAGAGGGTATTTGATGACATCCGGGCGGGTGGGCAGAGCCTCCCGCCGCCATTACTACCAGTTCGCCCAAATGGGAGCGAACCCATAGCAACCCACCACTGACTTCTAGGCAACAATTGTGAGCACATTTTCAGCATTATATCTGATGCACCATTCCTCATATGATAAAATCCGACATCATTGTATCAGACCCTGACTGATGAATTTCTGTGAGGCTGCCCTTAAAAATGTCTGGAACTGTCACTTGGTGAAAAATACAGCAGGTCAACTAACAATTCTATAATTCTGTGATCATATTTCATCTACACTACTTGCAGATTGTTTTCCAATTCTTGAAAACCCTGAATTGCTTAGATTCATGAGTCCCACTAAGGCGGAGTCCAAAAGCAGACAATTCAGCTTGAAACAAAATGAAATTCATTGGGGGGAGCTGTGGTTGTGTTCTAGTCCAGATTCATATGATATAATATTCTTTAGAAACCAGATCCAAGAACAAGATGATATAGCTAGGCCGTGGGGAAAAATTAAGATTGGCTGAACAAGTTATATTCCAGTTAGCAATTACACTTGGATCTACAAAGTGAGAGACTCCAAACACATGACTAGCTAGGCAATTTCTCATGTGGATTTGACTTCAGACATCTGAAGCGATCAGCAGATTTGGTATCTTATTAATTTACTCTCAACATTTAGAACGTTGAAATTTTCCTCCCCTAGAGATAAACAAAAGCAAAAGGGACTTTCAAAAACCAAAGAATTATTACTGCATATAAATAGCTGTGGAACGGGATCTATCTTGAGCAACTGGATATCTCAGAGGCAACTGGAGTTTCTGGTTTTCTTTGAAGGCGTTTCGCTTCTCATCCAAGAAGCTTCTAACCCTAACCCTAACCCTAACCCTAACCCTAACCCTAACCCTAACCCTAACCCTAACCCTAACCCTAACCCTAACTCTAACTCTAAACCCTAACCCAACTCTAACTCTAACTCTACCCCTACCCCTACCCCTACCCCTACCCCTACCCCTAACCCAAACCCAAACCCAAACCCAAACCCAAACCCAAACCCAAACCCTAACCCTAACCCTAACCCTAACCCTAACCCTAACCCAAACCCAACCCTAATCCAACCCAACCCAACCCAACCCTAACCCTAAACCCTAACCCTAACCCTAACCCTAACCCTAACCCTAACCCTAACCCTAACCCTAAACCCTACCCCTACCCCTACCCCTACCCCTACCCCTAACCCAACCCTATCCCTACCCCTACCCTAACCCTAACCCTCTTGACAAAGCACCTTTGGGATAACCATGACCTGGATGACTGAGAATCTCCATAGACATGGTTATCTCAGATCTTCCCATCAACCTATATTTCATCTGGATAGCTTAAAAGTAGGACTTGGTGAATGTGTGTGGGTAATGAATTCAATCCTTACTAAATCAAACTGATCACTTCAAAATCTGAAGTTTGTGACTCTGTGATAGATCATCATAGATTTGGGGGAGGTTTAACTCCAAAGTATGGCAAACACAGTTAGACTGGTCAGTTCCAGTCAGTGACTGAGATTTTTCAACAGGCCTTCAAGTCTGAAGGCACAAACTTCCTGCCACCAGTTTTAACCATCTAATCAATTAGGGTAGGTCCTTCCTAAATTTCTTCCTCTGACCCATTGACATCCCCCCCACACACACACTGTTTCCTAGGCAGCATCTCTTCCTCTCTTACCCCAAAGTCATTCGTACATTCAGTGGCGGGATTCAACCAGTGTAACAATCAGTTCGCTGAGCGCGCGCTTTGCTCACAAATGTTCGCTTTGCTTGCACATGTTCGCTTCACTCGCACGCACACCAAACACACGCTCTGCCCATGCACAGTATGTTTGAAAACAGCTCTAAACCTTACCGATGTAACAACCAGTTCGCTGTGCACGCTTGCCATACACGTGCTCCACCCGCGCACAGTACATTTGAAAACAGCTCTAAAACTTACCTTCTACTGCAGCCCCGGTGAGTAAAACAGCTGAGGAGTGGCAATCTGCTCTGCCGTGCCTATCAGCTGGGCTTCAAACAAAGGAAAAATAGGTTGGTATAGCACAGCGGTGGGCGGGTGGGCGGGTGGGTGGGCACAGCTGATCGTTGGAGTGAACCGGTTTCCTCTCAGCTGATCATCGGAGCTAACGGTTTTCCCGAACCGGTCCAAACCCACCCCTGTATACATTCCATTACAGGTTATTCTTAATCCCAGATTCTATCTCAGCAATCAACTCTCTGATTCAGAGCCAGGCTACTCAAAATACTAGTCCATTCCTAGGAGATTAGCAAAGAATCAGGAACTGTTATGTATCTGTATAAGCATCAAGAGCCCTCGAGCTTTTGGCTGTACCGACAAAATTCTGGACTAAATCGAATATTTCCTATTTTCAGTAGCAAAGAGAGGGCTCAGTAGGGCTGTAGATTTTTTTATCCAGCTGCTATTCACCAAGCTTTTAACAACAATTAAAGCAGCTGAATATGATTCCATTCTTATGGAAAACCCAGAAAAAGGACAAGAATATTATTCAACTGGTTCATATATTATACATAATTTTTATTAAAGATTTTAAAAAGGAAGATAAAAACCTAATGCCATCTTCCTTTTAAAGAAAAACAACAACCCTATTTAATGAAATTATATATAATAGAACAGCTGCTTCTACATAGCATGAGAAAGAAAGAGAGAGAAAGAAAGAAAAATTAATTCTGTGTCTCTCAAATATAAAAAGAATACTACTGCTCTTTAAAACTTTCAAAAACAATAATTTCTTTCCTGCTATTGCTTTCATTACTTTATCAGTGTTTCTTAATTTTAAGCCAGGTATGCTGGCTGCGGAATTCTGGGAGTTGATCCACACATCTTAAAAGTTGTTAAGGTTGAGAAACATTGCTTTATATATAATAATCTGACAATGGTAGGTTTCAAACCTTTTTTGGAGAGAGAACTTAATAAATCCATCATTTTTAAATAGGAGTGTGGGCAGTGGTAGGATTCAAATAGGAGCTCTGGTGGCTCAGCAGACTAAAGCAGTGTTATTAACTGTTATTAACATCAGCTGCCTGCAATTACTGCAAGTTCAATTCTCACCAAGGCTCAAGGCTGACTCAGCCTTCCATCCTTTCTAAGGTAGGTAAAATGAGGACCCAGTTTGTGGGGGCAATAAGCTAACTTTGTATAAAATATACAAAAGTATGAAGGCTATTGCTTAATGCATTGTAAACTGCCCTGAGTCTCCGGAGAAGGGTGGCATATAAATCAAATTTTAAAAAAATAAAAATAAAAAAAATAATAATTTAACAACCGGTTCTCCGCCCTAATGACCAGCAGGGTGAGCGTGGCCATGGTGGGCGTGGCCAGGGGGTGTGACAGGCAGCACTCGGCCTCCTGCACCCCCCTGGGAGCAAAAATGGGGCCACTCCCCTGTGTCCCGTTTTGGGCCTAGGAGGCCTCCCTGCAGCCTCCTGGGAGTGAAAATGGGCCACGGGGGGTCCCTGCCCCCCCACCCTCCATTTTAGGCTTAGGAGGCCTCCCTGCAGCCTCCTGGGAGCGAAAACGGGCCATGGGGGGGGGGTGCCACACCTCCAGTGCCCCATTTTGGGCCTAGGTGGCCTCCCTGAAGCCTCCTGGGAGTTTTGGGCCTAGGAGGCCTCCCTGCACTTATCTGGGAGCCAAAATGGGGAGTGTGGGGACTCCTGGAAGGGGCGGGGTGGGAAGGGGTGGGGCCAGCCAGCAATTTAACTACCAGTTCACCCGATCTGGCCCAAACCAGCTGAATCCCACCACTGATTATGGAAATGCACATGTTTTCATGAGTACAGTAATGGTACAGTTCTGATAGGAAGAACCTGAGCTAAGCATACTGAGACGTCCATATTCTCTTTTGGCCTAAGCAGCTTTATACACAGAGTGGAAAAGAATTAGTAAGCCAAAGACGTTAAATACATAATACTTCTTTTTTTTATTTCTAGCTTTATGCTTACTAAATTATTGAAAATCCATGAACAATGTCAAATAGATTAGCAAGATTTAAAGAGATTCCAGGCAAATTAGCATTTGCTATTTTCCTACTGCTGGTTGGAAGTTTTAAGAGGACACCCATATCTACGGTAGCTACATTCAGGAGTAAATTCCTTGCTCTTGAAAAAATAAACTACCTCCTTTCCATGCAACATGTTTGATGTCCTTTGTTGAAACGCCCAGCTCGGATCCAGACTCCAAATTCTCTTGACATACTTTTCATCAGATCATAGAGTGACTAGAGTGAGATTGTCAGCCATCCCAACTTGGTCAGTTAGAAAAGAAAGACTCTTGGATCCATTGTTAGGGAAAGTACACTTTACTAAAGCCAAGTGGTTACAGGCTAGCAAAGCCGGATCTGAAGTTTCCCGTCCAAAGCATCTGATTAACTTTTCCCTTCTCCCCACCTTTCCCCTGGTTATCTCTAACTGTCCAATTACATTCAAACAAATTTTGGTAACAGTCCCTTGCTTGGTGGGTTGGATGGTGCTACATTCCATTCCATGACGTTGGAATGGCCAGTGACTCTCACAGGATGGCATGAAGAGTAGCTTTGATTCTCCTTATCCCAGCCTCCCCTTTACCTCCCCACAGCTCCCTTCCCCCATTGCCTACAGCAGACTGGCATCTGGCAAAGCATGGCTGTTGTAGCAGGATAGCAGTCCTAACAGAGATAGGATTTAATTTCACTGAAGTGTGGGAAAAAAAAGTAGAAGAGAGTTGGTTATGCAGAGGCAGGTTGTCAGCAAAACAATTTACAAGTATCTCATCAGTCAACAATAGTAGTGTGTTAAAAACCTGTTGGGTTTGTCGAGACTTTCTGGGAAAGCTTTTGATGTGTGTGATGCCAATAATTTCTTGCTTGGTGGTATTATTAGAGTCCTACTTTTCCTTTTTCCTTTTTTTGGGAAATGCTCTGATTTTGCTTTGTCCTTGTCTGAGTTCTGATGTCAAATTTGTATCCATTATTTTTTTGGGTGCGATGTTTCAGCCATTTGTGTGATGTAGAATCCAGAGAGGCATTCTAAAATATTAGAGGAAGACCATATGAAGGTACCTCTAATCCAGTGGTGAAATGTAAAATTTGTTACTATCGGTTCTGTGCTTGGTGGTGGTGGGGTAATATGACTGAGTGGGTGCGGCCAACTTTTTTTTTACTTTTAAAACCATTTTTTCTACAACCTCTTCGGCTGAAGTGGTGGTAAAAAAAATGCTTTTAAAGCCTCTGACGATCCCAGCTGACTTGCCTGATCGGCAGAGGCTTTCTTTTTTTTTTTAAAAAAAGCCTCTGATGAGCCGCAAAGAGGTTGTAGAAAAAATGCTTTTAAAAGTAAAAAAAAAAAAAGCCTCTGATGATTGCGCGGCTCAGCTGGGCAATGAGGGTGTGTGTGTATCAGGGATTTTTGCTACCGGTTCTCTGAACCACCCACCTCCATTCTACCGGATTGGGCGATCTGGTCTGAACTGGGAGCATTTCACCCCTGCTCTAATATAGTGTGTCAGTTTGTTGTGGCTTATGATTGTGCTGCTGATGTGGGAGCAAAGAAACATCTGGGTTTGTTGCATAGTACAGTACAGTACTGTAGTATATTGTATTACAATGCAGTGCAGTGCAGTGCAGTGCAGTGCAGTGCAGTGCAATGCAATATGAAAGTTGGACCATAAGGAAGGCTGAGCGCCAAAGAATTGAGGCCATTGAACAATGGTGCTGGAGAAGACTCCTGCGAGTCCCTTGGACTGCAAGGCGATCCAACTTGTCAGTCCTAGAGGAGATCAACCCTGACTGCTCTTCAGAAGGCCAGATCCTGAAGATGAAACTCAAATACTTTGGCCACTTAATGAGAAGGAAGGACTCACTGGAGAAGAGCCTAATGGTGGGAACGATTGAAGGCAAAAGAAGAACGGGATGGCAGAGAATGAGGTGGCTGGATGGAGTCAGTGAAGCAGTAAGCGTGAGCTTAAATGGACTCCGGGGGATGGTAGAGGACAGGAAGGCCTGGAGAAACGTTGTCCATGGGATCATGATGAGTTGGATACGACTTTGCAACTAACAACAACAACAAACAATACAATATATATATATACTGTCTGCTTTAGGTTGGGTGGTTGTCTCTATGCAAGTATGGGCCTGCCAGCCAATGCTTGATAATGCAATGACACTGACAGTTATGGACTATGGCTTATTGACAGTGCCTTTGAGTGGTTTGAGCTTGAGCTGTAGCTGACAGTCAGTGGTGTTCTGATGTTTTGTTTCTGTGGTCTGACTTTGAAGAGGTCCCTGCTGAGAATTAATCTGACTCTATTGATTTGTTTTTTGATCTTATTGGGAGGATAGTTCAGTCTCCTCAATGTCTGGCTTAATTCCATTAGTTGAGCATCTTTGTCAAACGGGTCAAACAAACATAGTTCGTTGGGCGTAGCTTGCTGGGCATGGCAGGGGAAGGTTACTGCAAAATCCCCATTTCCTCCCGATCAGCTGGGACTTGGGAGGCAGAGAATAGATGGGGGCGGGGCCAGTCAGAATTTTTACTACCGGTTCTCTGAACTATTCAAAATTTCCACTACCGGTTCTCCAGAACTGGTCAGAACCTGCTGAAACCCACCTCTGGGCAAGGATAACATCAGGATGGAATATTATTTTGACCCAGAGGTTGGAACTGTTACTTGAATCTTCCAAAAATGAAAGAGAAGGCCAATGAAATGAAGGGGCCTGCTAGGAATGAACATCTATAGCAAAGTCTGGAGGTAGTAAAACAAAACAAAACAAAACCTTCCCATAAAGCCTCATAACAATGGCTGAAGGAGATTTCACATCTTTCTAATTAACATAAAAAAGTCACCTAACATGGGCTACTGAACAGTCAAAAGCAAATTAGCTATACTTATTGCTGGACTATTAAATTATGCTTTGCGGTGAAACTCATACATTCTACTCACCCCTAATTTGAGTCCTCTTGTTATTGCTTATTATTCAGTGCCTTGCATCTGCTAAAATTTAATCACATCTTCTTGTCAAGAGCTCTTGTCAAGCAGAATAGGCACTGTGGTATTAGATATATTTCACACGTGCATGCATGCATCAACACATGCACACACACACTGTTCTGCCCCAGCTAAGGACCCCAAAAAACGCAGCACACACAAACTCTATTCAAAGCTTATTTTACTCAAATAACTCAGTCTTTATCAACCAAAAGCTGTTAATAAACTGTCTTAACAGCCTACAAGAATTCTGAGATAAGGTAATCACAGTCTTACTAGAGTTGGCAGAAAGCAATTTTGCAGAGAATCCAGACCCAAAGGAGAGTGAACTAAAGTTGTTCCCTACAGCTTGCTGCAAGTGGCATTCCTCCTTAAATAGGCTAAGGGAGTGGCCAATTAGCCCTAAGCCTTACTCTCGAGGAGACCTCCTCCTGAGGAGCGACTCCTGCATTTTGGCAGCTTTGCACACCCGTGCATTGAGAAGAGCCTCCTCCTCTTCATCCTCTTCATTTAAAGGAGCTTCTGGAGGTTCTGAAGGCCCTGGCTGAATCCCTGCCTCTGGCACCACATCTTCTCCAGCTTCCTCACTGTCCGACTCGAGCTCCAACTGCACAGGCTGCTAGCTCAGCACCACACCAGCCTCCTTGTTGTAGGAATCAGCTACAATCTGTACAGGCCACTGATGGGCCACAACACACACACATTGACTGACAGACCAGCTTGACATAACACCTAATGTTAAGAATGACTTCTTTGATTGTTTTCTGCAAATGGGAGAAATGTGAAAGGTTCTGCTGCCACATCAGACCGACTGAAGATTGAATCAAAACCTGTCCAATTAAGCCAGTGAAAGTCACCTCTCCTTGAGGAGAGGCATCAGATGACTGAGAATTGCAAACCGGAAGTTCTATTACACAAGCTGTCTCAGATGGCATTGATCTGAGTTGACTTTGGTGTCTGATAGACCTGTGGGAAGGACTCTGACAAGTTTGCACTATACAGGCAACATGACTTTGCTCACCAAATGAGAAGATACTGTGGGACATCCCTATCATGGATAAGTCTGGGGCAAGGAAAACACACTTCACAACTATGAAGACCAACACAGTGTTGAAGAGCAAGAGGATGGGACACTGTGGACAGACATAGACATGCACTAGTGGTAGGTTTCAAATTTTTTTACTACCGGTTCTGTGGATGTGGCTTGGTGGGCATGGCTTGGTGGGTGTGGCAGGGGAAGGATACTGTAAAATCTCCATTTCCTCCCCAATCCAGGGGAAAGTTACTGCAAAATCCCCATTTCCTCCCCAATCCAGGGGAAGGTTACTGCAAAATTCCCATTTCCTCCCGATCAGCTGGGACTTGGGAGGCAGAGAATAGATGTGGGTGGGGCCAGTCAGAATTTTTACTACCGGTTCTCTGAACTACTCAAAATTTCTGCTACCGGTTCTCCAGAACTAGTCAGAACCTGCTGAAACCCACCTCTGACATGCACCCTATGTTCTATTCATTTCAGTGAATACAGTTTGAGAATTAACAAAAACAAAGCAATGATAAGCACTGGTTGTTGACTGTTGCAACCAACGAATTGGAGATAGTCGCCATCCTTGAAGGAGTTTGGTTACTGAGAGTGATCGCACACACATACGCAGAGGAGGTATTCAGCTGGTTCAGACCAGTTCAAGAGAACTGGTAGCGGAAATCGCAGGTGGGCCCGCCCACCCACCCACCCACCCTGGCTTCATGCCATCCTATTTCGGCATGTTTTTGAGTGTGGGCGCATGCATGGAAAGCATTGGAAGGCCGTGTGCATGCACGGAAGTGACTCTCACATTTGCGAACTGGTAGGGAAAGTAAGTGAATACCACCTCTGCACATATGCATACATAATGCATTTGCAATTCAGTTACAGGAATGGATTATGTGTGGGACTGAGTATTAAAATTGTCTGGAAACTTCAGTTGGTTCAGTTTGTAACCTGATTTTTTTCAAGTCAGACAAGTACGGTGCATTACAACATAGAGATTAATTACAGAATATTTCTATATACAGTAGTAGTTGGCCAATTTATTTTTGTGTGACTATATATCAACTTCCATCCATTTGGGCTAGAGAAGCATCTTCTGGGTGTCAGCTGTGGCGTATCATGATTGATAGGAACGAGAAAAAGGATTTTCTCTGTAGCTGGTGGATTGGTGGATCCCTCGTCGCATGAAGTAAATATATCTTATGAATCAAATATTTTGACATCAATCCCAGGGAAAATCCTAGAAAAGATAATCAAGCAGCAGGCTTACAAATATTTAGAAATGAACAAGATGGTTACCAGAAGGCAGGATGCTTTTATTACAAATAGGTTGTGCCAAACAAATCTTAATCCTTCCTTTGGGAATGTGGCTAGATTAGTGGACCAAAGGAATGCTGTGAATCTACTATACTTAGGCTTCAGTAAGGCATTTGATAAAGTAGGGCATACCCAGCTTCTTGATATCCTTGCACAATGTGGGATTGATCATTACCAGATGTATTTGCAGTTGGCTGAACAATGGTGGCCAAGATGTGATCCTTGATGAATAAATGTCCCCATGGAGGGAGGTACCTAATGGTGTATTACAAGGTTCTTTACTGAGCTTCAACAACATCATAGATGAGGAATAGAGTAGAGTAGAGTAAGGTAGGGTAGGGTAGGGTAGGGTAGAGAGTAGAGTAGAGTAGAGTAGGGTAGGGTAGGGTAGGGTAGGGTAGGGTAGGGTAGGGTAGGAGAGGAGAGGAGAGGAGAGGAGAGGAGAGGAGAGGAGAAGAGAAGAGAAGAGAAGAGAAGAGAAGAGAAGAGAAGAGAAGAGAAGAGAAGAGAAGAGAAGAACAGAATTGGAAGGGACCTTGGAAGTCTTCTGGTCCAACCCCTTGCTTAGGCAGGAAGCCCTACACCACTTCAGACAAATGGTTATCCAACATCTTCTTAAAAATGTCCAGCATTGGAGTATTCACAACTTCTGAAGGCAAGTTGTTCCACTGATTAATTGTTCTAATTGTCAGGAAATTTCTCCTTAGTTCTAGGTTGTTTCTCTCCTTGATTAGTTTCCACCCATTAAATTTTGTTTGAATGAAACAAAAGTGGGAGATTGTAACACCTCAGGTGACTTGCTGAAGATTCAAAAGGATCTTTTGAACTTTGAGCCCCTTTCCAGGGAAACGTTCTTCAACGGTGAGAAATGTAAGGTGTTAAACTTAGGCAGAAAAAACCAGATACACAGGTACAAAATAGATGGTCTCTAGCTTGGAGGCAGAGCTTATAGGATGAATTTGGAGTCCTGATTGACCACACTTGAACCATGAGTGTGTTTCAGTTTCCAAAAGGACCAATAAAATGTTGGTTTCCATAAACAGAAGCATAGTGTCAAGATCACAGGAAGTAATAGCACCGTTTTCTGTTGCTCTGGTCAGACCACAGCTAGAATATCGTGTCTAGTTTGCAGTCACCACAATTCAAGAACAATGCTGAGGAACTGGAAGTTGTCCACAAAATGGCTTAGGACCTGGTTATCTACGGGACCGCCTGCTACCACCAATAGCCTCCCACCGGCCAGTACGCTCCCATAGAGAGGGGCTCCTCCGGGTGCCGTCGGCCAAACAATGTCGACTGGCGGCCCCCAGGGGGAGAGCCTTCTCTGTGGGGCACCTAGGATCTGGAACGAGCTCCCCCCGGAGATACGGACGATCCCGGATCTGCGCACCTTCCGTCGCACACTTAAGATTTTTCTATTTCATCAAGCCGGCCTGGTCTAAATCTTTTCCCCTGTTAAATGTAAATTTTAATTTGTTTTAAATTATTGGGTATTTTAAATTCATCTCAGCCAAATTATTTAATTCGTTTTTATTCTATCTTAAATTTTTGTATGTATGTGTTTTTATTCTGTGGCTGTTCACTGCCCTGAGTCCTTCGGGAGAAGGGCGGTATATAAATTTAATAAAAACAAAAACAAAACAAACAAAAGAGTAACAAAAATGGTAGGGGACTTAAAGGTTAAATTCTGAAGGAACTGGTGATGTTTGCCCTAAGAAGAAAAGGCTGGAGGGAAAGAATGATAACAATTTCCCCAATATATATTATAGAATAGAAACAAAATATTTCTGATGGAAGAGAATAATGGTTGCCTGCAATTTGCATAATCTCAGCATTTTTGTGGAGAATGAAATTCTTTGCTTATAATGCATATAATATTGGGCAAAATTTAAAATTCATGGCTTTATGTTTTTGGCTCGGTTTTTAACTAGATGTCAAGCAAACTTTCCTGTCTTATTAAAACCAGCCTAATTTAGAAGAATTCAAAACAATCCTTCTCCACTCTCTTTACAAGCTTTGTTATTGATTTTAGGCTATTAAATATGAGACATCATCTTTCACATTTGGCTAACAGAATCCTCCAAGCAGCATTTTTTTTTCTTGTTTGGAAAGCGAAAGAATATAAGACGAATAGGGGAAGTTACAGTAAATCTAGGCATTCAACTTTTGATGCAATGAAAATAAACTTTTCCCTCTCCTTTTCTAGTAGTAATACTAAAAGAGAATAATCAGGAAAATTCACTGCTTCTGGGCTAGCTGGAAGCCCTTGACAATTTTAAGAGCAAAGCAGTCTGCCTGAAATTATAATGTAAATCAAATTTTGCTTCTTTTTGTCTTCCTATGAATTTAAGCATCTTTGGCTTGTTTGTTTGTTTGTTTGTTTTTTACTTGAGTGATAAATCTGTGTCCGAGTTGCATCCTATCGGATTACAGATCAGGCACATATTTTTTAATGCTCCTTTTCCCCAAAACAAAACCAAACTTCTTTCAGAGGGAAAAAGTTACATGCCAAGGGAATAACTTCTGGTACAGTTTTAAGAGACCTCCAAAAGTTGTTAGCAATTGGAATTTTTAATACGATAGACGATAATTATGTGCCATCAAGTCATTTCTGACTCCCAGGGATTACATAGATAGATTTTTCTCTATGAAATGTAACAGGAGGGGATAAGAATTAAATATCTAGCAGGAGAGTACTCACGGTAACTGTGTTTGATTTTAATTATATTTAAATATAATTTAAGTATTCCTTTGGTTCTCGCACCCTTTATTACTTATTAGATTTTGTAGTTTTCCCTATGGAAGAGATGGCAATCATTATTTTTATGGGTGTGTTTCGTTCTTCCTGATATGATATAAAACCCCTGCATCTACCTTCTTCTACCATACTATATTTGCTCTGGGGACCATAAAAAGAACAATTCCCTTTCTGAAACTTTCATCTTTCTACAATTATTCATGTTGTAGGAATGGAATCGGGGTTTTTTTTTTTTAACCCATTCGCTAATCAACATCATCTCTCTTGTTTCAGATCTTGGAGTCCTAGTGGACAATCATTTAAATATGAGCCAGCAGTGTGCAGCAGCTGCCAAAAAAGCCAACACAGTTCTAGGCTGCATAAACAGAGGGATAGAATCAAGATCACGTGAAGTATTAATACCGCTTTATAATGCCTTGGTAAGGCCTCACTTGGAATGCTGCATTCAGTTTTGGTCGCCACAAAGTAAAAAGAATGTTGAGACTCTAGAAAGAGTGCAGAGAAGAGCAACGAAGATGATTAGGGGACTGGAGGCTAAAACATATGAAGAACGGTTACAAGAACTGGGTATGTCTAGTTTGATGAAAAGAAGGACTAGGGGAGACACGATAGCAGCGTTCTAATATCTTAGGGGCTGCCACAAAGAAGAGGGAGTCAAACTATTCTCCAAAGCACCTGAGGGTAGGACAAGAAGCAAAGGGTGGAAACTAATCAACGAGAGAAGCAACTTAGAACTAAGGAGAAATTTGCTGACAATTAGAACAATTAATCAGTGGAACAACTTGTCTCCTGAAGCTGTGAATGCTCCAACACTGGAAGTTTTTAAGAAGATGTTGGATAACCATTTATCTGAAGTGATGTAGGGTTTCCTGCCTAAGCAGGAGGTTGGACTAGAAGACCTCCAAGGTCCCTTCCAACTCTGTTATTCTATTCTATTCTATTCCATTCCAGGATTAGTAACCGATAAACCCAGTATTAAAATAGCCCCTCAACATGCACCCACACACTCCACTGTAACTTCTGCTCCACCATCTCCCATTACGATGGCTGTTCTGTTATGAATATTCTAGTTTCATCTGTCTCCTTTGAGAGAACCGGCGTGGGTCTCTGAAACCAGCCTAGGTGGTCACAGCAAAACTTGATAATGTATCAGCTATAAAAAGCTTGTGATGATTGGAGACCCTTAAGGAGACATTCCAAGAATGGAAACAGCTGTGCTCCCTGCTCAGAGGCAGAACATTTGGCCTTGTTCCTAGGGAAGGAAGCAATTGAATCAAACATGGCTTCCCAATTTGGCCAACCTGGTTAAAAAGGTAAAGTAAAGGTTCCCCTCGTATATATGTGCTAGTTGTTCCCAACTCTAGGGGGCGGTGCTCATCTCTGTTTCAAAGCCGAAGAGCCAGTGCTGTCCGAAGACGTCTCCGTGGTCATGTGGCCGGCATGACTAAACGCCAAAGATGCACAGAACGCTGTTACCTTCTCCCCAAAGATGCTCCCTATTTTTCTACTTGAATTTTTTATGTGCTTTTGAACTGCTAGGTTGGCAGAAGCTGGGACAAGCAACAGGAGCTCACCCCGTTACGTAGCACTAGGGATTCGAACTGCTGAACTGCCAACCTTTTGATCGACAAGCTCAGTGTCTTAGCCATTTAGCCACCACGTCCCTCTTATAATTGTTACTTCTGAATAAATAGATCAATGCCAGATAGATCCAGCACATTTGTAACTCAGAAGACCTGACTGTTTCAGAGCTATCTCTGTGAGAACAAAATCCATACGGGTGGATCCTGTGTCACTCCCTTCAGAAAGAGACAGGGATGGATTTCTTTGCCTCTCTAGACTCCTCACATATGCAGTTCATTGACCGCAGAAGGTGTTGCTATTTTTGGAGAGCAGCCTTATCAGTCTAGACATGCCTTCCCAGCATTGTTCAATGAAATCCACTTAGCATTTCCCAAATGTGATCACGCTGTCTTTACCCCTTTTTCACTCGCACATCTTACGTTCATCATTTCTTGGACTGGTGGGGTGCAAATTTAAAAAAAAAAAAAAGATTGGGACATGTCCTGCCATGTGGCAGACATGTTGGCTCTTAAATTAGGGAACCTGCTGACAGCCACAGTGGAACAGCCCAAAAGATGACCCACCGATCAAGATTTGCTAGCAGGCAAGTTGTCTAAAGAGCTAATCCACCATTTGTATTCATTCTTAAAAATTCAGTATTGAAATATAGCCCCATTCTAGGAACAGGCCATTTGAACATTATTTTGGTGGTGAGAATGGGGGATGAGTGAATCTGTATTTGTAGTAATGTTATGAATTTTGTGGGATATCACTGATGTATTTACCATTTTGAGGTGATAATAGTGCTCTCTCTAAAAAGAGAATGTTTATTTGTTTTGCAATACCTCATATCTCATCTGCTCAACAAATTCTAGGAGGCTCACATAATAATTATATACTGTCTCAAAACCATTAATCAGTTCTGTAATTACAATATTGAAAAACACTATAAAATGGCCTTGAAACCAGAGCCCTGAAACCATAAGTGTTGGTCAAATATCTGGGTTTTCTCTAAAATGGCAATTAAGGGGTGGCCAATTTAATCTCACTGGGTCAGTGGCTCATGGACTCTGTGTGCTAATCTAGAAGGAACTGCATTTCTCCCAACTCGTGGGATTTCAGTATGTCAAAATAGATTAGGAAACCAAAGTTAGGAATACTAATACCTGTGTTTCCTCAAAAATAAGATCCTGTCTTATATTTTTTTGAACTCTGAAATAAACGCTTGGCCTTACTGCCATGTGCTCAAAAGCCCGATTGGGCTTATTGTCAGGGGATGTCTTATTTTGGGGGAAACAGGACAGTGGTGAAATGTAAAATTTGATACTACCGGTTCTGTGGGCATGGCTTGGTGGGGTGTGTGTAATGTGACTGAGTGGGCGTGGCCAACTTTAAAAAAATATTTTTAAAACCATTTTTTCTACAACTCCTTCGGCCGAAGAGGTTGTAGAAAAAAATGGTTTTAAAAGCCTCTGACGATCCCAGCTGAGCTGCGCGATCATCAGAGGCTTTTTAAAAAAAATTTAAATGCATTTTTTCGGCTGAAGAGGTTGTAGAAAAAATGCTTTTAAACTTTTTTTTAAAAAAGCTTCTGATGATTGTGCAGCTCAGCTGGGCATGGGGGTGGGGGGTGGGCAGGGATTTTTGCTACCGGTTCTCCGAACCACCCACCGCCATTGCTACCGGATCGGGCAATCTGGTCCGAACCGGGAGCATTTCAGCCCTGAAACAGGGTATTACTTTTGTTATACTTGCCAGGTTTAATGAACTTTCCCATGCCTTTATCCTAAACAGAACTAGGGAGAGTTTAGTCAAAGATACTTACTCAAATTACATTTCTACTTTAGGCCATGTTTTCTTTTATTTGACCACTGCCTTGGTTCTTCCTCTTCCTCTTGTTCCTCAAAATTATTCTCATAGTCCATATGCTTTTCCATGTAATGGGGCTTTTCATACAGCTGAAAAGCTGTGTTGTCAGAAAACCATATCATTTTTACATGAACAGGCATCTCGTCTGGTGAGAGTCCACTTCAATTGGGTTTGCCCCATTGAGTCCCTTCCTACCTCCAGTCATGAAACAAGGACATCCACCATATCTTCCTAGGATAGAAATATCCTGATGTCTTCTGACTCTGAAGCAACAGATGACTTCCCCAATGGTTAAAGGCTTCCCCAGAGCATGAAGCAGACTCCTTGTCCTGACAAAAAACCCTTTTTATGAAGTTACTGTGAATTCCTCTCATTCACATCCAGCAAAATCTTTTAAGGGAGAATTTACAGTCACAGACGTTATCTGGTTTGGAGAGCTGCCAGGCCGATATCTTCAAAACTTGGCAAGAAGTCTCTGAGAGTCACGAACCAATTAAACAAATAAATTGTTTCCTGCAAACTCCCCTCCCCCTTTCGCCCCTCTTTATTCCCTATAGGAGGGGCAATTCATTATCCACCCGTGGCTTTACTCCTGAGTTGACCCTTGTTCCTTCTTCTGGCAGCTCTGCACATGTTGCACACTGGGAACAGGCTCCAGCTGTTCTTCTGCCCCACTGATGTCCGATTCCAAAGGCAGCTGACAACTGTGAGATGGCCCTGGTTCCATCTCTGCCTCTGATGCAGAGCACTCATCAGAGCCTTCCTCCAGGCTCCAGGACTGGCCCATGTTCCTCCCCAATCTCCTTACTGTCTGAGTCTGCCACCAGCTCTGCTGGCGGGCCAGAACAAATAGCATGGGGAAAAGAAGGCTCAGATGCCCTTCCTCTTCCTAGTAACCAGAAAGCCCAACTCGGAAGGACTGGAACCACTGCAATAGAGTGTCCCCAACACTCATCCCCTGTACTCCAAATGGATACCGTGGTATCAAATGCCACTGAATGTGAGAGGTGCTGCTGGAACTGGTGAGATGGACTAGAGTGAAGCAGCAGTTCCTGGAGCAGATTCACAGTGGTTAAAGTGTGGTATTGCAGGCAAACTCTGCCCACAGCCTGGAGTTCGATGCTGATAGGGCTCAAGGTTGACTCAGCCTTCCATCCTTCCGAAGTCAGTAAAATGAAGACCAAGATTGTTAGGGACAATATGCAAATAATGATTTGACATTGTAAACAGCCCAGAGAGTTCTGTAAAGTGCTATGGGGTGGTATATAAGCCTTGAGGACCACTCCGAGGCTCCAGCTGGTGCAAAATGCAACCGCACGGGTTGTGATGGGAGAATCCTGATACTCCCATGTTACACTCCTCCTGTGTAGTTTGCATTGGTTACCAGTTGCCCGCCGGGTGAGATTCAAGGTGCTGGTGATGGCCTATAAAGCCCTACATGGCTTAGGACCAGGATATTTGGGGGACCACTTACAGCCAGCAATGATATCCCATCACCAGGTTCGTGCCCATAGAGAGGGCCTACTCAGGGTGCCGTCAGCTAGACAGTGGCGGCTGGCGACCTCCAGGGGTAGAGCCTTCTCGGTGGGTGCCCCCACCCTCTGGAATCAACTTCCCTTGGAGCTCCAATTAGCGCCTGACCTTCGCACCTTCCGCCGTGAATTAAAAACTTGGCTTTTCAAATCCCTCGACCTGGACTGATGATGGGGGTTTTAAGGGTTAAATTTTAAAATTTTTAGATTTTATTTTTGTGGCTTGTGTTTTATTATTGTGAGCCGCCCTGAGTCCATTGTGAGATAGGGTGGCATATAAGCCTAAATAAATAAATAAATAAATAAATAAATAAATACATACATACATACATACATACATACATACATACATACTATTTCCTATTCCAGAAAGAGGGGCAAGATAAGAGGCAGCACAAGAGGCAGACAAGAGGAAGACAGAGGAAGAGAGAAGGATAGCTATTCCATTAGGGTAAGAGCAATAAGGTTTTTTGTTTTTTAAAAATTATTTATAAGCCGCTAGCCGGTAGGGCTAGCAGTGGGAGGCTCCACCCACCCACCGGGACATCATTATGTCCCATTTTTGACCCTCTGTGCATTCTCAGAAGGCTTTGCACATGCACAGAAGAGGCGTACATGATCACATTTCCAAACAGGTAGCAAAGGTAAGTGCATTTTACCGCTGCCCTATATAGTAGTGATAAATGGTCGCCTGTCATACAGCCAGTCACATGAAAGAGGGCGACCAATTTCTTCTTTAGGATACTGTCAGCGTTTCAGTGGGATGAAAGAGTGCCATGGCTGCTGGTTTTTACAGCAGCTATGCAGAAAGTTGTCAGCGTCATCTCAATCCCGTTGCTTCCAATTTATGCTTTTGCTTCCATTTCTGTCCCAGACAAGTTCACTCAGGAACTGAAATGCATGATTAAGACAATCACAATGATGCTGGTTTTATCGAGTATTGGAATGGCTGTTCTTGTTGAAGCACGATACGCCATTTTGCTCAACAACCCCAATACTATGCATTCTTAAGCGAGTAGCATCCTTTCAGGATTTTCAGCAAATTCTTCCACATCACTGAGTACCCAATCTGTTCTGTCCCCGTCACACACGCACCCAAACAGCCAGCCGGGGATTAAATAACTTTTCAAACACCCAATGTCAGTTATCAGAAACTTGGCAGCAACCCTGTAGCTGCCTGCCAAGACTTTACTCCAAGAAGAAGGAGGGGTTGTTCCTCCACCAGATAACACAAACAAAATACACACAGTTTAAACAGTCCAGTTCGTAAATTAAATCCACAGCAGATTAGGCGTTGTTTTCCAGAGGTGCAAGTGACTTGCCAGAAGTTTAAGCTTTGTCCGTCACAGAGTCAGAATGGCCACCACCCTCCCTTATATAGCCTGTGGGGTATGGTCCAGAGACTCAGCTTAATCTCTGGCACACCTCCTCTTCTGCTGCGTACGTTTGTCTCGGCGACGCTGGCATGGATCCAGCCACAACTTATCTCCGTCGTCGCTATCCAACTGATCGGAGACATCTGGCTCCTGGCCAATCTCTTCTCCTTCGGCAGACACCTGAGGCATTGCCAGAGAGGAGGGTCCCAGAGAGGGGGCCTGGCCGACTCCTCTCCTTCATGTTCGGAGCCTTCCTCCTCCGATAAGAGGGGCTCGGGGGTCGGAGCCACAACACAATCCTTTTTTTCAGCAGGAATCAGGAGCTTAACCTGAGATCCGTTTTGTGAAAAGCATTGATTGTTGAATAACTATCACATGACTAGATTGTTTCAAAAGGTGAATATACTAAATCTTCTCCTATGAAACAGGAGTCATTTTCTGATTCTGGTGTACACCTGCACGAATGCAACAGGTGACAGAGAAAGATGGAGTTGCAGTCAAGAGACACCTTCAGTCCTCCTAACAAACACACACACATACACACACACACACACACACATTCTTGGATTTGTAATTCAAAATTCTCCATGTCGAGATAATCTGTACCTTGGAATGCTTCTCCATATCTGTTTCACCCATAGAACCCCCATCTTCCTTTAAGTTGCCACTGCAACCTTCCCTACTGTGAAGGTATAGGATCCCCTTAGCCTCATTTTCTTATGGAATATTCACCCACATTCTGTCTGCTTTATATCAGCCCTGCCCCAGCTGGCTCTCTAGGAATGAAAAAACACTTAACTCCATTGGAAGGTTACAAGGATCTTTTACTAGAGACAATTGGATGCCGCGAAAGCAAAGCCAGATCTGAAGAAAACCCGTGCAAATTGATACATGGTTCCAAACCTTTATTCCACCCCCCCCCCTTGACCAGTTCATCAGTGCTCAATAGGATTGTAGTTGGAAGTTTTGAGAATAGCAATAGCTCTTAGACTTACATATCGCTTCACAGTGCTTTTACAGCCCTCTCTAAGCGGCTTACAGAGTCAGCATATTGCCCCTAACAATCTGGGTTCTCATTTTACCTACCTCAAAAGGATGGAAGATTGAGTCAACCTTAAGCCGGTGAGAATCGAACTGCCAAACTGCAGGCAGCCAGCAGAAGTAGCCTGCAGTACTGCATTCTAACCACTGCACCACCATGGCTCTTAGGACACTTCGAGAAGCAATTAACATTCCATTCCCAGATCCCCGGCTCCCAGAAGTCCTTGAAGTGGCTAGAAACTGGTTCAGACTTCTACTTCCTGTTTGTGCCATTTTCCCCCTTTCCGCCTTTTACAACAGGTCCTCTTATCCCACCCCACCGCACCCCATCCACCTTCCCTCTCCAAGTTGTGGCAGGCTCCAGCACAAGCGATGGGGATGGCAGCCTGACAGCCTGCTGAGGCTGGCTGGAGTCAAGGTAAACAATCTCATTCTGTATTTACTACTTCCCTCTTGCAAATAGGGTCATGTTTGTAACAGGTAACCTCTCTATCAGTGGTTCCCTCCCTATTGTGTAAAAAGGCTAATTACTCGTTTTATGTTTCTGAACAAATCTTTTACTTGAAATCTTGTTTGAAAGAAGACCCTTAAAGGTGGCAGTGCTTGGTTTCCTACTCCTTTGAAGACAATTACAAGTTGTAGGAGTACAATCAATATTTGAGGTGCATTTCTAAATTCAACTTCAACCGCAATAATACATGGGCGAACAATAGATACAAACTCAAGGTAAACAGCTCCAAACTCGATTGTAGAAAATACGACTTCAGCAACAGAGTGGTCAATGCCTGGAATGCTCTACCTGACTCCGTTGTTACTTCCTCAAACCCCCACAGCTTCAACCTTAAACTGTTTACCGTGGACCTCACCCCATTCTTAAGAAGTCCCCAAAGGGAGCGTGCATAAGCGTCCCTGTCCTACTGTCCCCATTTATTTGTACTCATTCCATGTGCTCATGTGCATGTTTATACTTATACCTGTTATCTGGTGACAACAGTGGGAGGGGCAGGTGGCAAGGAGGCAGTGGCAGTGGCAGCTGGGAGCTGTTGTGACCCAGGCCCACGTAGTTGATATTAAATGCAAACAGTTCCAAAAAAACCCAACAGATTTTATTAAAACAGCTGAAAATTAACTCATTCTCAGCGTATTCTAAATTAAATGAAAACAAAGTCCTTAAAACACCAGTCTTTAGTTTATCTCTGACCTTGGGATAATTAGGCAAACTGCCAAAGGCTTTTCTTGGTAACAGTTCAGGAACAGAAGAAATAACTACAGCCAAACAAGGAGCAATTCTCTCAATGGTTGTTTTCTGGAAAAGAGGCCAAGAGCTGTTGCTAGTCTTTTAAGCCTTATGGGAGAAGCCAATCATCTCTTGGCCCTACTCCTGAGTCATCCTCTCTGGTTTAGCTGCTCCTCCCTTCTGGCAGCTCTTCTCATACGTGCACTAGGAACAGGCTCCTCCTGTTCCTCTGCCTCTCTACTGTCAGCTTCTGGAGGCTCCGAAGTCCACACATCAGTCCCCGATGGCCCTGGCCCCATCTCTGCCTCCGATGCAGAGCCCTCATCTGGGCCTTCCCCAGCCTCCAGGACTGGCCCATGTTCTTCCTCAGCCTCATTACGGTCTGACTCTGCTGTCAGTCTGCAGGCTGCTGGCGGACCACAACAGGGGCTTCCCATTTTCACATACACACACACCTCGCTGTCACCAATTCCTTCCTAAGAGCTTCCAAGATTAATCTCAAATTTCCATCAACCTTCATTTGCTCCTGATTATGCTGAGATTGCAATTCAGCTTCTAATTAACCACTTTTAAGCCACTTTTTGTTTACTGTGCCGAAGAAAGACTGGTTGTTACAAAGAGCACCAAAATACTATAATTCAAATTGAATCTAGTTTGTTTGCTAGTGAGATACCATGTTTTCCCGAAAATAAGACCGTCTTATATTTTTTGAACCCCGAAATAAGTGCTTGGCCTTATTTTTGGGGATGTCTTATTATTTTGGGGTGCGTGGAGCAAGACGGGGCTCCTCTTGCCATCTTACCTGATTTCCAGCTCTGTCTCCCTAACCCTAATCAGAGGAAATGATGGGGACCGGCTGCACATGCGTTTAAATATTTTTGGGGAGGGCTTATTTTTGGGAGGGGGCTTATTTTAGCACATGCGCTCAAAAGCCAGATTGGATTTATTATCAGGGGATGTCTTATTTTAGGGGAAAGGGTAAGTGCACCTTTCCAAG
This sequence comes from Ptyas mucosa, assembly GCA_012654045.1. Taxonomy (NCBI): domain Eukaryota; kingdom Metazoa; phylum Chordata; class Lepidosauria; order Squamata; family Colubridae; genus Ptyas; species Ptyas mucosa. The sequence goes on along the minus strand of WNWU01000049.1, from coordinate 13,107,297 downwards.
ATGCAGTCCTGAACCAATAGACTTTCTTTTTGGCTGTTTCTGACTCAACAACTGATGATCCTGAAAAACTAGAACATGATTTATGGAAATGGACACTAATGCATTACATATATATTTTGCATTAGATCACAATATGAGAGATTTTTCTTGCTAATACAGAGTCTTCCATTCTTCCTAGGTAAGTCCAATCATTAGAGAGAATAATACAAATTCTGGAAATTTCAAACTTGCCTTCCAGTTTTTGTGTGATTCTTTTTTTTTTTAACAAGGAAGCATACTTTTGTCCTATAATGACTTCTCATTTAGTACCTTTGATTATTCGCATACACTTATATTTTGCAGATTACAGATTAATGGAGTTGGAGGGGACCTTGTAGGTCATCTAGTCCAACCCCCTGCCCAAGCAGGAGACCCTACACCATTTCTGACAAATGGCAGTCCAATCTCTTCTTGAAAGTCTCAAGTGATGAAGTTCCCACAACTTCTGAAGGCAACTTCTGTTCCATGGGTTCTCACTGTCAGAAAATTTCTCCTTATTTCCAGGTTATCTCCTTATCTCTCCTTGTTCAGTTTCCATCCATTATTCCTTGTCTGGCCTTCGGGTGCCTTGAAAAACAGTTTGACCCCTTCCTCTCTGTGGCAGCCCCTCAAATATTGGAAGACTGCTATCATGTCTCCCCTGGTCCTTCTCTTCACTAGACTAGCCAGGCCCAGTTCCTGCAACTGTTCTTCATATATATTTTAGTCTCCAGTCCCCTAATCATCCTGGTTGCTCTTTTCTGCACTTTTTCTAGAGTCTCAACATCTTTTTTATAGTGTGGCGACCAAACCTGGATGCTGATAATGAAAGTCATAACAGAAGGCACTTCATTTTGGGAAGGAATGACAATAAGTACTGAAAACTGAATATAAAACATACAATATTGGTGAAATCGTAAGAGGCTCACAAAATCCTTGCTGGATTTTGGCAACTTGGTAGTCCATTTTCTTCCCAGAGGAAAGGTAAAGTAAAACGTGGTCATTTCTTTCTTAATTTTAGGAATTCTGCTGTCAAAACAAATCCTCCTCAAGGAATGTGCGCTTGCGGCTGTGTGAATCTTCAGACCAAAATGTCACTGGAATTGACAGCAGGTGAAATATAATACAGCCAAGAAATAATGGCGCCTGGAACAATGCCCAGCACACTTCTGATAACATACTCTGAAATTGCTACTTCGTGTCAAAAAAAGACAGATGGCTAGTTATCTAGCTGGATAAATAGAAAGGTCGTCTGGAGGGAATCAAACCCAAGGGTAGGATAACTTTCTGTGATTCTAATGATCTTTACCTTAAAATGATCTGGGCCCATCAATGCTTCTGTGACACTCTGCTTATCAAACTATGCAGAATTTCTGGGGTGGGGGTGGGGGAGAGGGTTTGTGTGAGGAAGAAATACAACGATAGAAAGGTGGAAAGTGACCAAAATCAGCAATTAACCGGTTGATTGAGTGATGCACCCTCTTTTCCTTTTGAAAACACCAAGATGCATGAAAAAATTGATGTGTTTATTGTCCGAAAGCAGCAAGAAACTCCTTTGCTCATTTCAAAGGCTCTGTTTTCCTCAGGACTGACACTTCAGTGGGCTGTTTTGCAGGAATCCTTCTTCATACAAAGGACATCTCAATCCATATTGCTTCTTACTTTCGCTCTGAAGCACCTAGTCAGCCTAGGATGGGTTTGCTTAGTGCTTAGAAAGGAGTCCACACCAGTGGTGGGATTTAAATTTTTTTACTATTGGTTCTGTGGGTGTGGCTTGGTGGGCGTGGCTTGGCTTGGTGGGCGTGGCAGGGGAAGGATACTGTAAAATCTCCATTCCCACCCCACTCCAGGGGAAGGATACTGTAAAATCTCCATTCCCACCCCACTTCAGGGAAAGGTTACTGGAAAATCCCCATTTCCTCCCGATCAGCTGGGACTCGGGAGGCAGAGAATAGATAGTGGCGGGGCCAGTCAGAGGTGGTAGGTTCTCTGAACTACTCAAAATTTCCGCTCCTAGTTCTCCAGAACTATTCAAAACCTGCTGAATACCACTTCTGGTCCACACCAGGGAATCTCTTGGAAGGGGAAAGCTGAAAAAACAACGTGAAGTAAGCCAGTGGCAAACTAGTGCTGAAAAAAAAAAAAGAACAATAACAACAGCAGCAGCGAAGAAAAAAACCCACCTATATGTTGTCACCAGGAGTCAAATCCCATGAGACAGTCTTGCAAGGTATATGTATATGTATTGGAATCCGGGGGGGGGGGGGGAATGGCCTCCAAGCATCGTTAGTTCCCGGGAGATATTGCTCTCCCCCGACAAGGACACCCAGAACAGATGCCACAGTGTGATCGGCTGGTTCCCATAACAAAGTCAATGAAAGTGATTGGTGGATGTAATGGACTGTGGGTGGCCCGTGGGGAAAAGGGGAATGATCTATGCGTGCTTTTGCACAGGAAGCTCAGAGCTGGTTTCGCTTCTTCTGTGCCAATGTGGATTTATTCAGTATATACTCTTGGTCCCAGGAGTTTCTTTTTCTGGATTCGCCAAGTGGACAGTTGACATTAAGCTACAGCAATATAATGGTCAATGTGCAATAACCAGAAAAGAACTGTCTGGTAGGACATATACAGAGGGTTTGGGTTGGGTGATAGTGAATGTCACTTTGCCTTCTTGACTTCCCCATGGATAGCCCTCTCTCCCCCTCGCTTTCTAACTGCTACCTCCAACCAGGGGTGAAATCCAGCAGGTTCTGACAGGTTCTGGAGAACCAGTAGCGGAAATTTTGAGTAGTTCAGAGAACTGGCAAATACCACCTCTGGCTGGCCCCAGAGTGGGGTGGGAATGGAGATTTTGCAGTATCCTTCCCCTGCCACGCCCAAGCCATGCCCACCAAGCCATACCATGCCCACCAAGCCACACCCACAGAACCGGTAGTAAAAAAAATTGGATTTCACCACTGCCTCCAACCCATCAAAGGGATTGAATTAGCTTTAAAGTGAGTTTGCAAGGAAGTTAAAGGACCTCCAACCAATCTAATTCAAGACAGAGAAATTGCTAAGAACTAAGAATTTGACTCTTGATGTAGAGGTGTAGGAAGATTCCTGCAGGGTGTTAAATATCTGACTCATAGCAAATATCTGAACAGCATGCCTTTCTTTCTGAAGGCCAGGCGAGGTGTCACTTGCGTAGACTTTCCATTTGTGCTGAAAAGAAGACCCAGTTGTAATACTGCCTACACACCATTGCCTCTGAAGCCAGCTTGGGAGCCAGACACCACAGCTGTGCAATCCTTCCCTTCTGCTGTCGGCACCAGGGAGTCAAGTTGTCATTTGGGGGGGAGAAAAGGGGCCGATGAAGTGCTCCGTTTGGAAAAGAGGACCCACAAAAATGCCAGGCCTTAATTAACACTATAGCCAGTTAAGCTTTGCTTAGTCAACTTGCTGTATATCAAGGAGGGTGGAAAACAATTAATTCTTAACACTTGGCCAAGCGTTCTACTTCTACTCATGGCGCTGCTAATTAAAACACCAAGGTTCTTTCGGCAGCAATATCATTATTAGACGACATGCAATTATTGGGTTCACAGCAATTCAGGGCTACAAAACGTAACTTTTGACAGGAGAGCTCAGATTTGCAAAACAAACACATATTCCTGTTCCCCACGGTCTGAAAAGGACAAAAACACATTCAATTTTCACATACGAGCTTTCCCCGAGGAGTTAGACCAAAGCTGTATCTCAGAATTGGCAGTAGCACTCAATTCAGCTAGAAAATGTAACTTTTGACAAAGATCTCAGATTTGCAAGTGAAACAAATATTCATGTTTCTCAAAGTCTGAATAGTCCAAAAGACATTCAATATTCAAATGGAAACTATCCCTGAGGAGTTAGAGCAAAGCTGTATCTCAGAATTGGCGGTAGGACTCAATTCAGCCAGAAAATGTAACTTTTGATACAGAGCTCAGATTTGCAAAAGAAGCACATATTCCTGTTCCCCACGGTCTGAAAAGGACAAAAACACATTCAAGATGTGCAAAATCTATCACATGATATAAAGTCTAGAGCAGATTTCCTTAACCTTGGCAACTTTAAGATGTGTGGACTTCATCTCCCAAAATTCCTCACATGCAAGAAAATGGTAAGACAATACCTATCCATTCTAGATGCGTTTAAATCAGATTACATCCCAGGGCTACAAAGGAGTTGGCAGATATGATCTCAGAATCCTTGAACCAGAGGTGGTATTCAGCAGGTTCTGACCAGTTCTGGAGAACCGGTAGCAGAAATTTTGAGTAGTTTGGAGAACCGGTAAATACCACCTCTGACTGGCCCCGCTTCCATCTATTCTCTGCCTCCCAAGTCCCAGCTGATCGGGAGGAAATGGGGATTTTGCCATAACCTTCTCCTGGAGTGGGGAGGGAATAGAGATTTTACAGTATCCTTCCCCTGGAGTAGGGTGGGAATAGAGATTTTACATTATCCTTCCCCTGCCATGCCCACCAAGCCACACTCACCAAGCCATGCCATGCCACGCCCACCAAGCCACACTCACAGAACCGGTGGTAAAATTTTTTGAAACCCACCACTGTTGGGGATCCTTGCTCTACAGGTAAAGAGCAGAGTTAAAATGGTTAGAAATTGTCACTGAAAGAACTAAGGATATTCGCTAGGAATTTCTATGTGGGAAAAAGTTTTTATCAATGGTATCCAAATTGTGGGATCTGTGGGAAAAACCTCATTTGGCCTGCAATAATTTTTTTAAAATAAAAAAATTATCTAATTCACACTTTCAAGTCTATCAGAGTGACTGGGACACAATTATCCCTTAAAATCCGCCTTTTCCTAAAACTTTTAATGCAGTTCACATTTCAGATCTTGAGTACAACGCAAGATACTACAGCAAAATAAATAAAATGTTTGTAACGTAGTTACATAAAACGATAAATAAGTATCGCCTATACTGTTTGACTCAATGAAAATAATACCTGTAAAATATTTATTAACATAACAGAGTGTCTGGTCATTTTCTTTTTACGTGTATTATGCATTAATCTCTCTTCAAAATGAATATATAGTAAGTACGGTTTGGGGTTTATATTTTCTTGAGTTCTTCAGATGTTCCTGGGACTCTATTTCACCAGGACTGGTTGTCAGTAATGCTTGCATTATTTATAACAATAAAATGTATTTATATAGAGAATTAAAGATGCCTTATTCGTTTTATAGTTGACCTTGGCTGATTTTAGGGGGAAAAAAGCTAAGTAGCTTCATGTGTGTTTAGTGCTTAGATGGGAGAACAAAAGAAAAATCCAGAATTATGGACTTGACTGGAAAAAAGAATTTGGACAAAAACAGCCACAAACTACTTGCCTTATTGTCCATGTATTCATGCATAGCTGACTGCCATTTGAGAAAGCAGGTGATTGAAAAGGTCAGGTTGCTGACTATTGGGGGCGAGTCTTTGGCCCTTGCGGAGAGGGCGTGCAATCTGGGTGTCCTCCTGGATACACAGCTGTCCTTGGAGGAACATCTGACGGCTGTAGCCAGGGGGACCTTTTGTCAGGTTCACCTGATTCACCAGTTGCGCTCCTTTCTTGATCGGGATTCCGTGTGCACAGTCACTCATGCCCTCGTCACCTCTCACCTGGACTACTGTGACGCTCTCTACATGGGGCTCCCCTTGAAGAGCACCCGGAGGCTCCAACTGGTCCAGAATGCGGCCGCGCGGGTAGTTATGGGAGCTGCATGGCGCTCTCACATAACACAGCTCCTGCGTGAGCTGCACTGGCTCCCAGGGGTCTTCCGGATGCGCTTCAAGGTGTTGGTTACCACCTTTAAAGCGCCCCATGGCATAGGACATAGTTACCTTCGAGACCGCCTGCTGCCACCGACCACCTCCCAATGACCTGTGCGCTCCCACAGAGAGGGCCTCCTCGGGGTGCCATCAGCCAAACAATGTAGGCTGGTGACCCCCAAGGGTAGGGCCTTCTCTGTGGGGGCACCTACCCTCTGGAATCAGCTGCCCCCAGAGATAAGGAGAATCCAAGACCTCGGTGCCTTCCGCCGTGACCTTAAAACTTTCTTATTTCAGCAAGCCGGGCTGGCTTAACAAATTCTTTTAATAATTTTAATTGGTTTGTCTTTTAAATTTGGGGCCAAACAGAGATATTTCTTTTAATTGTTTTTAATGTTTGTATTGTATGTTTTTATTTGGCTGTACACTGCCCTGAGTCCTCAGGGAGAAGGGCGGTATATAAATTTGAAATAAAAAAATAAAAAAATAAAGTTGGCAGCTTTGACAGTGTGTTTGCCTGATTCTGATTTGCACGGCACTTATAAAAATGGACAGAACTTCAATTGTTGCTGCCATCTTGACATTTTGACCACACAATGTGGACAACGCTGTGAGAAAGACACTCAAAGCAATAAACAGGACCAGACCTGGTTAGTATTTGGCTGAAAGAACTGCCGTGGGATCCCAGAATGGTATTACTGATGGTATATTTGCTCCCTTCCATCTATGGTACCATCCAAGATACTTCGTTTAAGGCAGAAGATTTGAAGTTCCTCTAAGGCAGAAGAGAGACCAACAACATTGGACTGGTTGAAAATTCTGGCTGTGAGCACTAAGAAGAAGATGCTTGTTGAAATAACCTCTCTTGAGCCAAAATATAAAATACAGACTAGAGCTGGAAGGGACCTTGGAGGTCTTCTAGTCCAACTCCCTGCTCAAGCAGGAGACTCTGTATCATTCCAGACAAATGGTTGCCCAATCTCTTCTTAAAAACCTCCATTGGTGGAATACCCACAACTTCTGAAGGCAAGCTGTTCCACTGATTATTGTTCTCACTGATACGAAATTTCTCTTTAATTCTATGTTGGACTCTCTTTGTTAGGTTTCCATCCATTACTGTTGTGACCCCGACTCCCGAGCCTGTCCTAACAGAGGAAGAGGACTCAGAAGGTGATGGGGAGGAACTGACAAGGCCTCCCTCTCCAGGACCTCCTCTCTGGCAATGCCTCAGGTTCCATCCGAAGGCCAAGAGGAACAGCCTGGGATATGCCAGGAGGAAAGCATATCGGAACAACAACAGATAAGGAGCAAGGATGATGAATCCTGGCTTGATCCCAGGCAGCGTCGGAGGGAGAAGCGTGCGCAGCAACGAAAGAGGCGTGGGAGGGCCAGAGATTGAGCTGAGTCACTGAGCCACACCCCACAAGGAATAAAAGTGGGTGTGATTGCTCTTCAGGCTTTGTGACGGTCAAAGTTAAAAACCTGAGAGTCACATCGCGTTACCTGAAATCTGGCTTGTGCGTATTTTGGATTGGACCTTGGCTAACTCTGGATTACTTTTTGCTATCGAACTGGACTGAGGAGAAGCTCTCTCTCTTGCTGACTGTGAGTGAAAACTGACTTGGCAGGCATTTTGCTGTTTACTGCCAAAACTCTTATCTGCAAGGGTTTCTAGTCCGATTGCTTAATAAAATCTTGGCAGGCGTGCCTGGTTGTGTGTTTGCCTGTGTGGGGAAGGGGGACAGAACAATTACTTTTTGTCTTACTCTCAGGTGCTTTGGAAAATAGATTGATCTCCCCCTTTCTGTGACAGCTCTTCAAATATGCTGTCATGTTACCCTTAGACCTTCTCTTCGTTACACGAAACATGTCCATTTCCCACTATCATTCATTACACAGTTTAGCCTCCAGTCTCCTAGTCTTTTTTTTTGCTCTTCTCTGCACTCTTTCTAAAGTTTTGACATCTTTTTTGTCGTTTTTGGGGTTTTTTTGGTACCATAGTGAACTTAAACTGGACCTAGTATTCCAAGTGTAGTCTTACCATGCAATATAAAGCAGTATGAACACTTCACATGATCTTGTTGCTATCCAGTGGTGGATTCAAATAATTTAACAACCGGTTCTCTGCCCTAATGACCAGCTGGGTGGGCATGGCCACGGTGGGCGTGGCCAGGGAGTGTGACAGGCATGGGGCCCCCCCACACCTCCCCGTGCCCCATTTTGGGCCTAGTAGGCCTCCCTGCACTTACCTGGGAGCCAAAATGTGGTGCGTGGGGACTTCTGAAAGAGGAGGGGAGGGGAGGGGCCAGCAAGCAATTTAACAACTGGTTTGGCCGAAGTGGTGCAAACCGGTTGAATCCCACCACTGATACAATCCCTCTGCAGCCTAGGACTGTATCAATCTTTTTGACAGCTGGCTCAAATACTTAAGTTGTTGTCCACTAAGGCTCCTTGATTCCTCTCACAGTTACTGCTGTGGAGCCAGGTACCACCTATTCCATATCTCTGCATTTGTTTTTTCTTGCTTACTTTTCTCATCACTGAGAAAAAAAATGCTGTCCTCTGCAAATTTGATGAGTTTCCCTTCTGTCTCCTTATCTAAATTGTTTACGAATATGTTGAAGAGGACTGGGCCTCAGACAGAACCTTGGGGTACCCCTCTGAATGTTTCCCTCCGTTTAGATATACTTAGTTCCATTGAGGACTACACATTGAGTGCGGTTGGTCAGCCAGCTACGAATCCATCTGGTGGTGATGCTGCCTATTCCACATTTTTAAAAATGCTATTAAGAAGTAATCTGGGGTTTCCTTTGTCAAATGCCTTGCTGAAACCCAAATATATGTCCACAGCATTTCACTGGCCCACTAATTTAGTCACTTTATGAAAAAAAAATGCACTAAGATTTCTCTGGCATAATCTGTTTTTCACAAACCTATGTTGGCTTCCAGTATTAGTTTTGCTTGTTTCTAGGTGTTCCCAAATCCATCGCTTAATTATCTTTTCCAAAATCTTTCCAGGTATTGGAAATGTCAGACTAATTGGTCTGTCTTTTGCTGTGTTCATTTTTGATTCCTTTTTAGAAGATTGGAACCACATCAACTCTTTTCCAATCCTCTGGTAGTTCCTCGGTACTCCAGGATTTTTGAAAGATAGGGTTCAGGGCAGTGGTGGGATTCAAATTGTTTTTACTACCGGTTCTGTGGGCATGGCTTGGTGGGCGTGGTGTGGCTTGGTGAGCGTGGCTTGGTGGGCATGGGAGAGGAAGGATACTGTAAAATCTCTATTCCCACCCCACTCCAGGGGAAGGATAATGTAAAATCTCCATTCCCTCCCCAATCCAGGGAAAGGTTACTGTAACATCCCCATTTCCTCCTGATCAGCTGGAACGTGGGAGGCAGAGAGTAGATGGGAGTGGGGCCAGTCAGAATTTCCACTACCGGTTCTCCAGAATTGGTCAGAACCTGTTGAAATCCACCTCTGGTCCCTAATCCCCAGTCTGTGGACCAGCACTAGGCTGCGGCATGCCAAAAACTGGGCCGTGTAAACAAGCAAAGTGTTGAGTCTGAGGGATGCAGGCAGCACATGAAACCATGCTCCCTCCGGTCCACTGAAAAAATATCTCTTCACGGAACTGGTCCCCTAGTCCCCAAAAGATTGGGGGCCACTGCTGTAGAGCACCCCAGATTGCCTGTTGCTTTCCATTGCTTTAGATTCCAGAATAGAAAATTGGTACAAAAACAACGAGAGTGATCCAAAGGAATTTCTGGATTCTCACTAACAGATATAAACTAACTTTAAAAAAAAAATCTCACTATCAATATAAACTAACTATTTAAATGAATGCCAGGTAATGTCTCCGTAATTTATTCTATCAAAACACAGAATCCATTTGCAAGAAAGAAATGATCTTTTAATCTTTTCGAGTCTTCAGAAAATGAATATTGTATATTCATTATCGAGAGCTGGTGGTAATAAAACACACTTTATAATGCATAACTTCATACTGGTTTCACTTTAAATTACAGAGGCACGAAGTGGAAATATATTTGCCATAAGCTATTTCAAACTCATTTCTCTTTTCAAACACATCCTTTACTATTGTACTCTTTTTCTTGTCGTTGTAAGCATATATTTTAAGAATCAGCTCTGCAGACACATTAAAACCTGTTATTATAATATCCATCCATATTACAATACTTCAACACACGATAATGGTAAAAGGATATCAGCTTGCCTTTCTTTTGGGGGGTATTTATGTATTTATTAGCTTTTTATCCACCTTTTTCATTTTTCAATTATTTATTTAGTATTAAATATTATTTATTAAAACACCTATCTCACTGAAGGTGACTGTATTATTTTATAAATCACTCAGGGTGGCAAACATAGTAATACTTCCTCTTCTTATTTTCTCCACAAGAGCAATCTGTGAGGTCAGTTGGGCTGAGAGAGTGGCTGGCCCAAAGTCACCCCGTTGGCTTTCGTGCCTAAGGCTTGAACTGACAATCTTCCGGTATCTAAATTAGATCAAGGCAATGTAATAGGAACACCACAACAAAATAAACTTCCCAGGGCACAGTTGTTCTTCACTTAGGTTCAAGAAGGGAAAGTCCCCTCGGTCAACAAGTCCTAGATGACATGAAGGTGAAGAACTGAGGGCGTTTCTGGAGTCAAGCACAAATCACCATCAACGTTCAGATCAAATTACTACAGAGCCTGTAGTACAGTGGTTTAAAGCACCCTGTTATTAACATCTATTAACATCTGCTGCTTGCAATTACTGCAGGTTCGAATCTCACCAAGGCTCAAGGTTGACTCAGCCTTCCATCCTTTCTAAGGTGGGTAAATTGAGGACCCAGTTTGTGGGGGCAATAAGCTGACTTTGTATAAATATACAAAAGTATGAAGGCTATTGCTTAACGCACTGTAAACCGCCCTGAGTCTCCGGAGAAGGGCAGCATATAAAATCAAATTTAAAAAAAAAAATTTAACTGGCTTGGGTGTAAGGTAAAGGTAAAGGTTCCCCTCGCACATATGTGCTAGTCATTCCTGACTCTAGGAGGCAGTGCTCATCTCCGTATCAAAGCCGAAGAGCCAGCGCTGTCCGAAGACGTCTCCGTGGTCATGTGGTTGGCATGACTAAACAGCAAAGGTGCACAGAATGCTGTTACCTTCCCGCAAAAGGTGGTCCCTATTTTTCTACTTGCATTTTTTACGTGCTTTCGAACTGCTAGGTTGGCAGAAACTGGGACAAGTAATGGGAGCTCACCCCGTTACGCGGCACTAGGGATTCAAACCGCTGAACTGCCGACCTTTCGATCGACAAGGTCAGCGTCTTAGCCACTGAGCCACCACCTCATTCTGTAGGCAGAATAAATCCCCCAGAAAGAGTCTGGTTTCCATAGAAAAGTTGTATTTCAAGTGTTGTTAGGACAGGGGTGTTCCCCTGGGGTGAGTTCCAAAAAAAATCAAGATGGTGACCACAACATGACAGAAGCTCTGGCCATTTTTATGTGTGTTGCAATGCCATGGACACTACCTTAACTTCTTTTTTTAATCACGTCCTGCTGGCAGCTTGTGTAGGCATCTCATTAACATAAGTGCCACCTGCAGAGATAAAAACATCAAGGGATCTCTTTGTGCTTGCAACCAATTTAGATCCGGTGTCAGTTCTTTGAAAATTTGGAAGGAATTGTGCAGTTCCCCACTTTTTTTCATTGATCTGACTCCTTGAAAGTCAGGTCATTAGCCATGCATGAAAATCTTTCTTAGATACACCCATCTACTGCCGAATAATTAGATTAAGAAAAGTAGATTAAAGGACTTTGGGAAATGATAGCAATGTATGGTAATGGCTGGAGTTTTCCAATTAAGCTAAAGATGACTGTCTTCTTCATAAATTATATTACAGGCACTGAGGATGACGTGGGTTGAGGGGAGAACACCCTGCCCTCTTTCTCTAAAACTACCATGTTTTCCCAAAAATAAGCCCTCCCCAGAAAATAAGCTCTCCCCAAAAATATTTAAACCAGTGGTGAATTCTAAAATTAGTTACTACCGGTTCTGTGGGCGTGGCTTGGTGGTGGTAGGGGTAATGTGACTGGGTGGGCAAGGCCATTTTTTTTTTTACTTTTAAAAGCATTTTTTCTACAACCTCTGATTGTAGATTGTAGAAAAAATGCTTTTAAAGTAAAAAAAAGCCTCTGATGATTGTGCGGCTCAGCTGGGCATGGGGGGGGAGGGAGTTTTGCTACCGGTTCTCTGAACCACCCACCGCCATCGCTACTGGATTGGCTGATCCGGTCTGAACCGGGAGCATTTCACCCCTGATTTAAACCCATGCACAGCCGGTTCCTGCCATTTCCTCTGGTTAGGGTTAAGGAGACAGAGCTGGAAATCAGGTAAGATGGCAAGAGGATCCCCATCTTGCTCCACATGCCCCAAAATAATAAGACTTCCCCGAAAATAAGGCCAAGTGCTTATTTTGGGGATCACAAAAAATATAAGACAGGGTCTTATTTTCAGGGAAACATGGCAATATTATTCATTTAATATTAACTTTCAAATCCAGCAAGGAAGTTTTGTTTTCCCTTGTCAATATTTTCCTTTTTTTATCTTTACAGGGTGTTCAGGAACTGCCCCACTTCATGAATCATCCTTTCCAGACACAGCATTTGCACAGCCACTGTGTGTATCAAGAAGAGTGTGACCCTTTTCAGGGTTTCATTGTCACACAATCTGTCTTCACAAATCTGTCTGGTTGTTCCTTCTGTTGACCTAATCCTGCATTCTGATCCACCAACCAAAAAAGATCGTATTGATGTGGATACCATCCTGATTTTTTTTTTTACTTCCCCCAATTCTGTAAACACCGGTATTAGTTTCTTTTACATAAAATTTTGGAGTGTTCTTTGGAAAGCTTTAACTTCTAAACACAGATCTTACTTGGAAGCACCTACCCCGCCTTAAATTCTTGCCTTATTAAACTGGGCAACAATTTTTTTTCAAAAGTTTTCTTTCCTGAAAATCTTTTAGTGATTATAATATAATATATAATATAATAACAGAGTTGGAGGGGACCTTGGAGGTCTTCTAGTCCAACCCCCTGCTTAGGCAGGAAACCCTACACCAATTCAGACAAATGGTTATCCAACATCTTCTTTAAAAAGTCCAGTGTTGGAGCATTCACAGCTTCAGGAGACAAGTTGTTCCACTGATTAATTGTTCTGACTGTCAGGAAATTTCTCCTTAGTTCTAAGTTGCTTCGCTCCTTGATTAGTTTCCACCCATTGCTTCTTGTCCTGCCCTCGGGTGCTTTGGAGAATAGCTTGGCTCCCTCTTCTTTGTGGCAGCCCCTGAGATATTGGAAGACTGCTATCATATCTCCCCTAGTCCTTCTTTTCATTAAATTAGCCATACCCAGTTCCTGCAACCTTCTTCATATGTTTTAGCCTCCAGTCCCCTAATCAACTTTGTTGCTCTTCTCTGCACTCTTTCTAGAGTTCCACATCCTTTTTACATTGTGATGACCAAAACTGGATGCAGTATTCCAAGTGTGGCCTTACCAAGACATTATAAAGTGGTATTAACACTTCACGTGATCTTGATTTTATCCCTCTGTTTATGCCGCCTAGAACTGTGTTGGCTTTTTTGGCAGCTGCTGTATACTGCTGGCTCGTATTTAAATGACTGTCCACTAGGACTCCAAGATCCCTCTCACAGTTACTACTATTGAGCAAGGTACCACATATAGTATACTGTATCTGTGCATTTTATTTTTCTTGCCTAAATGTAGAACCTTACTTTTTTCACCACTGAATTTCATTTGAAGGGGTCTATTATGATAGACCCCAAACTGAACGCAAATAACTACAGTGAAGAATATAGGAAGTTACTTCTTTGCATCTTTTTTTTCTTCCTTTTCTATTTTTCTTCAACTTTTTCCTTTTCTTGTACATTTTTCTCTTTCTTTGACCACGTTCTTTTTCTTTTTTTTCTTCCTTATTAGTGTTAGGTTTTTTTAGTCTTCTTGTTTAAAAGTTTTAATAAAAATTATATTCATAAAAAGAAAAATGTTAACATATGTTGATAAGTACTCATAAAATAGCCAGGCCAGGCATTTACCAGATGGCCATATTTTTTTTAAGGTTTACTAAAGGACTGCTCTTTGGAAGGCCAGATCCTGAAGATGAAACTGAAATAGTTTGGCCATTTAATGAGAAGGAAGGGCTCACTGGGGAAGAGCCTAATGCTGGGAAACATTGAGGGCAAAAGAAGAAGGGGACGGCAGAGAACGAGGTGGCTGGATGGAGTCACTGAAGCAGTAGGCGTGATCTTAAATGGACTCCAGAGGATGGTAGAGGACAGGAAGGCCTGAAGGAAAGTTTTCCATGGGGTCGCGATGGGTCAGACACAACTTTGCAACTAACAACAAAAAAGGACTTTTATTAAAGTCTTTTGCTGCCAATGCATGCATTCCTGACAAAAATCCCCTCCAGGTCAAAAACAGTATCCAAAAATAAATAGGCCACAATGCTGGGAGGCCTGTCTGCCAGGAGGGAGTTAAAAAAGTCATTATGGTGTCTACAACCATATGACCAAAGCCAGAACCTTTTAAGTATCTCACACGGATGGGATTTTGCAGACACCATCTTGACTGTTTTGATCTCCAGGAATACCTCAGAGAGGTGATCATTCCAAATACGTGCTTATGTGAGCAGTCTGGATAGGAGCCTGGTATTTTGCTCCAACTCCAATGTTCAAGATCATGAAGCTGACAAAATCATGTCTTTGTTCTCCTGTCAAAGATATATAGCGAGTATACCAAATTGGAAGAGGAAAAATAGCACCTATAATAATAAACAATTACACTGAGGCTCGAGCAGTATATTGGAGATCATTCCCCCCAAATTGTAAAACGTGTTGTTTTAACATCGAGTTCATCCTCTGGGAAGGCATCTATCACCTTTATCTGCATCTGCATTTTAGTCACAGAATTTTTAGCTTCAGGGATCAGATGATTAAAAGGGGATTATTAAAGGTCAGCAGTGTGATAATTTGGTTCAGAAATTTTGATTATCTTTTCCCAGTAGGGTCAAGGGAGTGTTTGGTGTTTAGTGACATGGGCAATAAGCTTCAGTCCAGATGCAGTTAGCAGATCTATCTTGCTAGAAAGGAAAAATCTTAATGGACTGAGGTATTTATGATGTCTCCAGCAGAGAAGAATTGAGTCAGGGCAAAACAGGGTTACCTATCCCTACGTTGCTATGCAACCAAAGGACATCCGGATTGGCCATTCTGAATCCTACCAAGAAAACTAATTGGTCCAGCTGTTTTCTCATCTGTTATCATGTTGGCAAGTTAAATGTAATTTTCAAGAACAATCTCCCCCTATGCCTGAAGAGAAAAGTTTTCGATCGGTGTGTGCTACCTGTTCTAACATATGCTGGCGAAACATGGACAGTAACTTTATAATCGATGCAAAAGCTATGGAAAGCTTTTGTATCGATTGTGGTGCAAAGAGCCATGGAAAGACACACGCTCGGCATCACAAGACAAGATCAAAAGATCTTGGATCTGCACATGGATTAGAAAACAAACGAAAATATATGATCCCATCAAGAGAGTGAAAGAATTGAAATGGCAATGGGCTTGTCACACAGCAAGAGGAACTGATGGCAGGTGGACTAAGGCAGTCATAGAATGGATCCCACTTGATAAAAAGTGTCTATGAAAGAGACCTAAAACAAAGTACCTGTTTGCATGGCGGGTCTCTGGAGCTCGGAAACATTCCGGCTTCCCAAACTTCCGGTAGGCCTGTTTTCGCCCTCCCCAAGCTTCCGTGCGTTCCCTGCACTTACCTGCATCCAAAACAGGCCGTGTGGAGATTCCTGGGAGGAGTGGGGAGGAGTGGACGGGGCCAGCCTGGAGTGGGATTTGGGAGTTCTCTGAACTGTAGAGAATCTTAGCTAGAACCCTCAGCAGCCCATCCCTGCTCTTATAGCCATCTCCATATTCAAAGCCTCCAGCAATAACAAATGAAACTCTTTCAAAAAACATGGATAAGGACACTGTGTCCAGACACTGTGACTATAAATGAGTCCAGTTTGAACTGGATTGGAACAATATTCCTCACCATTTTTTCCTCAAAAATGTTCCAGTGGCTTTTCCAGCAATTGTGACCCAAAACTGAATCATCATATACAACAATAAATAAACGAGTGAATGCAAAGGTCATCGAAACACAATAGAACCGCTTGTTTCCATTGCTTCCTAAAATGAGTTCAAAGATATGTTCAGTAATATTCATCAGGAGTTTTGCTCCACTATCAGTATACAGTAGGATCCTTATTGTTTTATTGTTCACGGTTTCGTTAGACTAAGATCAATTCAGAGATGATTCAATAGAACAGATATTTGGGATCAAATAGATCAATCAACTATATTATCTCCCTTTCCAGGAAAAAAAAAGTTATGATTCTAAACGAATATAAGACTTCTGAACTCATCAACTATTGAAGTAATCTGAAAATATTTATTTTTCTAAATTAATATAAAACAGGTTAACAGTAACAGAGTAGGAAGGGACCTTGGAGGTCATTTAGTCCAACCCTCTGCCCTCGCAGGAGACTTGTACTAGGGATTTGAACTAATCAAGGAGAGAAGCAACTTAGAACTAAGGAGATATTTCCTGACAGTGAGAACAATTAATCAGTGGAACAATTTGCCTCCAGAAGTTGTGAATGCTCCAACACTGGAAGTTTTTAAGGAGCGGTTGAATAACCATTTGTCTGAAGGTCCCTTCCAACTCTCTTATTCTATTCTATTCTATTCTATTCTATTCTATTCTATTCTATTCTATTCTATTCTATTCTATTCTATTCTATTCTATTCTTTTCTTTTCTTTTCTTTTCTTTTCTATTCTATTCTATTCTATTCTATTCTACTCTACTCTACTCTACTCTACTCTACTCTACTCTACTCTACTCTATTTTCACTCTCACCAGAATAATCCACTGGACCACAGATCTCTCTAGTTCATGGTAGGGAATAGGTTTGATCTCACTGTTCTAAAATGACATATCACTTCATAGATCTGGACTGGTTCTGCTGTTCCATCTGAGATGACAAAGGCGAGAGTAAAAAGGGAAAAATGCTTCTTAACTGATCCAACCTCTAGCCTGCGTGCTCTCTCTTAACACATCTGCAGTGTATTAACTATAAACCCCAAAGCAAATTGTTTCTAAAATATTACAAGGCAATAACACATTATAAAGTAGCGGATTTTAAGCACGGAGGAAACATCTGGTTTTAATGTTTTTATGCACTGTTAGTTATTATTTACATGACCTTTTACTGTCTGGTTCACTTTACATTGTGAAACACTCTTAACTTGATATGTTCTTCCTCAAACCTGGCAACTTTAAAATACGTGGAGGTCAACTCTCAGAATTCTCCAGCCAGCCAGCTTTCTAGGCCCATAAACTTTTGTTGTTGTTAGTTGCGAAGTCATGTCCGACCCATTGGGACCCCATGGCCAATGTTCCTCCAGGCCTTCCTGTCCTCTACCATCCTCTAGAGTCCATTTAAGCTCATACTGACTGCTTCAGTGACTCCATCCAGCCACCTCATTCTCTGTCATCCCATTCTTCTTTTGCCCTCAATCTTTCCCAGCATTAGGCTCTTCTCCAATGAGTCCTTCCTTCTCATTAGGTAGCCAAAGTATTTGAGTTTCATCTTCAGGATCTGGCCTTCTAAAGGGCAATCAGGGTTGATCTCCTCTAGGACTGACCGTTTTTTTCACCTTGCAACCCAAGCACCATAGTTCAAAGGCCTCAATTCTTTGGTGCTCAGCCTTTCCTATGGTCCAACTTTCACAGCCATACTGCAACTGAGAAAACCATAACTTTGACTATACGCACTTTTGTTGGCAGGGTGATGTCTCTGCTTTTTAGTATGCTGTCTAGATTGGTCATAGCTTTCCTCCCCAGGAGCAAGCGTCTTTTAATTTCTTGGCTGAAGTCCCCATCTGCGGTGATCTTGGAGCCCAGGAATTGGAACCCACAAACTTTACCAACCTTCTGTTGTGGCCTGTCGGCCGCCAGCCCCTCCAGCAGCTGAATCAGAGGAGGAGGAGGTGTGGGAGTCAGGGTCAGCATCAAGGCAACCTGAGAGCTCTGAGGGGGAAGAAGGAATTGCGCTGGCAGAGAGAGAGAGAGACAGAGGTGGAGCCTGGGGCGTCTGTCAGCTCTCAGAGGGAGAGTCAACAGCCCCCAGGTCTGGAGGTAGCTGATAAGGAAGAGGTAGAACAGCTGGGTCCAGTGCCTGATATGCAGCTGTGCAGAAGGCAGAGGAGAGGAGAACAGTGGAGATCCATGGGCCGGTCCTTGCGACAGAAGAGCCACCGCTGCTAGCGAAGCCCCACCCTAGCTCTGGGGATAAAAGGCAGGGGGCAGAGATTAATAGTTGTGGCAGTCAACTATTCATCTCCCCTGTCAGACAGACTTGTTAGCCTGCATTGAGAGAGAAACTTTTTGCTAGGGTTGCTAGCACTCCTAATTAAAGGAATCTTTGAGTTCACTTCAGAGGGCTTGTCGTGTTTGGGGAGCTGGGTCAGAACACCTTCCCAGTCTTTAAGTAACATTTTTATGCTAGAATTTGCATCTTCTGCCACTGTACATTTCTGAGGGAGGGAGCCAAATGATTGTCATTTCATAAAAGAGTTTCGCTAAATTCAAGGTACATTTCCATTATTTCCTTGTAAATATTATGTTTAAAAAGCTGCTCTGGAATAACTCCTGGATTAAACATTCCAATGGAATTTTTTCCCTGTGGCGGATTCGTTTTCCTTTATTGCTTACTATGAAAGAAATCTGTAACTCATTTGCAATGGAAACAAATCCAATTCAAGTTATCTGCGATGTGGGAACTCCTGATCTTTAGCCTTATTAATATTACTGCAATGCTAGACGAACTGATGCAATGAACTTTTACAACGCTATGGTGTTTGTTCAAGTTGTGGTGGTGGCAATGGTTGTTTCCCCTGAATTTTCTGGGGCACAAAGGACAGGCCAGAAGATATTCCTTCTCCCTGAGAATGAGGAAGGGATTCTTTTCCAAGAACAAGCCAATGGTTATTATTTCCACAATTTATTTCATAAGCTTTGTTCAGGGATGGGAAAACAAATTCTTCGGCCTTATCACTAACCTTTGATGTCTTTGGCAACCTGCCAAAGGCTTTTCTTGGCAAAACCCCCACAAAGTTCAAGAGACTCTGACAAGAAGCACTAGAATCAACGTTGCTTTTCTACAAAGAACCCAACGGCTTGTGGCTGCTCTTTTAAGCTTTGTGGGAGTGGCCAATCATCTTCTGGCCTTATTCCCGAGTTGTCCTTTTTGCTTCAGCTGCTCTTGCCTTCTGGCAGCTCTTCACATGCATGAACTAGGAACAGTCTCCTCCTGTTCCTCTGCCTCTCTGCTGTTCGCTTCTGGAGGCTCCGGAGTCTGCGCATCACTCTCAGATGGCCCTGGCCCCATCTCTGCCTCCGATGCGGAGCCCTCATCCGGGCCTTCCTCAGACTCCAGGACTGGTCATTGTCCTCCCCAGCCTCCTCACTGTCTGAGTCCACTGCCAACTCCACAGGCTGCTTGTGGACCACAACAGAACCTTGCAAAATAGGTTGGGCTGAAAAGACTGACCCAAAGACTGACCCAAACACATATTTCAATGTCTGAGGATGGACTTTGACCTCGATCGTTTCTCTAGCGTGACTTTCAAATTCTTTGAAAAGTCTCTGACGATCCCGGCTGAGTTGCCTGATCGTCAGAGAGGCTTTTCAAAGCATTTTTTAAAAAGCCTCTTGGACGATCCCAGCTGAGTTGCCTGATCAGCAGAGGCTTTTCAAAGCATTAGAGAAAATGCTTTGAAAAGTTTAAAAAAAAAAAGTTGGCCACGCCCACTCAGTCACATTACCACCACCACCCCACCAAGCCACGCCCACAGAACCAGTAATAACAAATTTTACATTTCACCACTGCCACACTCGCATTGCATTTTGGGGGTTTGGGCACGCATCCTTTGGGCAATCCGTCCGGAAAAAGTTAGCCATCACTGCCCTATACCATATCTCTGAATGAATCCTGAGATATATTATTAGAGAAAGGTTAAGATGAGGAACATTTCTCCATATAGTCACCAAGAGCTGAGCTTTTAAAATGTGCACGGGAAAGAAATCCAGCAGTGAAAAAAAGTAGAGGAAGGGCAGGGACCACAGAATAAAATCATAAATATCTAGACGGCAGCTACAGCTGTAAGTCAAAGCTCCACCTGCTTTTAAGCGCACAAATGGCAGAGTTTTAATTGCACTATTATCGCTGCCATCTTGACTTCTTTGACCTTACTCTGCAGGAAGCCCCTGCCAAGGAGCATATGAAAACTCATAAATATCCTGCTAAATGGGCTAAATAATTGTAGTTACTTCAGTCGGAAAGAATGGCAGGAAAGCACATCGTTCAATTAGAGAAATGACACCCAAGTATCTCCGATGGCTAAAAATACACTTAATGCTAAGAGTCCCATCTGAATTTAATTCAAAAATGCCTATTCCAGAAAAAAAATTAGAAGATTTGCCACTCCAGTGAAATGAGCCAACTGCAAAAGCGGCACATGGAAATGGCCACCAAAGCTACTTAAGTTTCTTTGCTAAAAGAAAGCACTCAATATGGGGAGTAGAAAAAGAAATCCAGCAGGAAACAGACAGATAGCAGCTCTCTTCAGCCATGAGGAACCTCGGGCACTAATCTTATCTCTCCAGTTGCATTTTTGGAGATGGCATGTGAAAAAAAAAAAAAAAGTAAGGGCAGGAGTGCTTTAACTGACAAGAATCACAGTGTTCAGAACATTTTTCGTTCGTAACCTAATGACAGGGGACGCGGTGGCTCAGTGGCTAAAACGCTGAGCTTGTCGATCGAAAGGTCGGCAGTTTTAGCGGTTCGAATCCCTAGTGCCGCGTAACGGGGTGAACTCCCGTTACTTGTCCCAGCTTCTGCCAACCTAGCAGTTCGAAACCATGTAAAAAATGCAAGTAGAAAAATAGGGACCACCTTTGGTGGGAAGGTAACAGCGTTCCATGTGGCTTTGGCATTTAGACATGCCGGCCACATGACCACGGAGACGTCTTCGGACAGCGCTGGCTCTTCGGCTTTGAAACGGAGATGAGCACTGCCCCCTAGAGTCAGGAACGACTAACACATATGTGCGAGGGGAATAGTGGTGGGTTGCTATGGGTTTGCCCCGTATCAGGCGAACTGGTAGCGGTGGCGGTGGGAGGCTCCGCCCATCCGCCCGGACATCTCTGCACATGCCCACAAGAAACAGTTAGTGACTGAAATTGAAACCCACTACTGGAGGGAAACCTTTAGCTTTAACCTAATGACATTGTGAGATGTGCTGTGCTAATCTAACACAGGTAGTCCTCGATTTACAACATTCATTTAGTGACTGTTCAAAGTTACAACAGCACTGGAAAAAGTGACTTATGACCATGATTTTTTACACTTACGACCATTGCAGGATCCCCATAGTCACATGATCAAAATTTGGATGCTTGGCAACTGGTTCATATATCTGACGGTTGCAGAATCCCAGGGTTACGTGACCTTCTGACAATCAAAGTGAATGGGGAAGCCAGATGACCACTTAACAACCGAGTTCCTAACTTAACAACCGCAATGATTCACTTAACAACGGTGGCAAGAAAAAGTGGTAAAACTTTTAAAATTAAATTTGCAAACCCCTCTTAACAAATGTCTCATTTAGCAATATAAATTGTGGGCTCAATTGTGGTCATAAGTTGAGGGCCACCTGTATGCGCAGGGAAGGGGGCCACATGCCTGCTGTTCTGCTTTTCCTCTGTTTACGTCCTTTTCGACACCAAAAAGCCGATTGGTGTATTATGGTTCAGGCGGTAGAATCAGCAAAAACGTGTGCTTGTATTTGCATCAAAGCAGGGGTGAAATGTAAAATTTGTTACTACCGGTTCTGTGGGCATGGCTTGGTGGTGGTGGGGGTAATGTGACTGGGTGGGCGTGGCCAACTTTTTTTTTTTAACTTTTCAAAGCATTTTTTTCTAATGCTTTGAAAAGCCTCTCTGACGATCAGGCAACTCAGCTGGGATCGTCAGAGACTCTTCAAAGCATTTTTTTTACCACCTCTTCGGCCAAGAGATTGCAGAAAAAAATGCTTTGAAAAGCCTCTGAGGATCCCATCTGAGCCGCGCGATCATCAGAGGCTTTTTTTTTTTACTTTTAAAAGCATTTTTTCGTCGGAAGAAGTTGTAGAAAAAATCCTTTAAAAAGTTTTTTTTAAAAAGCCTCTGATGATCATGCGGCTCAGCTGGGCATGGTGGGGTGGGGGGAGGCAGGGATTTTTGCTACCGGTTCTCCGAACCACCCGCCGCCATCGCTACTGGATCGGGTGATCCGGTCCGAACTGGGATCATTTCACCCCTGCATCAAAGGCTGGAGAAGGCTTGATTCAGATACAGAAGAACTAGCAGTGTGCAGACAGAAGTGCAAACATTTTGGCCACCTAAAAAATGCAAGGCTTCAGGGCCAAAATCACATTTTCAGTTGATCACCTACCGCCGCCGTGCAAGGATTTGAATAAAGAATTCTCTTAGCAAGTGCTTTCATTTCTTCCTGGATGAAACAAATACATAAATCAAGAGCAGATCTGTTTTAAAATTGGTTGTATGAGTCAGAAGCTTCATCAATACACTCTGGGATCCTGTTAATTTGAGCCTTTTTTTTCACCCACAGCATGCATGGACTTTCCAATTAAGAGAGAAAAGTCTTATTCTGGCAAGGGCTATTGGGAAAAATAATCATCCTAGGGCAGTGATGGCTAACCTTTTTGCCATCGCGGGTCAAAAGTGGGGGAACCGGGGGGGGTCACATGTGTCTGTGCCCACACCCATAATTCAATCCCCTTGTGCTCCACCCCCCCATGCATGTGTGTGTGCCCCCCGCACTCCCCCTGCTTTTGACACACGATGGCACGGTGGGCTCACTAGGCCCGTTTTTCACCCTCCCCAGGCTCCAGAAGCTTTCTTGGAGTCTGGGGAGGGTGAAAACAGCCTTCCCCACCCCACCGGAGGCCCTTCGGAGGCCGGAAACAACCCGTTTCCTGATTTCTGGTGGGCCTGGAAGGCCCGAAAATCATCTGGTCAGCGCGTGCATGTGCACTGGTGCCGAGATAGGTCAAAGCTTGCGTGCCCACAGATATGGCTCCGTGTGCCATCTGTGGCACGCATGCCATAGGTTTGCCATCACGGTTCTAGAGCCTCAACATCTTTTTTATAGTGTGGTGACCAAAACTGGATGCAGTACTCTAGGTGTGGTCTTACTAAGGCTTTATAGAGTGGTATTAGGACCTCACTTGATCTTGATTGTATCCCTCTGTTAATGCAATTTAGGATTGCATTGGCTTTTTTTTTTTAAATAAATTTTTATTTGTTTAAAAGTACACACAAAACCAAACTAGTGATAATAAAACATACAAACCAAACATGAAAACAAAGAGTTCAAATATACATTTTGTCAATTATATCACAACAGTAATGTATGTTCTTATTTGTGTTTTGACTCTTGTTTGTTTGATCTTATTCATATATCTATTTTTATTATTTACTTTAATTACTATTAACTTATACTAGCGATTTATGTTCCTGTTTCTGTAACTCCAATTGTTCTTTATTCTTTTTTCCTTTTTCTATTTTTCAACCAAGTATACCACTTTTCCCATACTCGATAATAGTCATGTTCCTCTTTATCTTGTAATTCTTTTGTGAGTCTGTCCATTTCTGCACATTCCATAATCTTATTAATTACTCTATCTTCTGTCGGTGTGTCACTACTCTTCCAATTTTGTGCAAAAATTATTCGTGCTGCTGTTATTATATGGATGATTAAGTATTTTATTTCCTTTTCATATTGTCCATTTATTATACCTAGTAGAAAGGTTTCTATCCTATGGAATGTTTATCACCTCCGAGGTCCTCAGGATTTCCCCTTTAATCTATTGACCTCTTCGTGGTCAATAGTGCCAAAGAAAACGGCTTCCTGATCGAAAATTGAAACTCAGGGAACGGAGCGCTGTCCCCTCAGTTCCTATCACACTGACGTCTCGAATCTTTCACCTGGATTGCATTGGCTTTTTTGGCTGCTGCCACACACTGCTGGCTCTTATTTAACTGCTTGTCCAGTTGAGGTCAGTAAGTTGACCTCATTGCTTTGCAGGTTTTGCTGCAGGGAGATGTATTCATTTACAGACAAAAATAAAAGGTTGATTAATGTATATGTACAGTAAATGCTCTCATTTAAACTCTGAAGGCAAACCTGCTCATTGGAATGAACTTTATGTATTGCAGCAACTAATTTTAAATAATGGCTTTATGGAGATGAAGTGTCTTGCAGGGTTCCTTTTGTCGGCTATTATATGCATATTTGCCTATCAGATTTTTTTTCAAGTGGAAAATATTTAAACTTTCTGGAACACAGAGTTGTATTCTAGCCTTGTCCTAATCATGACCTTGATAGTGGGCACTGCAGAATGCAGTTTTCTGAGCTGCTAATTATGAAGTCGAAGACACGAGGAACCTGACAAATTTATCACTATTTGTTTAAATTTATTGGCTGATTAATTCCAATGGACATTGGACAGTATGCAAAACTAGAGAAAACATAAAAATAACTAAAAACAGCCTAGGCAAAACTAATCTAATAGGCAGCAAAAACAATTCCAAGCAGGAGTCACTGAACAAATTGTAAATATCAACTCCAGGCTTGGGACTAAAGCAATAGAACAATAGAATAACAGAGTTGGAGGTCTCCTAGCCCAACCCCCTGCTTAGGCAGGAAACCCTACACCACTTCTTAAAAACTTCCAGTGTTGGAGCATTCACAACTTCTGGAGGCAAGTTGTTCCACTGACTAATTGTTCTGTCAGGAAATTCCTCCTTAGTTCTAAGTTGCTTCTCTCCTTGATTAGTTTTCATCCGTTGCTTCTTGTCCTGCCCTCAGGGGCTTTGGAGAATAGCTTGACTCCCTCTTGTTTGGGGCAGCCCCTGAGATATTGGAACACTACTATCATGTCACCCCTAGTCCTTCTTTTCATCAAACTAGACATACCCAGTTCCTGCAACCGTTCTTCATATGTTTTAGCTTCCAGTCCCCTAATCATCTTTGTTGCTCTTCTCTGCACTCTTTCTAGAGTCTCCACATCTTTTTTACATCATGGAGACCACAACTGGATGCCGTATTCCAAGTGTGGCCTTACCAAGGCATTATTGGTGTTAACACTTTATGTGATCGTGATTCTATCCCTCTGTTTATGCAGCCTAGAACTGTGTTGGCTTTTTTGGCAGCTGCTGCACACTGCTGGCTCATATTTAAATGGTTGTCCACTAAGACTCCATGATCCCTCTCACAGTTTATTTATTTATTTATTTATTTAATTTATTTATTATTTACATTTTTATACCGCCCTTCTCCCAAGGGACTCAGGGCGGTGCATAGCCACAATAAAACAACTTATCTCCATAAAATTAAAAAACAGTTTAAAACATATTAAATAATTTGGCCCTTATATTAAAAACTAAAAAACTAAAACACCCATTAAAATTCGTATTTAAGCCAGCCCAGCCTGTTGAAACAGTAAAGTCTTAAGGGCACGGCGAAAGGTACGTAAGTCGGGGATCCTACGTATCTCTGGGGGCAATTCATTCCAGAGGGCAGGTGCCCGCACAGAGAAGGCTCTCCCCCTGGGGGTCGCCAGTCGACATTGTTTGGCTGACGGCACCCTGAGGAGTCCCTCTCTGTGAGAGCGTATTGGCCGGTGGGAGGCTATCGGTGGCAGAAGGCGGTCTCGTAAGTACCCAGGTCCTAAGCCACAGTTACTATTATTTAGTCAGAAATGTTTGAAGAAAAGCTGTCTCTCAGGGGGTCTATGACAACTCACCACGGCTAACTCATCATGGCTAACTCACCATTGCTAACTTGCTGCAGGACAATTTGCCACTGCTATCTCGCCACAGGACAGCTCGCGGCAGAACAAGAGTTACACTAATATGAAAGAAATGGTGGAATAGAATCATTAAAGAAAGGATGCAAAAGGCGGGGCAGAATGAAATGTGAATGACAAAAATTAAAATAATTTTTATTTATTTTAAATATTTAAATAGAATTGTTGAATTGTCCTGCAATGAGTTATCCCATGGCAAGTTGGCTGTGGTGACTTATCCAGTGGCAAGTTGGCTGAGGTGACTTGGCTGCAGTGAGTTGGCCATGGTGAGTTGGCCGTGGTGAGTTGTCATAGAGCCCCTGAGAGACTGCTTGTCTCCAAACCAGTGGTAAAATTCAGCTGGTTCTATCCGGATCGTGCAATCCGGTAGCGCCGGTGGTGGGAGGCTCCGCCCACCCACCCGGACGTCATCACGTCCCATTTTTGACCCTCTGCGCATGCAGACCCTTGGAAAAAATAGGATAAGGACATATCAGTCTTGGCAACAGCTGATTATATTAATTGGATTTAAAAAGCCTCATTTGCCTTATTATCTCAGTGTCTACCTTGCTCAAAATTCAATTTAAATGCAAAAAGAAATAAATTATTTTTGTTCCATTCTATAATTTCTCAACATGTAATTTGGCACAGATTGTTTTACATTACATGCACAGTTGGACATCAATAGACAGAAATGGAGCCAGGACAAGCCAGTTGTCGAGAATCTCCTCTCACTTACTCACCACTGATGATTTCATTCCTTTAATGGGTTTTTAATAGTTGGTGCAATTCTTGCTGGGGATATACAATTTTACTTGGACCTTCCCTTTTGCTGAACATTATGAAATCCATGCTGAAAGCAGGTCTATCGCAACTCACCATGGTCAATTCACCATGGCCAACTCACCGCAGCCAACTTGAGTTGCCATGGCCAACTCTCGGTGGGACAACTCGCCGCAGGACAAGAGTTACACTTATATCAAAGAAATCGTGGAATAGAATCATTAAAGAAAGGATACCAAAGGAATGACAAAATGAAATGTGAATGACAAAAGTTAAAATAATATTTTAAATAATTAAATTGTTGAATTGTCCTGCAGCAAGTTGTCCTGTTGCGGGTTGGCTGTGGCGAGTTTTCCTATTCCGCTGAAAGCAAAGCTCTCTTTATTTGCAAATAAATTTGCATCACTCTCTTTATTTGCAAATTTTCCTATGGCACTTCCTTAGTCTTCCCCAATGTGATGGGTCCTCCCAATCAGGAAGACTAACGGTACATAATAGGAAGAGTAGAGGTTTGTTACTCCTACCCACTAACCAAACCAGACTAGACCAATTTCTAGATTGGATTTCTAACCATAGGTTCCTTGGGACAGAGGCTGGTTCTTAGAATTGTTGTTCAGTAAAATGCCTTTCTATCTACTTGTATTGTTTCAATAAAGTAATGGCTCTACCGTATGTCATACAATGATCTGTCTTAGAACAGAGGTGTCAAACTTGCAGCCCATGGGGTGCATGCATCACACACTAGCCATGGCCACCCCCATTTTAGCAAGGGGGAAAAATTGTGATAAATCACGTGCGAGTTTGACACCCCTATCTTAGAAGCTGCATTATCCCAAAGGCTGCTGAATTCCAGCAATAAGTCTGTCTTAATTAGCTGATAAAGCTGAATTAATGCTTCCTCAGAAGTGTTAAAGTTTTATAAAGAGGCTAAAACATGCCACTCACTCAAATTTCCTTTTGTTGGCTAGAGCTTGTTGTGGTCCGCCAGCAGCCTGCGGAGCTGGCAGCGGAGTCGGACAGTGAGGAGGCTGGGGAAGACAATGGGCCAGTCCTGGAGTCAGGGAAAGGCCCAGACGAGGGCTCTGCATTGGAGGCAGAGATAGGGCCATGGCCATCTGGGAGTGATGCACAGACTCCGGAACTTCCGGAGGTGGATAGCAGAGAGGCAGAGGAATAGGAGGAGCCTGTTCCTAATGCACGCATGCAAAGAGCTGCCAGAAGGCAAGAGCAGCTAAAGCAAAAAGGACGCCTTGAGAGTAAGGCCAGGAGATGATTGGCCCTTCCCAGAAGGCTTAAAAGAACAGCGAGGGCTCTTGGGATCTTTGTAGGAAAGCAACGTTGCTACATTTGTTTCTTGTCAGCATCTCTTGCTTCTGAACTTTTGCCAAGAAAAGCCTTTGGCAGGGTGCCAAAGAAGACAAAGGTTTGTGATAAGGCCGAAGGATTATTTATGAAGGATTTCTTTTGGACTTAATTTGGCCTAAACTGAGAATGAAGTAATTCTCAGCTGTTCTAATAAAATATGTTTGTTTAGGACTGATTGTGTCTGGTAATAACTACTTGGGCCTAGGTCACAACAGAGCTTTTGTTTAAAAAAAAAAAAACCCCGAAAGAAGGAAATCAATAAAAAAAAGTATTTTTTTCCTTTTTCCCCCTCTCGTGTAAGCCGTGGTATCTTTTTAATGCTTAAAAGGAAGAGAAACTGACATAGCAATGTTGCAAATACAATTCTTATCCAAATTGCTAATTTTGTTCCAAGGAATAAAATGCTCTAAATTTGTGCATTTGTCTTATCTTCGTAATCCCTCACTTTTTCCCATATAAGCTCTCTCAACATTTTCAAAACTCTTGTGCAATGTTGTATCTCCTGTTTTTCTTTTAACTCTTGATTATTGACTGCTTTTAATGTTTTTTCTGTGTTTCCATTATTCTCTTTCCAACTGTTGTGGCTGCCCATAAAATGTTTATTTTGCATATCGGAGGGATGGCACTAGTTGAGTTTAGCTGATCTGAAAAGTTAAGCAGAATCTGGGTTGTTTATGCTTCAAAAGGAGACCGGCAATAAACCAGAGATCTGGATGGTGAAATAAAAAAACATCAGGGAACAAGGCAAGGACAAACTTTTGGACAAAATGATGTCTTTTCTATTAAGTCACCAAGAATTGCGGAATGTTCCGGAAGGCACTGAAGACCTGGTTCTGTCAGCGGCACTGGTGGGTTTCACATTTTGTTACTACCGGTTCGCCATGTGCGCGCCCGATTCGCAAATGTGCCTGCCTTCCGTGCGTGCGCCCAGCCTCAAAAACATTCCACAATAGGACAGCATAGAACTGGGGTGGGTGGGCAGGCCCAGCCGTGATTTCAGCTATCAGTTTGCCCAAACCGGCTGAATACCACCTCTGGTCAACAGGCCTGGGGAATGCAGAGTGGGATGGAGCCCATGAAATGGCTCATATGATGTGTTGTCACCGGAGCACTGGAGGGTTATTTTATTTTATTATATATGATTCTCTCTTTTATTGGTTTTATTGTTTTTATAATTTGTTTTTATATCCTTGTAAGCCACCTTGAGTCACCGCATGCGAATAGGCGGCAATATAAATCTCCTAAATAAATAAAATAAATCAAATTGAGTTCAGTCCAAAGGAGATTTTACCATTAAAGTACTGAAAAAATGCAATGCTGTAATTTTTGTTTTTCCAAAGAACTAGTGATATTGCCAGGTATGCTAAAACTTTATGTTAGAGCCAAGGTGTCGCAGTGGTTAGAGTGCAGCACTGCAGGCTACTTCAGCTGACTGCTGGCTGCAGTTCGGCAGTTCAAATCTCACCGGCTTAAGGTTGGCTCAGCCTCCCATCCTTCTGAGGTTGGTAAAATGAGGACCTAGATTGTTGGGGGCAATAGGCTGACTCTGTAAATTGCTTAGAGAGGGCTGTAAAGTGGTATATAAGTCTAAGTGCTATTGTTATTATGAGGGAAGACATTAGTTCAACAGTTTTGAAGCTATGCTCCTTTACTTATTTTATTTTTAATGTTACTTAAATTTGTTTTGGGACAGAAACTAATAGTATCTGCAGTAATAGTAGGTCCTTTTTTAGGGAACATCCATGTCAAAACTCAGACAAATAGGTTGAAGATGCTGCCAAGAGAAAGACTGAGTAACTGTTGTGACCAAGGCCCAAGTAGTGATTACCAAACACAATTCAGTCCTCAACAAACTTATTTTATTTAAACAGCTGAGAATTAATTCATTCTCAGCTTAGTCCACAACAAAATTCTTAATAACCAGTCCTTCGGCCTTATCACCAACCTTTGATGTCTTTGGCAACCTGCCAAAGGCTTTTCTTGGCAAAACCCCCACAAAGTTCAAGAGACGCTGACAAGAAGCACAGGAATCAACGTTGCTTTTCTACAAAAAACCCAACGGCTCGTTGCTGCTCTTTTAAGCCTTATGGGAGTGGCCAATCATCTTCTGGCCTTACTCCCGAGTTGTCCTTTTTATTTCAGCTGCTCTTGCCTTCTGGCAGCTCTTTGCATGCATGCACTAGGAACAGGCTCCTCCTGTTCCTCTGCCTCTCTGCTGGAGGCTCTGGAGTCCGCGCATCACTCTCAGATGGCCCTGGCCCCATCTCTGCCTCCAACGCAAAGCCCTCGTCTGGGCCTTTCCCTGACTCCAGGACTGGCCCACTGTCCTCCCCAGCCTCCTCACTGTCCGACTCTGCTGCCAGCTCCTCAGGCTACTGGCGGACCACAACAGTAACATTGGTACGAGATCCCATCCTGAATGCTAAAAAATTGAATTTTTGCATGTTGTGGCTAAAGGAGAAACTTAGTGGTTGTTCTCTTGTCTACTGTCAACTCACAGATGAATGTTGTACTGTTAAAATGATTGATGGTATCTGCAGAGTGTCTGAGTTAGATATCGGCAGAGTAAAGAATAAAAATCAATCAATCACCAAGGTAGGTCAACTTCCCAACTGAGTACAGTTCAGAAAGATTAATTACTGTGGCAGATCACACTTTGAAAATCATTTAGGGGAAGGGCTTCAGACCTCACACCAGCCCACTCTTTCTCTTCTCATTAAGACAACTCATTTTCCCAGACCTCTGAATGACCCTGGTGAACATATGCTGCGGCTGTAAAAGTTGCATTGATTTTAATGACATGGCTTCATGAAGCAGTCATGTCTTTTGCTTTGGCTCATATGGGAGCTTCAACAACTGTTAGCCTTAAGAGTCTTATTTTGCTTGAACTCTGCCTCAAATTAAGAGACTACGGGGTTGTAAAAAGAAAAGAAAAAGTTGGGAATACTTTATCTAGTTGACCAGGACACCAACAGATGGTCCAGCTAGAATTAGGTAGTGAAGAGCTTCAGCACGCTGGCAGTGAGAAGGTGGCAACAAGTAAGCTCACATTTCTGTCCTAGCTGTCTCTAAGGGGATGTTGAATGGGCAAATGTCCTGTGACATGGAAGCTGCATAGATCCACCTGATGTGACAGTCAATCCATCAAGAAAGTGTTATGACCTAGACTTCCTGAGTCAGTAAAACACATGAGTAGTCCCAAAAACCTGTTTTATTTTAACAGCTGTTCATTCACAGGTGAATCCCAAATAGTTGTAAAGAGTCCTTCGGGATAAGGCTGATAATCACCCACCTTTATCTCCCCAGATACACTGCCAGAGATCTAATTGGCAAAGCCACACAGAGTCCAAAATCAAACAGAGCTTCAGGCTTTAAACTGCACAGAATTAACAACGTTGCTTCCTGCAAAGGCCCACATGCCTTTGCTCCTCTTTTAAGTCTTATGGGAGGGGTCAATCATCTACAAACCCTACTCCTGAGTTGTCCCTTTTGTTTTAACTTTTCTTGCTTCTGGCAGCTCTGCACATGTGCGCACTGGGAACAGGCTCCCCCTGTTCCTCTGCCTCGCTGAGGTCCGACTCTGGAGGCTCTGGAGGCAGCACATACCTCCCAGATGACCCTTTCTCTGCCTCTGACACAGAGCCCTGGTCCGAGCCTTCCCCAGACTCCAGGACTGGCCCATGTTCCTCCCCAGCCTCCTCACTGTCCGACTCTGCTGCCAGCTCCGCAGGCTGCTGGAGGACCACAACAGAAAGAGCCCCAGGGCAAGGATTCTTCAGCTGGTATTACTATACACCTGCAGAAGATAGGAAGATACCAAAATATCTGACTGCAACTTGATAGATACCACTCCATTTCTTTTTCTGTAGGGCCCCAGAAAACACGATTCCCATGCTGTAGGCTCTTCATACCTCAGCAGGATGAGAAGGATACAAACTTTTAAGCTCCTGTCCAGAGGTGGTATTCAGCCGGTTCGTACCAATTCAGGTGAACCGGTAGCGAAGATTGTGGGTGGGCCTGCCCCCACCCACCTGCCCATCCACCCGCCCATCCACCCATCCACCCCGGCTCTATGACATCCTATTTAGGCACATTTTAAAGGCTGGGCGCATGTGTGGAAGACGTGTGCGAAGCAATCGTGCTTGCGCATGGTGAACCGGTGGTAAGAATAATGGAAACCCACCGCTGCTCCTGTCCTTTCTTAACCTGGCATCAATAATTCAAACTCTAATAGTTCTCTATTAGATTGTGACAATGAGCTGTTCCTGAGACTAATGATTGAAGATGTTTTGGAAACTTGATTGTCGGCACTGAGCTGAAAATTTTCTACCTAGGACTGACTTATATTGTCAACTACATTAGATAATGATTCATTTCCTGTTCAAAGTCTTGATTCTGATCTTGAAAAGCTGGAATTGCCTTGGGGATAAAAAGAAGATACCTGCCTGGATATTCTGCAGAACTTGGCATGTGAAACTAAGAGAGGAACTGAAAGGAGATAGTTGTAATTGTGGGGCCACTTGTGGTAAATTATGTTCAAGGAGGCACGCTTGGTGCGTTTTAATGCTGAGCTAATTCTTTTTCCCTAAACATTTTTCATGTATGCACGATGGATTTGTTCTATTATTCCTTAGCAAAAAGATCTAGTGATTGGGTGATTTAATAATATTATAAATGAAAAATAACTTCCTCCCATAAAGGTAAAGGTAAAGGTTCCCCTCATACATATGTGCTAGTCGTTCCCAACTCTAGGGGGCGGTGCTCATCTCCATTTCAAAGCTGAAGAGCCAGCGCTGTCTGAAGACATCTCCGTGGTCATGTGGCCGGCATGATTCAACGCCAAAGGTGCACGGAATGCTGTTATCTTCCCACCAAAGGTGGTCCCCATTTTTCTACTTGCATTTTATACGTGCTTTTGAACTGCTAGGTTGGCAGAAGCTGGGACAAGTAACGGGAGCTCATTAGGGATTCGAACCGCTGAACTGCTGACCTTTCGGTCAACAAGCTCAGCATCTTAGCCACTGAGCCACTGCGTCCCTCTACTTCCTCCCATGGTATTCACTAGAAGATTTCCCAACAGCTGCCAACTTGGATGGTTTTAAAAGAGGATTTGATAAATTCATGGGAAATAAAGCTACATGTCAGAAAGAGTTACCTTTACAGTACTTAGGAGACACAAAGAAAGGTGTCATTTAAATTCAATAGGTGTGGATCTCAGAGGCTTTTTTTGTTTGACTGCTTCTGGAACAGAAGATGTAACCTGATAGGCTTTTAATATACTTCTCTATTCATCTCTCTCATCCCCTTCTGCAGAAGTTTCTGTTATGCGAGACAACATAAATATTCCTTTTTTCCACAGCCAAGTAGATTTGTGAAATAGACAGCATATTTTTATGCTGAGAGAGTATTCTGTTATAAATTCAAAAAGTCATTCCTGTAGACTAGATAAAGCAATGGCATGAATCCGGATAATCAGAATTGTTGGATGGAATTGGCTTTTTGTTGCTGCTGCTGTTGAAATGTTTGTTTTTTTCTTTCTTTTTGGGCACTGTTTTTTATCAGAAGAAGAGCTGGTTGAAAGAGTCTGATTAGACCAAGGGTCAGCAACCTGAGGCTCTGGAGCCGCACGTGGCTCTTTCACCCCTCTGCTGTGGCTCGCTGGCACTCAAAATATGCGTCACAACCACCAATGTGTGACACCTGCTGGCATGCGATTTATTGAGCTTTTCAATCCCCGGTAGGCCAACCGTGGATAAATCTAAGAAAAGAAAAGTTTCAGAAGAAAACAGTATGTTGAATTCAACTACATATGTTAGTTTTGTGGCCGCTCAAGAAATAGTCAGGCACGGGAAGGGTTTTGTGGCTCCTGGTGTTTTCTTTTCTGTAGGAAATGGGCCCAAATGGCTCTTTGAGTGTTTAAGGTTGCAGACCCCTGATTAGACTATCTTTGAGTCTGGCTTTACATTTCCAAAGCCTCAGATGGATAGTTTTCGAAAGACGGAAAGTTGAAGATTTTATAAACGATTACAGGTAATCCTCGACTTAAAAATATTTATTTAGCAACTGTTTGAAGTTACAATGGCACTTTAAAAAATGACTTAAGACTGGTTCTCGCACTTACAACCATCACAGGAGCCCTATAGTCTCATGATCAAAATTTGGGTGCTTGACAATCAGCATATATTTACTAAAACTGCAGTCTCTTAGGGTCATGTGATCACATTTGGGACCTTCTGAAAAAAGCTGGCATTGCTTAATGATGGTGTGGCTCAACTTAACAACTGCGGTGGTTGTAAAATTGGGCACAACTCACTGAACCTTGCTTTAGTAATGGAAATTCTTCTAACTGTGATCATATGTTGAGGATTATCTGCAGTCTAACGTGACTAAAATACCACAGCAAATATCTTTTGGCAGGCAGCTGAGTTAACACCAAACTTTGTCTTCCCCAAATCCCCAATAATGTGAGCTTTTACCATTCAATCAAGCAAACTGTCATTGTGGGATTTCCCACTTTTGGAGGCCCAGCCACAGAAATAACCTTCTTATATAACATACACAAGCTCATTCAGATCACATGGAAAACAGGTGAATGAAACAGTTGACATTTTAGATCAGTGATGGCTAACCTCAGAAAAGACTGAGTTGGATAGGATACTCATGGGAACAGATGATAATTTAATTTAAAAAATTATAATTTTTTGCTTAGTATTGAATTAGAGGAGAAGCAAGTAAAAGAAACAATGATAGCTTGGGGAAGAAACTTTGGATATTCAATTGATTGGAAAAATGGCAACAACTATGGGAAAGGAATTATAAATTAACAGTGTCCACTGCATATAAGGAAAATCAATATAAAATGTTTTATAGATGGCATATGCCACCTGAGAAATTAGCAAAAACGTTTAACGAAAAATCAGCTAAATGTTGGAAGTGTCATCAACTACCAGGATCATATTATCATATGTGGTGGACATGTCCGGAAGCTAAAAACTATTGGATTAAATTTAAGACTTGGTTGGAGGAAATGATATATCAACATATCGAATTTAAACCAGAGCTGTTCCTACTGGGTATCCTACCTGAAAAAATAAGCAAGGAAAAAGTTTATCTGATAATACATGTAATAACAGCTGCAAGGATTGTCTATGCACAAAATTGGAAAGCGGAGAAAATACCTTTGGAAGAAGAAGTAATTTAAAAAAAAATCCTAGATTGTGCAGAAATCAATAAATTAACTCTGATGATTAAAGATAGAGAAGACTCGGAATATTTTAAAATATGGAATGATTTTTATTATTGGTTGGAGAAGAGATATAAATGATTAATTATATAAGTATGTAAAAATATGTAATGAGCTGAATAGTATGTTAGTGATGAATTGATATGGTGGACTGGATAAGGATCAAGACAGAAGTAATGACAACTATACAGAAAAAGAAAGAACTTTGGAAGGTAACACCGAGATGTCACAGAGAAGAGAAAACTGATGTATTAAATGTTCGTTTGTCTAAAAAATAAAAAACTTTTTTTTAAAAAACCCATCTTTTCAAGCAGTCTCCATGTTTCCAGTGTTTTTCTTCCCACTCGGAACTGAACCCAAATGGACATTTCTCCCAACAAGATCATGTTAAAAAAACTCCAACTTCTTGTATCAGCCAGTCTAGCAGGCTGCTATGCAACTTAACCATGGACTCTTATTCTCAGAATCGCTCCAATAGAAATTGAGAACAAGGGCTGTACGGTATTAACTGGACAAATCCACTTTATCCTACTTGTCATTAACCACTCTGAAAGTGTGCATTACTTATCATATGTATATTGATTTTTCTGCCAAGAGATATGGATTGGGAGCAGTAGGAACCGTCAAAGAACAGTTTATCTGCTATTATTCTCCCTTTTCTTCCTAAACATTTTAAATAGGAATATAAACCACGAAGAATAAACAATGTGAACAGAATAAAAAAGTAAAATACAATCACTTTTTCAATGTATCGTTAGTTACTAATCAAGTCTTGAAATGTGTTAGATCAAACGACAAATGAAAAATCACTATTAAGCGCCAAACTTCAAATAGCTAATTAACACAATGTATAAATTGTAAAAAAAAAATATGTCGAGACTCTAGAAAGTGTGCAGAGAAGAGCAACAAAGATGATTCAGGGACTGGAGGCTAAAACATATCAAGAACAGGTGTGGGAACTGGGTATGTCTAGTTTAATGAAAAGAAGGACTAGGGGAGACATGATAGCAGTCTTCCAATATCTCAGGGGCTGCCACAAAGAAGAGGGAGTCAAGCTATTCTCCAAAGCCCCTGAGGACAGACAAGAAGCAACAGGTGGAAACTAGTCAAGGAAAGAAGCAACCTAGAACTAAGGAGAAATTTCCTGACAGTTAGAACAATTAATCAGTGGAACAACTTGCCACCAGAAGTTGTAAATGCTCCAATACTGGAAGTTTTTAAGAAAAGATTAGATAACCATTTGTCCGAAGTGATGTAGGGTTTCTTGCCTAAGCAGGGGGTTGGACTAGAAGACCTTCAAGGTCCCTTCCAACTCTGTTATTCTATTCTAAATCACTAAAATTACAATACTGGTTAAAATGAATTAGATCAAAATCTGCTACCATTTTGTTCTCAGCCTGGCTTCTCAAATACGCTCTTAGCATATTGAAGGGAAAAGAACAGCAGCTGGAAAGCAAGTTGTAGGTGAAAAAAATTCACAATATGGTTGGAAAATTCAAAGTAGCTGTGAGACATTTGGATGAGGAAAAATTTTGGTCACAAGTGACCTCTACTCAAATATTCAGACAGAAATCATAGAAATTTTAAGCTCCTCTGAAAGAAATATATTCATGTTACATATATTTTAATCAGAACAGGGCCATATTTACACCAACAGGAGAAAAATACTGTTAGACTAACATTAAGCTCGTCCTGGTCAAATGTTGTTCCAAATGGATTTGCTCATGATCCTAAACAAATTAAATCCTTGCAGCTAGCTGACAAATATCTCTCAGTCTAAGCATGGATGAACTAAAGAAGCTTTGCTTTTCAGAGTAGAACATCACAGCATAGAAATCTGCTATTTTCCAAAGTTACATCAGGACAAAATGGTGGGGAGGTTTTTTTGGTTTTGTTTTGTTTTTTGCTTATGGAAATCAAGGATTATAGGAGCCAAAAAAGTTAAGCTTATTTGTTTGTCAGTATGTCTTGGAACTTGCTGTGAGGAAAATTCTTGCAATGATTTGGTAAATTGATTCTGATAAATCCCAAAATAGAAGCTTGATGTAGTCCAGATTAATCTAGAAGATGAGTCATCATTCAGTTCTGTTCTGTTCTGTGAATAGATTTTCTCTAAGATTAATACACATTTATTTCTGCCTGGTAGACAAAGTTCCCACTATATCATTCTGGAATGAACTTGGTTTATAACTGCCATCAATTCTATTATTTGATTTGGAGATGGTAGGAATAGGAATAAATTAGCTAGGTATTCGAACAGAAAGGCAGATGAATTGTTATAGATTTCTCTCCAAAGAAACTGAGTCACCAATATCCAAATACAGCTATCAATTGCTCAAATTTCTGTACAAAAGGAATCCTTATGGGGTTCTCCACAGAGCATGGCCCCCAAAATTCAAAAGTGCATCCCATATAAAAAGTATTGCAGCTGCCATTTTGACCTGCTGGCTGATTTTATGCCAAATGGGACTTCCCTCCAGATACAGCCAAGAAATCTTCCAACATCTAAGCAGGTGTAACTGAATATGCTTCTTATGCTGACCATAGGAAAGACAATCCCAGGGATTTAACATCATCATTCCTTTGAAAGGGATAAGATATTAAAAAGAGCAGTGAGGAGCTCCGGAGATTACGAGATTGATATTGAGTCAGTTGAGCCTGAAAAACAAACTAAATGGGAGACAAAATTGATTCTGGCCAACAAAGAGATCTGAGTGGGAAACGGGGACTGAAGGATTTTTAAATTTTTGAGCCTCTCCTGCTATCAGAATCCATGCCATCTTGGCATGTTTCTGTGCCATATTTCAAAGTACCAGCCATTGAGAGTGAAACTGAAAGACTGTCTGGTCAGACCTAAGCAATCTGCCCCTCTTTAATGTCACACCAATTGGTATGATTTGGATTGCAAAACCACTGACATGGATGTAAGAAAATACGTCATGAAATTTAAAGCTGAATATTCTGCAGAGACGATTTAGATACTCTTGAATAATAATAATAATAATAATAAAATAATAACAACAACAACAACAACAACAACAACAACAACCACCTAAGCAACTCCTTGAATGCATTTCTTTCACAGCCTAGAATCATCTAGAAATACAAAAGATAATTCAGGACTCTGGAAAATAATAGCACTAGTACCCTGTTTCCCTCAAAATAAGACATCCCCTGATAATAAGCTCAATCAGGCTTTTGAGTGCATGGCAATAAGGCCAAGCGCTTATTTCAGGGTTCAAAAAAATATAAGGCAGGGTCTTATTTTCAGGGAAACACAGTACTAGCATTTTGACTTATATACTGCTTCACAGTGCTTTACAGCCCTCTCTAAGTGGTTTACAGAGTCAGCCTACAGAAGAGTCAGAGTCAAGATCAAGACTCTGTCTGTCTGTCTGTCTGTCTCTCTATCTTTATCTCTATCTCTATCTCTATCTCTATCTCTATCTCTATCTCTATCTCTATCTCTATCTCTATCTCTATCTCTATCTCTATCTTTATCTTGACCTCTGTCTCTATCTCTATCTCTATCTCTATCTCTATCTCTATCTCTATCTCTATCTCTATCTCTATCTCTATCTCTATCTCTATCTCTATCTCTATCTATCATGTATCTATCTATCATCTATGTATCATCTCTATCTCTCTATTATTATCATATATCTCTATCTATAGTATCTATTTATATCTATCTATGAATCTATCTATGAATCTATGTATCATCTGTCTGTCTGTCTATCATCTATCTATCTATCTATCTATCTATCTATCTATCTATCTATCTATCTATCTATCTATCAATGTCTATCATCTATATCTAGCAATAGCAATAGCACTTAGACTATATATCGCTTCATAGAGCTTTACAGCATTCTCTAAGTGGTTTATAGGGGGTTTATATTACCCCCCAAAATCTGAGTCCTCATTTTAACCGACCTTGGAGGGATGGAAGGGTGAGTCAACCTTGAGCCGATAAGAATCAAACTGCTGGCAGTTGGCAGAATTAGCCTGCAATACTGCATTCTAACCACTGTGCCGCTCTTATACATAGTAAATAATAGAATTATAATAATAAACAATAGATGACATAATGACAAATCATCTCTCAGTTCTCAGGTATCTGAAGTGGCTAGATGAAGCATTTCATGCGCTGATTTGACTCTGCTCACCCAGCTCAAACCCATCAGCCGAAACCAGCAAATTTACACATGAAGCCTAGCATTCACTTCTAAAAGAAATTTGTAAAAGTGGATGCCTGAATTGGCTTAAAGTTGGTTTACATTAATCTAAGTGCTTTGTTGAAGCCAGGGGTGGGCTTCAAAAATTTTAGCAAGGGGTTCTCTGCCCGGTTGCTGGGTGGGCGTGGCCATGGCGGGCGTGACCTAGTTGGCCTCCTGCACCATGGTGTGGGGGGGCATTTCTGCCTTCCCTGGGCTCTGGAAGCTTTCCTCAAGCCTCCGGGAGGGCGAAAACAGCCTCCCCGGGCTCTGGAGACCCTCTGGAGGCCAGAAACTGGCCTGTTTCCGGCCTTCCCGAGCTTCCAGGAGGCCTGTTTTTCTCCCTCCCTGAGCCTTCACGAGAGGCCTGTACTTACCTGCATCCAAAATGGGCTACATGGGGACTCCTGGGAGGGGCAGGGTGGGGCGGGATGGGAGGAGCCAGCCAGGAGTCGGATTTGGAGGTTCTCCAAACTACACAGAATCTTAGCTAGAGGTTCTCCCGAACCCCCAGCGGCCCACCGCTGGTTAAAGCAAACTGACAACAACAAAAGAATAAGGAAAAGTAATGCAGCTAATTTTGATGATCTTCTGGTTTATTAAAGGGTGGGGGCTCCCTTTAATACTTCCCCCTTCACTATTCACATAAATTGCTAAAGGTATCTAGGGACAATGCCTCTGACCCCAAAGGACAAATACAATATATTAAGGAAATTATAAATGCTCCAATAAAATGCTTTTGAGCTTCTTGTCCTGGTGATGGAGGTGGAGGGAGCGAAAGAACAAAGAAAATATCAATTATGTAACCGTGTGGTGGGCTCAGTTTCACCGCAGGTATTCAAGCAGGGGCGAGAGAACAATTTCTCAAGTGCATTTTAATTTGGATTCTACAGTGGC
This sequence comes from Ptyas mucosa, assembly GCA_012654045.1. Taxonomy (NCBI): domain Eukaryota; kingdom Metazoa; phylum Chordata; class Lepidosauria; order Squamata; family Colubridae; genus Ptyas; species Ptyas mucosa. The sequence goes on along the minus strand of WNWU01000049.1, from coordinate 13,066,920 downwards.
ACCTTCTACCTCTAAGGTGTTATGATCCTGTTAGAAGCAGACAGAAGAAGAGTATCAGCTTTAAATCAGTAGACAGCAGAGAGGAGCCGAAAGACAGTGATATTCCGCAGGGCACGTGTAGGTCAGGGTCAAACAAGCAAGGTGGAAAAACCAATGCACTGCCACCAATTTGCCAGCTCAGCTCCCTCCTGCAGATATGATTTAGCAGAAAAATAGGGAGGAAGTCTATGATCAAAATAATAAAAGAGTTGACACTGGTGGAAGTGCATTTCCAATGTTTTCTGGTTTTGAGAGAAAAAATGGATGCACACATCTTTTTTTTTTTGCTCTGGAAGATGTCTAGATTCAAGCTTATTTCCACTGAAAATCAGATAAATCTATTTCTAGTCCAGTCTAATGAAGAGAAGATTTCTAGATTCAAACTTATTCCCACTAAAAATCAGATAAATCTATTTCTAGTCTAGTCTAATGAAGAGAAGATGTCTAGATTCAAACTTATTTCCACT
>WNWU01000049.1:13037329-13066404 GCA_012654045.1 Ptyas mucosa | reverse complement strand
TCTAGTCTAATGAAGAGAAGATGTCTAGATTCAAACTTATTTCCACTAAATATCAGATAAATCTATTTCTAGTCTAGTCTAATGAAGAGAAGATGTCTAGATTCAAACTTATTTCCACTGAAAATCAGATAAATCTATTTCTAGTCTAGTCTAATGAAGAAAAGATGTCTAAATTCAAACTTATTTCCACTGAAAATCAGATAAATCTATTTCTCGTCTAGTCTAATGAAGAGAAGGACCAGGGGAGACATGAGAGCAGTCTTCCAATATTTGAGAGGAAGGGGTCAAGCTATTTTCCAAGGCACTTGAAGGCCAGACAAGGAATAATGGGTGGAAACTGATCAAGGAAGAGATTCAACCTGGGAATGAGGAGAAATTTTCTGACCATTATAACAATCAGCCAATGGAGCAGAAGTTGCCTTCAGAAGTTGTTGGAGCTTCATCACTGGATGCTTTCAAGAAGAGATTGGACTGCCTTTTGCCAGAAATGGTGTAGGGTCTCCTGCTTGGGTGAGGGATTGGACTAGATGACCTACAATGTCCCTTCCAACTCTGTTAATCTAATCTTTTTATTTAGGTTGATTTTGTTTGTAGGAGGATATCATTTCTAGCTTAAATTTATAGCACATATTCTACCTATGCCTGCTATATGCCCGTTACTTTGAGAATCAACGAGCCACAAGTTTATAAACAAGATATTATAAATTTCTACAGAAGATAGGAAGACAATCCAAAGCAATCTTTGGAAGATTCCTGGGGTGAGGCATTATGTTCATCCTTGCACTGATGCAATTGTTCAACTGCTACTTATATTTAGCATTAAAAATAACTCTGTTATCGCAAAATAACAACATTGCCTCTAGGAGCATCTTAGATGTTTCGTTTCTTGAAATAGCTCATGCAGATGTCCTTCATAAATCTTATCTTGCCCAAGCTAGGACAAGATTTCTCATACTAGTTTAGATAATGGTACTTTTAATTTTTTTTGCAACCAAAGATTGCATTCCTGCCCTGACATGCGATAAAATTTACAGCTATCGTATTGAAATTATTCTATATCAGCTAGAACAAAAGAGAAACACTGCAGAGGGGCATATTATCTGGGTCATAAAACCTGTTTAGCACTCTGGGTAAACCAGCTGTATGGTCTGCTGTTGGCTTCAGAGGTGTGAGATATGAAAATGACATTTTGAGTTTTCAATTTTAGTTAACTATATATTTAAAGGGAGGGACGCAGTGGCTCAGTGGCTAAGACACTGAGCTTGTCGATCGAAAGGTCAGCAGTTCAGCGGTTCGAATCCGTAGCACTGCGTAATAGAGTGAGCTCCCGTTAGTTGTCCCAGCTTCTGCCAATCTAGCAGTTCGAAAGCACGTAAGAAATGGAAGTAGAAAAATAGGGACCACCTTTGGTGGGAAGGGAACAGCATTCCGTGTGCCTTTGACTTTTAGTCATGCCAGCCACATGATCACGGAGACGTCTTCGGACAGCGCTGGCTCTTCGGCTTTAAAACAGAGATAAGCACCACCCCCTAGAGTCGGGGATGACTAGCACATATGTGCGAGGGGAACCTTTACCTTTTATATATATAAAAACTCTTTTTTTAAAGCTTTCAATAGTCCTGGCATTGAATCAATGGAAAACCGTTCATGAGAGAGAGGAAGTGATGCATCAACAGCATGAAATCTAACACAGCCTGTTCTCGACTTATGACTTATGTGACTTATGACCGTTTTTCACAGTTATGACCTTTGCAGCATCCCCATGATCGTGTGAACCCCTTTTGTGACCTTCTGACAAGCAAAGTCAATGAGCAAACCAGATTCACTTAACAACCAGGTTACCAACTTATCAACGGCAGTGATTCACTTAGCAACTGTGGCAAAAAAAGGTCGTAAAATGAGGCTAAACGCACTTAACAAATGTCCTACTTAGCAACAGAAATGTTGGGCTCAATTTTGGTCATAAGTCAAAGACTTATGATTATAAGTTTGGGGGCGGATTTTACTCCATCCTCAAAGATGCTATCCCTCTTTGCAGCCAGCTCACTTTATAAAAATAAATACCAATATTTCTCCCTAGCCATTGTCATCAGCGTCACATTTGCCATGCCCATTTTCTCCAGATCTCAAGCAGGGGTGAAATCCAGCAGGTTCTGACAGGTTCTGGAGAACCGGTAGCATAAATTTTGAGCAGTTTGGAAAACCGGTAGTGGAAATTTTGAGTAATTTGGAGAACTGGCAAATACCACCTCTGAGTGGGGTGGGAATAGAGATTTTGCAATATCCTTCCCCCAGGAGTGGGGAGAGAATGAGTATTTTGCAATGTCCTTCTCTTGCCACACCCACCAAGCCATGCCCACAGAACTGGTAGTAAAAAAAAAATTGAATTTCACCACTGGTCTCAAGACATTGTAAAACAAATACTTTGATCTATGCTCTCCCTTCATTATTTTCATTTCATTTCCAATGTTAGATTTAATTTTGAAGAAAATGTCCAATGATCATCATACTTGTAACATCAATATCCAAAACTGTAATGTACATTGATAGAATATCTGCTTTTTCTTTCTGTTATGGGATCAGTGGTTCTTAACTTTTTCTCCACCATGGAATCCCCCTTTAAATAGCTTTTGGGGACACAGACTATGGCCACGGACCACCAAAACTTAACTCAAGATTTAAATCTTAACATTTCTTCAAGCCTTTGGGGACCCCCTGTGATGACATCATGGATCACTAAGGATCCGTGGACCACAAGTTGAGGACAGAAGTGGGATTCATTTACCTTCCCTACTGGTTCGCAAATGTGAGCATGTGTGGCCTTCTGCCCATGCGCAGTAGTCGAGCATTACATGCAGGTGGATGGGTGGAGCCTCCCACAGTCGCCGCTACCGGTTCACGCGATCCGGCTGAATCCTACCACCGGTTGAGAACCACTGTTATAGCCCTTGACTTGGGACCATTCACTTAACAATGGTTCAAAGTTATCACGACCCTCAGAAAAAGTAACAACAGTTTCAAACCACCCAATAGTTACCTCATTGCAATTCAGGCACTTAGCAATCCGCTCCCATTTATGACCGGTTGCAGCATCCTGCAGTCTCGTGATCGCAAATTGTGAATTTTTCGTCCAATTTTCAGCAAAAAAATATTCTCCATTGGGGAAACTGAATTCCCTTTAAGGATTATGTAATTCACTTAACAACCATGGTAATTTTTACTGAATGATAGCTAAAAAAAATGGTTGGAAAATTGGGTCTGACTCAACATGACCTCAACTATTTGCAATGGAAATTCCGGTCTCCGTTTTGATAGTAAGTCAATGACTACTTTTATAATATTCTAAGGCGCCTAAATAGAATATTAAGAATTTAAATTATATAACTATCACTGTAATGAAATAACATACTGTGTCAAAACTGAGAGGATGGAATCTAGCCAAGATGATCTATACGGCTAGATTCAATAATATGTTAAAGTATTCACCTAGTTCTATATTAACACTTTACAGATATATATTTTAGCCGCTTCAAATGTCACTCGTGGAAGGTGGTACAATTCTCCTCATCCAGATGCTTCATAGCTCTTCTTGGAGAGTCTGTGTTGGAACATGTACATCGATTTCTTCCATTTTTGACAACTTTCTGATGAGGGCCTTCCATGCATGGAGAATGAACCAAACAAAGGCAAAGGAAGGAGAAAGAAAGGGAAAGACAAAGAGAAAAAGAAAGGAGGAAAAGGGAAGGGGGAGAGAGAGAGAAAGAGAAAGGGAGAGGCAGAAGGAGAGAGAAAGAAAAAGAAATGACACATGGAAAAAGGTGTTTGGAAGAGGAAATAGATGTATGTATGTATGTATATATGTATGTATGTATGTGTGTATGTATGTATGTATGTATTTATTTGTTTGTTTGTTTGTTAGTTCGATTTATATATACCGCCCTTCTCCGGAGACTCAGGGCGGCTTACAATGCATTAAGCAATAGCCTTCATACTTTTGTATATACCTGCTTAGCAGGGCTTTTTGGCCCCCTCTAAACGGTGTCCTATTTTATACAAAGTCAGCTTATTGCCCCCACAATCTGGGTCCTCATTTTACCTACCTCGGAAGGATGGAAGGCTGAGTCAACCTTGAGCCTGGTGAGAATTGAACTCGCAGTAATTGCAGGCAGCTAGCAGCTAAGTGCTACTTTAACAGCAGCAGTTTAGTCCACTGCGCCACCAAAACTAATTACTAATGTAATTTGAAAGTCATGTAAAACCCACATGTTCATCAAGGGTGCCTCCAAACCAGGGGTGGCATTTACTTATCTTCGCTATCGGTTCGCAAATGTGAGCATGCTCACACATGCTCTCACTTTCCTAGCAAGCACCATCTCCACGCCAGTGGTGGAATTCAATTTTTTTTACTACTGGTTCTGTGGGTGTGGCTTGGTGGGCATGGTGTGGCTTGGTGGGCGTGGCTTGGTGGGCATGGCAGGGGAAGGATACTACAAAATCTCCATTCCCACCCCACTCCAGGGGAAGGATACTGCAAAATCCCCATTCCCACCACACTGGTTCTCCGAACTACTCAAAATTTCCGCTACCGGTTCTCCAGAACCTGTCAGAACCTGCTGAATAGCACCCCTGCCACACATGCGCAGGACCTTCCGCGCATGCGCAGAGCATCAAAAACGAGACGTCCAGGTTGGGTGGGCGGCAATGGTGGGTTGCTCCCGGTTCTGTCTGGTTCTTTAGAATCGGTAGTAAAAGCGGCGGGAGGCCCCGCCCACCCACCCTGACATCATAATTGATGATCTGCGCATGTGCAGAAGCTTGTGCACGCATGCTGTAGTTGCGAACCGGTAGTAAAGGTAAGTAGAACCCACCCCTGGTGGGCGGAGCCTCCAGTCGCCGCCGCCGCTACTGGTTTATTCGAACTGGATATAACTGGCTGAATACCACCACTGCTCCAAACAGTTAGGAGCAAATAGGTAGAAGTATGGCAAAATGAAGCTTAAACTGTGATTTCTGAGTTTTGACTCTTCTCAAATTCCAGATAAATGCCTTGTAGGACTTCCCGTATGTATGGACCTATAGATAACCAACACCTCTTTAAATTCTCTGTTCAGGTCCAGGCTATTGAATTATTCAACAGCTCTGCAAATTATTAAAGACTTCTACTTCACTTTCTCCTATTTTGGAGAAGAGGTTCTTTTTTTTGAGGCAGCTGCTTTTGACTTGTCTAAATCTATAGTTTCATAGGGTAATTACACACTTAAGAGATTTCCTCCCCGTTTTATGACAGGTAGACATTAACAAAGCCCAAATTTGGGAGCAATTTCATTTTATTTCTGTTCCTTTCGGGATATGGAAATTACATTTATGCCATATAGAGAGAGCTGACCTTGAGGAGTGACTTCCTACAGAGCACTAAACTCTGAATCATCCTCCATGAATTTTGAGGCCATAAAAAAAAAAAGGCAGAAAATGAGAATAGGAAGTCGTCTTGTCAGAGGTTCCTCTAAATTAATTCCATTTTAATGTTAATATGGTGGAATAAGGTGCTAGGTATTGAAAAGTAAAGGTCACTTTTGCTGCATTTTAAAACATAAATGGAGAAGTATTCAGCTGTCAAAGAAAAAGTCAGCTAATGAAGCAGCAAAAATAAAACGGGGAACATGGATGAGCTCCATGCTTGTCAGGGTTTCAGATTTTCTTCTAGTAATTATTTCTCAGAGGTAATTGTAAAAATATAATTTATGGGCATTCTGTTAAAACTGTTAAAGTTGCATTCAAACACTTCCCGATTAAATACAGGATATGATAAAAATGTCAAAGTGTGATTGGCCAATCCCTCTTCTTTAATGTGCATTGTGTGTTCTTATGTGCAAAGCACACAAAACATGAGCAGAGTTTGAATCTCACTGTTATGGCTAACATTTTGACTTTTTTTTGACCATGCTCTGCAGCCGTGCCTGACGATGGGGCTGGAAGGGAAGTCTATGAAGGACCAAAAGGATGTTTAATAATAGCAGAGCTATAAACCGAACACCTGAATTAAATCATATCAGAAATTAAAATCTTTCTGATCCCAATGAATTGATTTTCCAAATCAGATCCCTGCTTTGAGCAGAACTTAATAAAGACAAGGTCAACTAATTCTGTTTTCACTTAAATATGTCATATCATATTATATCATATCAAATATGTCAATATCATATTATAAGGAACAGCATTCTCTTCACTGATGATGTAAAACTATTCAACACCACCGATAATGCTGCTACCCTAGAAAAAGATCTTGACTATCTGTCAGAATGGTCAAACAATTGGCAACTCCAAATCTCAACCAACAAATGCTCTATTTTACACATTGACAAAAAAATAATAATAATCAAAACACAAAATACAAGCTGGATGGATATAACCTCAAAAACGGCCCTCACTCTGTCAAGGACCTTGGAGTACTCATCTCAAACGATCTAAGTGCCAGAGCCCACTGTAACAGCATTGCCAAAAAGGCATTAAGAGTTGTTAACCTAATCTTGCATAGCTTCTTCTCTGGTAATATTGTACTGCTAACTTGAGCATACAAAACATTTGCTAGACCAATTCTCGAATACAGCTCATCTGTCTGGAACCCACAGTGCATATCGGACATTAATACAAATGACCGAGTCCGGAGATATTTCACGAGAAGAGTCCTCCACTCTACCCGCAACAGAATCCCTTATGCCACCAGGCTTGAAATTTTGGGCTTAGACAACTTAGAACTACGCCGCCTTCAGTCTGACCTAAGCATAGCTCATAAAATCATCTGCTACAATGTCCTACCTGTCAATGACTACTTCAGCTTCAACCACAACAATACACGAGCACACAATAGATACAAACTTAAGGTAAACCGCTCCAAACTCGATTGCAGAAAACATGACTTCAGCAACAGAGTGGTCAATGCCCAGAATGCACTACCTGACTCTGTGGTTTCTTCCCCAAACCCCCAAAACTTTAACCTTAGACCGTCTACTGTTGACCTCACCCCATTCCTAAGAGGTCTGTAAGGGGCGGGCATAACAGTGGTGGGTTGCTTCCGGTTCGGTCCGGTTCTTGCGAACTGGTAGCAATAGTGGCGGGATGCTCCGCCCACCTGCTCCGACATCCTTACTGACAATCTGTGCATGTGCAGAAGCTTCTGCACAAAAGATGTAGTCACAGTTTTGTTCCAACCTCGTGAACACTCAAGCTTCCTCTTTCTGATACATACATGTCTACATATTTCTATCTCTATCTCTATCTCTATCTCTATCTCTATCTCTATCTCTATCTCTATCTCTATCTCTATCTCTATCTCTATCTCTATCTCTATCTCTATCTCTATCTATCTTGACCTCTGTCTCTGTCTCTCTGTCTGTCTATATCTATTGTGTATGTATCAGGGGTGGGCTGCTGGGGGTTCACAGGGGTTCGGGAGAACCTCTGGTTAAGATTCTGTGCAGTTTGGAGAACCCCCAAATCCCACTCCTGGCTGGCCCACCCCTCTCAGGTGTCCCCACACAGCCTGTTTTAGATGCAGGTAAGTGCAGGGCACACGGAGGCTCAGGGAGGACAAAAAATGGGCCTACCAGAAATTCAGGGATGCTGGAAATGGGCCTGTTTCTGGCCTCCAGAAGGCCTCCGGAGCCTGGGGAGGCCATTTTCACCCTTCTGGAGGCTCAAAGAAAACTTCCGGAGCCTGGGGAGGCCATTTTCGCCCTTCTGGAGGCTCAAGGAAAACTTCTGGAGCCTGGGGAGGGCAAAAATGCCCCCCTCCCCACTGCCATGGTGCAGGATTAGGCCACGCCCACCATGACCATGCCCACCCAGCAACCGGGCAGAGAACCGGTTTTTGAAGCCCACCCCTGGTATGTATGTGTTATGTATGTCTATACTTTTGAGAGCAGGCAACAGAATTTCATTTTTAATATGTGCCAGTGTGCCCACAGTAAAAAGTGACAATAAAGATTATCTATCCACCTGCCACTCTCTGAAAGAAAGAAAAAATCTTTATGCCGTTATCTGGAAATTTCGACGGCCATCTCTACCAATTAAAGAAGAAAACATCTGTCTTTAGCAGTGTTCCCGATTTTTTAAAAGCTGGGAAGCCAACCACAAAAGAAGAGACAGGCAATGCCTGCTCCCAACCCCTTTGAAAATGGGAATATTCTTCTTACTCTTCTTCTCTGGCTGTGGTGATCATAACAGGAGCAGGCAGGGAGACACCCCAGCTGCCGCTCTCTTTCCTCCGTTGGTGCAGCAACAGGACATCAGGGCTTTCTAATCGCCAGGGACATTAGCTTTGCTCTAATTAATTCTTCCGTTCTTGCAGATCCAGAGGTAAGAGCCTCTGGTGAGCAATTGCAAATTATGGAATCTGGAGCTGAGCTAAAAAAACCTGTTCTTAACTGGGGAAGTGGGAGGGGGAACCCCTCCGCCCCGCCCACTCCAACTATGATTTGAGATTTGGAAGTAGTTTCTCTTATTTTGGTTCTGTCAAACCTCATCCTCCCATTCCCTCCCATCTTTACGCTCTCCAGACGTTTTTAAAAAATACAGTCAGGAATGACTGGCGCTTCTGTACAGATCTATAAAAGGCCACTGCGGTTGTAGTCCATGCTGAAGACAAAGGCCTTTTCAAACTGAGCTCCGATCACAGTAGAGGGAGGGGTTGGAACTGCTATATAAAAGTTTTCGCCATGGCTTCTGCTTATTTTCCCCCTCCCCTTTAAAAAAAGAGCTTCCCAGCCTAGCTCACAGCCTTGAATCTCTTAGTGATCTCTCATCTAAAATATTAATTTGGTCAGGGGTGAAATCCAGCAGGTTCTGACAGGTTTTGGAGAACTGGTAGCGGAAATTTTGAGTAGTTCAGAGAACTGGCAAATACCACCTCTGGCTGGCCCCAGAGCGGGGTAGGAATGGAGAATTTGCACTATCCTTCCCCTGCCATACCCACCAAGCCACGCCCACCAAGCCATGCCCACAGAACCGGTAGTAAAAAAAATTGGATTTCACCACCGAATTAGGTCCAATCCAGAACCAGTTTGGTGACATCATATCGTCACCGCTACCAGCTCGGGAGAACCGGGCTGAACCGGGAGGAACCCACCACTGCAGGGATGGGATTTGGGCGTTCTCTGAACTGCACAGAATCTTAGCTAGAGGTTTTCCAGAACCCCTGCGAACCTTCAGCAGCCCACCCCTGGTTGGTATTATTAAAAGGACATATGCTGAACTGAACTTCACTTTAGACAGAAAAGCAAGGAAACTCATGACTATTCATTGTGCGTTCACATCCTCCTAGTGATATTGATAGATCATATTTGCCTTATAGAAATGGAAGCAGAGTGTTTCCTTCAGGTCAATCAAAGTGTTGAAGAAGAAAAGTCTGCATTGGCGACATAAAAGGAAGCCAAGAAGAAAAACTGATACGGTTTAAAAATCGGAGCTTACTGAATGTGCAGAAATCAAAACGTGGACATCGAAATCATGTAACAAAACCTGAACGTCATGCTGGTAAGAAAAAGTATTACATGGAGTCTATTTCTACAAAAGAGTGAGGGCAAATGGATAAAGATATAACCAAGCAGTGACTTAGAACTGGAACATTTTTTAAAAAAGGACCCAAAAGTTTGATTTTGGCTGCAGAAAAGCAAGCTATTCAAAATAAGTGCAATCAAGGCATAAGAAGCTGTGCCTCGTGGATCCAGGGGTGGGTTTCAAAAATTTTAGCAAGGGGTTCTCTGCCTGGTTGCTGGGTGGGTGTGGCCATGGTGGGTGTGGCCTAGTTGGCCGCCTCACCGTAATGGGGGGGAGGCGTTTTTGCCCTCCCCAGGCTCCGGAGGCTTTCCTTGCGCCTCCGGGAGGGTGAAAACAGCCTCCCCAGGCTCCGGAGGCCCAAACTTCAGGTAGGCCTGTTTTTCGCCTTCCCCGAGCCTCCGTGCATGCCCTGCACTTACCTGAATCCAAAACGGGCCGTGTGGGGACTCCTGGGAGGGGTGAGGCGGTGCGGCCAGGGCCAGCCAGGAGTGGGATTTGGGGGTTCTCCAAACTGCACAGAATCTTAGCTAGAGGTTCTCCCGAACCCCTGCGAACTCCCAGCAGCCGACCCCTGCTTGTATCCCATCAGATAGCTTGACCCAGAACTAGATGAACTTGTTTGGATAGATAAAGTTGGAGGGCGCTTATCTTGCAAATATTCAGCTCCAGGCCGTGTGTGGCTTTATAGATACAATATCTTGAATTGTATCCAGAAGCCCCCGGGAGTCATTACAACCTGTGGTACATTGGTGGTTTCCTACCTAGTGAAGTAGAACTGCAGTTCCAGGAAATCATTTGCTTATTCTGAAAATGCAAATCTGTTGGCAGGAAGTTTAGCAGTCAAAGTGAGGCTTTAAAAATTCAGATTCTGGTTCAGATGAAGAGAACCACACTCATTAGGAAGGTGCTAAAGGTGACATTAGAGAAATGGTACATTCAGAAAAATAAGAAGAGAACGTGCACAATTACCTGCTTAGTGTTGTCTCAGCCAGCAGACATTGAAGAAACAAATGAAGGTTGGTGGGATTATACCAACTCCCTGTTTGGATTTGAATACAAGGGGTTTGTTTCCATTTTGAAATGTGTTTGCAAAAGCTGAATCCAATTAAAACATAAAGAGAATAAACTGTGTTGGAACAGATGTCAGCAGGTTACATTAATGAGAAGGGTTTGGGGTTTTTTTTTTGGCTCTTTCCCCCCATTTAAGTATAAATAAAGTTGTGTCAATGAAGGAAGAGCTTCCATTTTCAAGGGGTGAGATGTTTTGGAAGCTATGAGCAAACATTTTAGGCAGTTCATATTGAAGAACAATATTTCCAGCATGTTAAACCATAAGGCAGAATTTGGGAACATCTGGTGTGTGTCTTGTCCAAACCTGTGACCATCAAACCTGCCCTTCATTATATGCATTTTTTAAACCTTCCCTGCAGATCGAATACCATCGTTTTTATCCTTGTAAGGGTCACCCCTATGCTTGACTGTCTGTCTCCATCTAGTAAGGTGGAAGAGTCCATCCCAAAGCCATTTCTGCTGTGGAAGAGAAGTTTCCTAAAAACTGCAACATTTCAAAGGTTTGATTCATGATTGCCATCAAGTTGTTGTCAACTCTTCATGATCGCATAGATCAGGGGTCGGCAACCCGCAGCTCTGGAGCCGCATGTGGCTCTTTCATCCCTGTGCTGCGGCTCCGTCGCCAGTTGGCTCCACAATTGAGAGGGCTTTCGGTTAGGACAGGTAGAAGAAAAAGGATGCCATGCTAGGAGGAGACTCTGTGATGGTGGTGGTGGTTGGGGACAGGACTTCTAGTCAGCAAAGGAAAAAAGATGCCACACTAGGAGGAGACTCTATGATGAGGGAACAGGACTTCCGGTTGGCTCCAGAATTGAACAGAGGGCTTCCAGTTAGGACCTTCATGGCTCTTTGAGTTTTTAAGATTGCCGACCCCTGGCATAGATAGATTTTCTCCTGATAGACCTATCCCTAACCTGATATTTCAGTTCTTCCCACAGTGCACCTATTGCCACTGTGTTTGAATCCACTCTGCTATTGGTCGGTCTTCTTCATTTTCCATTTTTGCCAGCATCAAAACTTTTTCCAGGTCTTTACATGATGTGTCAAAAAATTTCAGCCTGGTTACTTGAGCCTTGGGTGAGACCTTTGGGTTGATTTGTTCAATGATCCATTGGTTTGTTTTCTTGGTTGTCCATGGTATTTTCTTCTCCAACACCAAAATTCAAGAGCATCAATATTCTTCCTCTCTTGCTTCTTCAAAGTCAAACTTTCACTTCCATAGAATGTCACTGGGGAATCCCATAGTTTGTGTGAGTTTGAACTTTGTTAGGTATAGATACATCGTGGCATTTGAATATAATTTATAAGACTTCTGAGGCTGCTTTACCAAGTCCTAGTGCGTGCTCCACCACTGGAGGTTTTTAAGAGATTGGACAGCCATTTGTCCAGAATGTATGTGCAAGGGGTTGGACTAAAAGATTTCCAAGGTCCCTTGCAACTCTGTTATTATGTTATTCTAATCTATAGTGTGTTTCTTGACATGCTTGTTCCTTTACTGTTGATAGCTGATTGTACAAAGCAAAAGATATCCACCCCTTCATTGTTAGTTTAACAAAATAACAAGATAACAGACTTTGGATGTCTTCTAGTCCAACCTTCTGCTCAAACAGGAGATCCTCAGTCTTAGTTGTTCATCCGTTGTCCCGGTTTTGTGGTAGCCATCTTTAGGCTGCCTCTTCTTGCCATAGCTGAGAGGGAAAAAGAACCCCGGGTCAGACAGGAGAGCTGCGACTCTCCTCTATCTCACAGGGTGCCCCTCTTTGCTTCGATACCCCTACAAGGTGGCTTTGACTCCTCTTGAAGTCCACAAACAGGGAGAAGTCAGCACAGTGAACGCAGAGACCAGTTCACTGTATCTGAAATCGATGCAACATCAACTGGAAGTCAATAGTTTGACTTCCTCTTCTTTGTGGCAGCCCCTTAAATATTGGAAGACTGCTATTGTGTCACCCCTAGTCCTTCTTTTCACTAAATTAGACATACCCAATTCCTGCAACCATTCTTCATATGTTTTAGCCCACTAATCATCTTTGTTGCTCTTCTCTGCACTCTTTCCAGAATCTCAGTATCTTTTTTATTATCATGGTGAACAAATCCGGGTACAACTGTTAGAATAATTATCAACTTGATTGGCAATGGCATTCCTCACTTCATTACCAAATGTTCTCCTTCCAAGTACAGAGGAGCTCGGATTCCTGAGTACCCCTATCCCTACCCCTTATCAGTTTATAAAAGTTGCTATGATCAAGGTAGACATATTCTCATCTTCAGCCTCTGTAATCCAGTATAATGACTTGGATGAAATAGAATTTGTCCCTACTTGCTCTGTGATGGCAAGAGAATAGTGACTCACTGTAATTTGCTAACTTTAAAAAAAAATTGCTGGATCTTCTCCAATTATCGGAATATTTTTAGGTGAGGTTTTCTATCATCCTGCATCACAGAACTGAAAATAAGAGAAACTATCACCAGTATATGACCATGTTAAAAGGTAGCAAGGATGATAGAAAATAGAGGCATAAATGCTCAGTGTTCTCCAAATCACTGTTTTTCAAAGAAAGAAAAACAGTGATTTTCTTCAGCTGAGTATCTGAGCAAATAGAATTTCTCATAAAGACTTGGGGAGGAGGTAGGGAATACTTTATATATACTACTTTATTTTTTTTTGCTTAGGCTTATTCATCAGGGCCAGACCTAGTAAATATGTGGAAAAGAGACCACCAGGAAATTCTGGGGAAAAGAGCAATAACTGATTCAGCTGTTCTCTATCAATGCTTCTCAATCTGTGGTCTGTAGGCAGTGATGGGATTCAGACGGTTCGGGCCAGTTCAGGAGAACTGGTAGTTAAATTGCTGGTTGTCCCCACCCCTTCCCACCCTGCCCCTTCCAGGAGTCCCCATGCGCCCCATTTTGGCTTTCAGGTAAGTGCAGGGAAGCCTCCTAGGCCCAAAATGGGGAGCGGGGCGGGTATAGCATCCCTCACGTGCCCTGTTTTCACTCCTAGGAGGCTGCAGGGAGGCCTACTAAGCCCAAAATGGGGCATGGGGAGGCGGCGCATCCCCCCTCTGCAGCCCATTTTTGCTCCCAGGGGGGTGCAGGAGGCTGAGTGCTGCCTGTCACACACCCCTGGCCACTCCCACCATGGCCACGCCCACCCAGCCGGTCATTAGGATACAGAACCGGTTGTTAAATTATTTGAAACCCACCACTATCTGTAGGGGTGTATGAAGGCTTGAATAAATGTAATGATTTACCTTCTAGATACACAGAATTTAACGCTCAAATTCTCTGGTCAAATTCTGAGACTTCCATATCTAGCAGATGTTTAGTTTGGAGGAAGGGTCTCCATGTTCCTATATTGGATGAATATGTCAGTCAGTAATTCTTCTGTTGGAGAATAAAAATTTCCAAGACAGATCTTTGAATTAGAGTCAGCGTGGGCTATTATTTTCATTGTGCTAACATGTGCATGAATATTCAATCTTCCTTTAAGCAAGTTACAGAAAAAGAGGCTTGAAGCTGATATAATTATGAGACTGAATTTACAAGAGCGTGGTTGGTTAATAGCATTTCACAGTGCCTCACCGAGTGGCACATGCAGAGACGAACAACAAGAGCCATAGATTTTACTTGCACATTTATATAAAGTTGTCTGTTCAAAAACAACACAGTATAATTTATGCCTGAACAAGAACCTGCCCTGAATGTTTAAAGATCTATGTTTTTGTTGCCTTGATGAAATAGCTACATTTAGGGTACCACTCCTGGTGAAATCTTGAGCAAGGAAGAAAAATATTTCAGATCTGACCCAAAAAAGGACCAGGTTGTTATGAATGTACCGATTATATCTACACAACACACTTAAATTGCATTTTAACTTGTTTGGGGTGATTTACCCAATGCACCAAACCGTTAATAACCTCAACCAGCTGTTCTCATGACATCTTGAATCACAAAACTGCTAATCACCTTCTGCTGATTGTTTGCAGTAGGGTATTTCTTTACTCCTAAGTAAATCCACTGCTCTTGAGAAGCCAAGTGGGCATGTATAAAGTTAGAAGCAAAACTGTCAGGCTAAAGATAATTAATTCCACAGATGCAAAAGATGATAACCATTCAGAAAGTTTTTCAAGAAATGAAACTGCTGTCTTTTTTCTTTTTGCAAAAAAAAAAAACACAAAAAAAACAACCATGCAACTCAACATCTGCACCCAGTGTCTACGGGTCAGAAAAGTCAAGATAGCAGTCACAACAGTACAACCAAACTTCCATTTGTTTTTTAAACATTGATGTTAAATTAAAAAACAGGTGGCACATCATACCATTATGATATTTTTAAATGATACTTGCAGATATTCTTGCCTGCATCCGGTGGTGGGATTCAAATAATTTAATAACCAGTTCTCTGCCCTAATGACCATCTGGGTGGGTGCGGCCATGGTGGGCGTTGCCAAGAGGTTGTTGTGGCTCCGACCCCTGAGTCCGTCTTATCGGAGGAAGAAGGCTCCGAAAGGGAAGGAGAGGAGTTGGCCGGGCCTCCCTCTCCAGGACCCTCCACTCTGGCAATGCCTCAGGTGTCTCCCGAAGGAGAAGATATTGGCCAGGAGCCAGGTATCCTCAAGCAGTCACAGTCGGACTGTGACGGAGATAAATCTTGGCTGGATCCACACCAGCGTCGGAGAGACAAGCGCACACAACAGAAAAGGAGGCGTGCCAGAGATTAGTCTGAGTCACTGGACCACACCCCACAGGGGGTAAAAGGAAGTGTGGTGGCCAGTCAAGCCTTGTGACGAACAAAGCTGAAAGCTTCCACGCCATTCTGCATTGCCGGACTTTTCCTATATGCTTTGCTGGAATTACTTTGTGAACTGGACTTGATTACCCTGTAACTGTTGAAAGTTTACTTTGATGTACGAAGGTGGAAAGGACCTCCCTTCGTGAGTAAAAGACTTTTGGCAGGCAGCCACTAGGTTGCTGCCAATTTCCGTTATCGAAAGGGAGTTTCTTGTTGGCTGGTTTGGTTTTTAACTCTTGGACGTCTGTTGGTGTGTGTGTGTGGGACGGGGACAGAACAGGGGTGGGCATTGCCAGGGCGTGTGACAGGTAGCACTTGGCCTCCTTCACTCTCCTGGGAGTGAAAACGGGCTGCGTGCGAAGCGTCGCACACATACCCCCAGCCTGTTTTGGACCTAGGAAGCCTCCCTGAAACCTCCTGGGCACAAAAACGGGCCACAGGGGGACGCCACATACCCCCATGCCCCATTTTGGGCCTAGGAGGCCTCTCTGAAGCCTCCTGGGAGCAAAAATAGGTCGGGGGGGGCTGCCGCACTTACCTAGGAACCAAAATGGGGTGCGTGGGGACTCCTGGAAGGGGTGGGGAGGGGCGGTGCCAGCCAGCAATTTAACTACCAGTTTGCCTGATCCATCCCAAACCGGCTGAAGCCCACCACTATCTGCATCTCTTCCTGATGACTGAAAAACACCCTGTAGGATTCCAGTTTTTATAAAGGGAATGATTGGTGATAAATGAAACCATAAAGTTAAGACTTTGTTGCAGGGAATGCAGATAAAAGCATCATTTAAAAAGAAAATCAAGCATCTAGAAGAACCAAACTGGTGAAAAAGAAAGCAACCCAACTTCTACAAAGATATATCTTTGTCTCATTAATTTTCTAAACCACAATTTTAATTAAACTTCCCATGAAGCCTTCAATAAAACAATAAATTATGTTAAGCTTCAGAGGGAGTGAGGAATGAACCGAGATTTTTAGGGATCAAGCCAAAAGCCCCTAATCCCAAAGATATCTTCCTGGAGAAACAAAGCATTAGCTTCGTTATATAAATAATATGATTAATTATATTACTTATAAATAAATGGATCCAAGTGTCCCCTTCTTCGAGGAAACGAAACTGTCATTTTAGCCATAAAACATTTAGAAGACCAAGGAATAAACTGGGAGAACATCATGGAGGTAAGCAGAGATCTGCAAAAACAAAAGAAAGAAACCTCCTAGAAAGAAACTTAAGTTCATTAAATACTGTCTATTTGTTTTTTCAAAGCCCCAGTCTCTTTGTAGTTCTACCCCATAGGAAGGAAGGAAGGAAGGAAGGAAGGAAGGAAGGAAGGAAGGAAGGAAGGAAGGAAGGAAGGAAGTTGCTGCCAAGGAAAAGGAAAGGAAAGGAAAGGAAAGGAAAGGAAAGGAAAGGAAGGAAGGATTGAAGGCAGGAAGGAAGGAAGGAAGGAAAAAAGGAAGGAAGGGAAAGGAAAGGAAAGGAAAGGAAAGGGAGGAAGGGAAGGAAGGAAGGAAGGGAAGGAAAGGAAAGGAAAGGAAAGGAAAGGAAAGGAAAGGAAGGAAGAAAAGGAAGGAAGGAAGGATTGAAGGCAGGCAGGAAGGAAGGAAAGAAGGAAAGAAAGAAAGGAAAGGAAAGGAAGGAAGGAAAGGGAGGGAGGGAGGAAGGAAAGGGAGGGAGGGAGGAAGGAAGTTGTTGCCAAGGCAATGGTCAGATAAGAGGAGCTTGAGCCCGGATGAAGAGAATATGAGGAAACATCTCAAAAAAAGCATCACCAGATTCAGCTGGGATGAGAGTACAGTTGTTCTGATGGTTTGGCAACTGGTTCAAAAAGAAAGAGAGAAAAAAAACCTTAGCCTGGTTATATATGCAAAGTGGTGTCTCCCAAAGATCAGCTGGGGAGAAATTTGTATATACTGTGCCTCATCTAGAGTTCAGGTGACCATGTTTGAGAATGATTTGAGCATTTGGAACAGTTTGGGTATCAAAAAAGATAATGGAGAAGAGCTTCAAAATGTCTCTCCAAACCTAGTGAGTTGGCTTCAGATCAGTGGTGAAATCCAATTTTTTTTTACTGCCAGTTCTGTGGGCATGGCTTGGTGGGCATGGCAGGGAAGGATACTGCAAAATCTCCATTCCAACCCCACTCCAGGGAAAGGCTACTGCAAAATCCCCATTCCCTCCCCACTCTGGGGCCAGCCAGAGGTGGTATTTGCCGGTTCTCCAAACTACTCAAAAGTTCCGCTATCGATTCTCTGAACTGCTCAAAATTTCCGCTACCGGTTCTCCAGAACCTGTCAGAACCTGCTGGATTTCACCCCTGCTTCAGATTGATTGGTTGATTGATTGATTGATTTTGTCAAGCATGTGTAAGATAACAGATAAAAGTATAAACACGATTATGAATACAGGAAATGGATATGAATAAATAGGGACATTAAGACAGGGATGGTAGGTACGTTGGTGCACTTATTCATACCCCTTACAGACCTTCTCTGAATGGGGTGAGATCAACAGTAGACAGTCTAAAATTGGAAGATTCACTTCAAACAGCTGCAGAGCAATTAATGTTGGGAAGAATGGATCTGAGCTGGGCACTGCTCATTAGGGAAAAGATCTTGGCATTAGAATGGACTGCACAAGAAGAGGTCAACTCTTCATGCAACCGTTCTTTAAAAAGGCAATGTCAACTCTGAAGCGAGCCTGGTTGAAGCCATCTTTTGCTGCCTCATAGTTGCCACAAACCCTGAGAGGGGGAAGGTTGGGGAGAAGTAGATAGACTGGCTAGCAGTCAAAACAAAAAAGTTTTCGTGTGGGAACCAAGGTCATCTCAACAGGTAGCAGTTGAAAGAGGAGAGGAATGACCGGCTATTTTCATTGGACAATGTGACCGGTGACATCTGAGAGGAGAAACTTTTGCTCTTTTAATTAAGTGAAAACCGTGGGAACTTTTAGAGTTGGTTTTCACCAGCTGTGCCGATATGATGTATCCAATAAGGATAAGGATAAGGATAAGGATAAGGATAAGGATAAGGATAAGGATAAGGATAAGGATAAGGATAAGGATAAGGATAAGGATAATTTTATTTCTATACCACCTCTCTCCCGAAGGACTCGGGGCGGTGTACAGCCAGGTAAAAACACAATACAAATATCACAATTTAAATTTAAAAAATTCTTAAAAGTATTACATTTAAGGCCAAAATGAGCTAAAAAACCCAAAAAATTTAAGAACTCTGAATTTAAAAACTCAATTAAAAGCTGCCTGTCAGAAGAGCAGGGTCTTAAGAGCACAGCGGAAAACTCGGAGGTCAGAGATCTTGCGTATGTCCGAGGGCAGTTCATTCCAAAGGACAGGAGCTCCCACAGAGAAGGGTCTCCCCCTGGGTGTTGCCAGCCAACATAATTTGACCGATGGCACCCTGAGGAGTCCCTCTCTATGGGAGCGAACTGGTCGGTGGGAGGCTATTGGTGGCAGAAGGCGGTCTCGTAGGTACCCAGGTCCTGAACAATAAACATGTTCTTTGAGGAATCTACCTGCCTCAGAGTTCTGCTTTTGGCACATGCGTTACTTGCAATACTGACAGGCAAATTTTGTACTTGGAGTGACTAGGAAGGGAGTTAGCATAGACCAGTGATGGCTAACCTTTTTGCCGTCACATGCCAAAAGCGGGGGGAGCGTGGGGGGGTCATGGGTGCGTGAGCCCACATCCATAATCCAATGCGCTCCGCCCTCCCGCGCATGTGCACGTGACCCCCCCACTTCCCCCTGCTTTTGGCATGCGATGGCACGGTAGGCCAGGTAGGCCCGTTTTTCCCCTTCCCCAGGCTCCAGAGGCTTTCTAGGAGCCTGGGGAGGGCAAAAACAGCCTTCCCCATCCCCCCGGAGGCCTTCCAGAGGCCAGAAACAGCCAGTTCCCCGACTTCCGGTGGGACTGGAAGGCCTGAAAATCAGTTGGCCGGGGCGCGCTGAGCTAGGGCAACACTCGCGTGCCCACCAGTATGGCTCCGTGTGCCACCTGTGGCACCCATGCCATAGGTTCGCCATCACGGGCATAGACTGTCAGGATAACAATTCCCCTAAGCTATGATAACAGAAGAATTGGAAAGGGACCATGGAGGTCTTCTAGTTCAACCCCCTGCTCAAGTAAGAGTTTCTATACAATTCCAGACAAAATGGCTGATATGAAACCATGCTTGGAGTAGTAGATAGAATTCTGCTCATCATACCTAAAAAAAAACCCCAGAGTTTAAAAAGGCTGGAGTTGCTTATCTACAGGGAAATCCTAGAGCAATTGAGGTTCTGTAGCTTGGAATGAAGGAGGGTAAGAAGAGACTGGATAGAAGTATGTAAAAATCATACATGTCACAAAAGACATGCTAAATGTAGCCTTTTCTTTCTTAGTTACCATTGGAATCTGTGTTCTTGCTTCCTTGACATTGCCCATTACTATTGGGCTTGACATTAAATAAAGATAGACCTAGTTAATACTGGGATAGGAGACCACCATGAAAATAGATTGGGAAAACTCATAAGCCAGTAGAAGGAAGTGGGCAACGACTTCTCTATTGTCAAGAAGCAGCTGAACCTTGCCTCAAGGGACAATTTTATATTTCATTTTCTGAGAAGGTAATTCCTGACTCTAAGAACAAACACGGAGCCTTGTTTAAGAGACAGAGAATTTGATCGAAATGCAAGAATACCTGACTCATACATCATGTCACCATTATTCTGTATCTCTTGCCCAAACCTTAGAGACTTACATGCTTGTCCCTGGGGTGACTGGTATTCTGGTCCTGCATTCCACAGTTGTTAGCAAATGCCAGTTCTCATGGAAAACCACCCACAATTTAGCTTTTTACAGAATCTGTGAACTGGGAAAGAGAATCTGTTAAGCTTCCACATCGCCTTACTTTTGCCAAGTTTTCAAGATTTAAGAAAGAGTGAGATTATTTGTCAATGAAATTATTTTTTTTTAAAAAAATGCTGTAGGTCACAGAGACTGCTTAGCGCATTGTAAGCCGCCCTGAGTCTCTGGAGAAGGGCGGCATATAAATCAATTTTTTTTAAAAAAAAGAGAGAGAGAAATTTCCTGATATTTTTTAGATCTACTCCATTTTTAGATCTGATTCCCTGTTAGGAATGTTCTTTAGTTCTCCAGGGCACAAGCATTTGTGGTTGGACCTAAGTTGCTAAAAAATCAAACCATCATTGCTGGTAACATCTGCAACACTTTCACATCTTGCAAAGGTTAGCAACATTTTTCTCTTCTCCTAGCACGGTGGTGCACAAGTTAGGCAATGCTGGGCATCGTTGTACCACAGAGTAAACACACATTTTATTCTGCAAAGGAATTTTGCAATCATGTAAGGATCCCTGTAAGTAGTCCTTGATTGATGAATGCAATGGAGCTGCAATGTGATTGACCTGACTTTTTTTGTGGCAATTGTTGCTCAGCTGGTTCGGACCGGTTTGGGTGAACCAGACGGTTCGCCGAACCGGTAGTTGCAAGGACTGGCTGACCCCACCCACCCTGCCTTTCCCCTCCCAGGAGTCTCCACACAGCCTGTTTTGGATGCCAGGTAAGTGCAGGACCAGTGCGGAGGCTCTGGGAGGGCAAAAAGCCTACCGGAAGTTCCAGAAGTCTGGAAACAAGCCCATTTCCAGCCTCCGGAGGGCCTCCAGAGCCTGGGGGAGGCTGTTTTTGCCCTCCTCGAGGCTCAAGGAAAGCCTCCGGAGCCTGGGGAGGGTGAAAACACCCCCCTCATCATGCAGGAGGCTGAGTAGGCCATGCCCAGCATGGCCACACCTACCCAGCAACCAGGCAATGAACCGGTTGCTAAAATTTCTGACTCCCACCTTTGCTAGGTGATCCAATGGTTTGCTATGGGTGCAGTTTTGCCAATAACCAGAAATAAGTGTTACCATAGTTTTCAGCCAAAAACATGTCCGCAAGACTGGGAGATGCTGCTAACGGCTATAAACTCAACTGTGTTGCTGAGCACCTGAAATTTGAATTTGGGTCATAAGTACCCCCAAAGTAGATCAATCGTAAATCAAGGACTACCTAATCTGTGTTTGTTAGATTTTAAGGATGGGTTATGAGCACATTATTGTGTTTGGTGCTCTTCCACTTATGACTGTATGACTATAATTTTGTTGCTTGTATCCTTACGATTTATATTGATATTGTTTCCTGATTGCTTATTTGTACTCTATGACTATCATTAAGTGTTGTACTTTATGATTCTTCATGAACGTATCTTTTCTTTTATGTATACTGAGAGCGTATGCACCAAGACAAATTCCTTGTGTGTCCAATCACACTTGGCCAATAAAAAAAATCTATTCTATTCTATTCTATTCTATTCTATTCTATTCTATTCTATTCTATTCTATTCTATTCTATTCTATTCTATTCTATTCTATTCTATTCTATTCTATTGATATCATCTTCTTCCTTCTCGTTTCCCTTTCTGTTGCAACACACCGTTCAGTCTTACTCGCTGGTATAATTGATCTAATTTATTAATGGGGTATGATTCCTCTTAACAAATTAAATGGCAGGGTGAGCAAATAATGCCGAGGGGGGGGGGGCGGAAATGGCAAAAACAAAGCGAATGTTTTTTTGCAGCGACGTCTTTTGCTGTGTTGACTGCTATACTTTTTGAAAATCATTTTAGAATTAATGATCACATAATTTGCCTGTAATCCATTAGGAGATGTTCTGGGGCTTGTCTGTAATCATGTTGCACAAACAGAAATAATCCTAGAATCCCTAAACGCTTTAGTCAACTGATCTCCCTTTTCAGAGCGGAATTTGGGATCAAAACTAATCTGCTTGCTTGAGGGTGGGGGGGAAAAATCACTTTTAAAGCTTAGATTAAGAATCCATTAAGAATCCAGACAGTAAATAATCTCAAGGTCATTAAAGCAGGAATCTCTCCCCTCTGTGCATGGGTCCCCCTTAAATTCAAACATTCTTTTTTATAATAGAATGTATTAATCCACACTGAATATAAGATTATTTGACCCATCGGTATCGACTCCTCTTTTTTTCAATAGGAAAAAGAGATACTTTGCAAGACCAGCCCTAACATTGGGTATATTGAAATATATCAAGATCACATGAAGCGTTAATACCACTTAATAATGCCTTGGTAAGGCCACACTTGGAATTCTGCATCCAGTTTTGGTCGCCAGGGTGTAAAAAAGATGCTGAGACTCTAGAAAGAGTGCAGAGAAGAGCAACAAAGATGATTAGGGGACTGGAGCAGGGGTGAAATCCAGCAGGTTCAGTCAAATCCAGCAGTAAAAATTCTGACTGGCCTCGCCCCATCTATTCTCTGGCTCCCAAGTCCCAGCTGATTGGGAGGAAATGGAGAATTTGCAGTAACCTTCCCCTGGAGTGGGGAGGGAATGGAGATTTTACAGTATTCTTCCCCTGCCACGCCCACCAAGCCATGCCACGCCCACTGTGCCACACCCACAGAAACGGTAGTAAAAAATTTTGAAACCCACCACTGGGTCCCTAGAAATAGATATTGACAGAAGGCTGTTTGCTTCAGTGGATGGTTAATTAACTGAAAAAAACATTTCTTAAACCCCACCCCCACCCCGATATTCACACAGATGGAAACCATTAGAAAACCTGTTCGCATTTTTATGTTGTTCTGATAGAAACTTATTCCTTTGTTCCATAAATAATGTAAGAGCAAATAAGGGAAGTGCAAGAATACAGAAGAGGGGCGTGATGGCTCAGTGGCTAAGATGCTGAGCTTGTCGATCAAAAGGTCAACAGGTCAGCAGTTCGAATCCCTAGTGCCGCGTAACGGGGTGAGCTCCCGTTCCTTGTTCCAGCTTCTGCAGTTCGAAAGCACGTAAAAAATGCAAGTAGAAAAATAGGGACCACCTTTGGTGGGAAGGTAACAGCGTTCCGTGCGCCTTTGGCGTTTAGTCATGCCGGCGACATGACCACAGAGACGTCTTCGGACAGTGCTGGCTCTTCGGCTTTGAAATGGTGATGAGCACCGCCCCCTAGAGTTGGGAACGACTAGCACATATGTGCGAGGGGAACTTTTACCTTTACCTAAGAATACAGAAACAACCTATTTCTATCTCATCTTTATTTTTATGTCTTGTTTACAATCACCTTTTTTTCCATTGTATACAGACAGGAAAGTTCAACATCTAATTCACTCACAGTAATAATATTTGTCTCTGTGAATTTCTCTCTCACACATAACAATCACAATATCCATCTGTGTCTTTTCTCAACCCCGGTCACCATTTTTGCTTAGACATCTGTCATTTTCTCCAGTCACATCTGTGATCCAGCCTATAAAATATTTGAGTACCTCACAACTGAGGGAACAGCTGAAGCATGAAGCTAAGAGGATTTACTTACTTCACAGTGAAGTGAAGCAGTCAGTAAGTGGTTTTTTATTCTGGGTGGGTGTTATTTTTAATAAAAGCAATTGGTTATTCAGGATCTTCTTGTAAGAGAAAATTCCCGTGTGTAGGTTCCAAAATGTATAGAGTTGTTTCTGAGTTATGGAAGCAGTCATAAATTTATTATCTTTTGAAATAGAATTTCAAATGCATGTGTGTTTATATGTGTGAACAATTAAACGGTTTGGAGAGAATTCACTGAAACTTCAACAGCCCTCCAACAAATTAAAATACTTTCAATCATTCTGAACAATTTATGGATTGTTGAGAAGCTGGCAACTGGCCATGAGATTCTGAAAATCTGGGAACCAATAACTAATATTTCATTGACTAGAACTTTTGCATTTCCCTTATTAGTAAATTTGGGGCCACCTGCTCAATAATAACTAGAATTTAGTTTAGTCCCTACTTAAGTTCAACCAATCATATTTTTCTATACTAATCAGTTTTGCACCCTTTCCAAGATTTAAAATTACTGTGAGTTCTTGAATATACTACTAGATCAGTGATGGCTAACCTTTTCTGGACTGAGTGCCCAAAGCCCGAATTCCCAAAATGCATCTCCCTGCAAGGTCCCCACCCCCACTTCAGTGGTGGGTTCCTTCCGGTTCCACCCCGTTCCACCGAGCCGGTAGCGGTGACGATATGACATCACCAAACCAGTTCTGCCCCCCCTCCATCCCCCCCCGCCCCGCGTTATTCTTACCTTTTATTTGGCCCCACTCCCAATCTATTGCTGCCTCCTGAGTCCCAGACGATGGGCTAGAAGGAAAAAAACTGTTTAAACTCTTGCCGCGGGGTTTCAAAGGGCCGCCCTACAGCTGATCAGTGCTAAAAGGCAGTTTGGTGGTTGACCGGTGCCTCCAAAAACAAATGAGTAGACCAATGCCTCCAAAAACAAATGAGTAGACCGGTGCCTCCAAAAACAAATGAGTAGACCGGTGCCTGCAAAAAATAAATGGGTAGACCGATGCCTCCAAAAACAAATGAGTAGACCGGTGCCTGCAAAAAACAAATGAGTAGACTGGTACAGCTCTGCAAGCAGTTAAAAGCCTGGGAGACCAGTACTTCTGCTAAATCTTAAAGAATTGTCACATGACCATCAAGCCACGCCCACTAAATAAGCCATGCCCACAGAACCAGTAGTAAAAAAATTTAGAACCCACCCCTGCCCCACGCATATGCGTGCAGCCCACCCCCGCACACTCCCCCACAATGCATGCATGGCTCCTACACACATGCCCCCCACACATAAATGTCCACCCTCTGCACACGCCGCCGCCCCGTGCATGCGCTGCAAAGACCCAAAGATCAGCTGGCTGGCGGGAGGTGGGCTCGCATGCATGGCGGAGCTGAACTGGGGTGATGGCTTGCAGGCCATCAGAGAGGGTGCTGTGTGCCACTTCTGGCATGCGTGCTATAGGTTCACCATCACGGTACTAGATGATTGCTTCATGTTTCTTGTGTCAGATTTCTAAGACACTTTACAAAGATTGTGTACTAGTGTTGCTATAGATTGTAAAATTCAGGTAAGATGGCTGTGCCATAAGCATCTTTATACAAAGCTATTCCATTCCCTTTCCCAGCCTTTTTTCATTCCCCATCTTCCCATCTGCCACTTAGCATTTATTCCATATCCACTGGAGCAATAAATAGATCCCCTGTTGCTAAGACATTTTAAATGCAATAATTAATGCAAAGATTCTTGTTCACCCATCGAGCCTCTAATTTTTCAGCCCTCTCCTTTCCATCTCCACAAGACTTTTTTCTTTTTTTAAAGAGTCAGAAGCACCATGGAGCAATAATTGTGTAGGCATTTGTGTGCTCAAGGTGAGGAATTGGGGAAAGGTTTAAGCGTTTTCCCCACCCATGAATCCTCATTCAAGATGTAGACTAGTACCCAAGCTACAGATATTGTACAGTTAGGGCCGTAAGAAGTTAGCACCCACCCTCTCCTAGGAAAATGAAATATTCTAGGAAATATTAAAAAGGCAGAATATTATATTTCCCTGGATGAGAAATGGAGAAACATGTTTTTAGGCAGGAAACAGACTCACTCTTAATAGCCCCCACCATCCTCAATAACCCACAGCAGATATCCACACTTAAGAGATAAAGAGATAGCTAGGTCTATTCATAGGCAAATGCCCTCACCCAAGATCCAACAAAGGTAGGATTAGCCCTCTACCCATCTAGCAATAGAACTCACCACATGGTATTCTGTCCCCGTCTCACACACGCACCCAAACAGCTAGCCGGGGGTTAAATAACTTTTCAAACACCCAATGTCAGTTATCAGAAACTTGGCAGCAACTCCGTAGCTGCCTGCCAAGAACTTTACTCCAAGAAGGAAGGGTTGTTCCTCCACCAGATAACACAAACAAAATACACAAAGTTTAAACAGTCCAGTTCGTAAATTAAATCCACAGAAGATTTAGGCATTGTTTTCCAGAGGTGCAAAGTGACTTGCCAGAAGTTTCAGCTTTGTCCGTCACAGAGTCTGACTGGCCACCACACTCCCTTATATAGCCTGTGGGGTGCGGTCCAGTGACTCAGCTTAATCTCTGGCACGCCTCCTCTTCTGCTGCGTACGTTTGTCTCGCCGACGCTGGCGTGGATCCAGCCACAACCTATCTCCGTTGTCGCTATCCGACTGATCGGAGACACCTGGCTCCTGGCCAATCTCTTCTCCTTCGGCAGACACCTGAGGCATTGCCAGAGAGGAGGGTCCTAGAGAGGGAGGCCTGGCCGACTCCTCTCCTTCATGTTCGAAGCCTTCTTCCTCCAATAAGAGGGGCTCGGGGGTTGGAGCCACAACATATGGCACCTGGGAGATTACATCATCCAGCAAGGCTCAACCAAGCTTGGGACTCAGGACAGCCTACAGAGTTGCCCCTGCATGGCTCCATGGGAATCTGACAACCAATCAGAATACAAGCTCAAATCCAAAGCCCAACAGAGGACATAAAACCAAGGTACTCTCAGCATCTCGGTCCTTTTCTGCTCAGGAACTCAAGCCATGTGATCCTGTTTATCAATAAACCTTCTTTCCAAGCAAGTTCCATGAATCCAGTGTCTTTTTCCCCTCTTGGAACTGAACCCAGAAGGATATTTCTTCCAACAGGGCCAAGACAAAATGCAACGATCACATAAAAGATCACATAAAATTGCACAGGGACACATGTCCGACATGCATAAAAGAGGGGTGAGGCTTCGATTGCTCGATCATGGCTGCCATTTGGATCCTCTCCACAGTAGGTACTTCTGCAGTAGCCTTAGTCTGGATGAATCCGTTCAGCCCCACTTATTCTTGTAGCTTCAAGACGAACAGGAGAGAGAAAGGAAGCTTGTCTGGATGTGGTCAGATACCAGTTTGCTGTCAGGGTTCCGATGGATGCCCTAATTAAATAATGAGCCTCGAGCCAAGCTTCAAAAGAAATCCAGTTATTTATTACCCACAACATTTCTGTTACCACAAATGAAGGCAGTAGTAATAGCACTTAGACTTATATACCACTTCACAGTGCTTTGCAGCCCTCTCTAAATGATTTACTGAGTCAGAATATTGGTCCAACAATTTGGGTCCTCATTTTACTGACCTCGGAAGGATGGAAGGCTGAGTTAACCTTGAGCCTGGTGAGATTTGAACTGCCAAATTGCAGTCAGCTGGCAGTCAGCAGAAGTAGCCTGCAGTACTGCACTCTAACCACTGTCCCACCATGGCTCATTATATATGTATTCCAGGTAATGTTGCAGGATCCAATCTGGATCAGTCACCAGGATCAGAGATTTATACTTCCGAGCTTTTGGACCCATGCTACTGAGTAATTTTGCTACGCAGTGGTGGAATTCAAATTTTTTTTACTACCGGTTCTGTGGGCATGGCTTGGTGGGTGTGGCTTGGTGGGCTTGGCAGGGGAAGGATACTGCAAAATCTCCATTCCCACCCCACTCCAGGGGAAGGATACTGCAAAATCCCTATTCCCACCCCTCACTCCTGGAGGAAGGATATTGCAAAATCTCCATTCCCACCCCATTCTGGGGCCAGCCAGAGGTGGTATTTGCCGGTTCTCTGAACTACTCAAAATTTCCTCTACCGGTTCTCCAGAACCTGTTAGAACCTGCTGAATAGCACCCCTGTTGCTACCTCTCTATTTTCAGCAACCTGCTGTACAGCAGACTTTATGATGCCTGATGTCTTTTAATAAACATCACGAGGAGAAATCGGTAACCTTTAGAAGAGAAAAACAAATGCTTTCTTGACTCCCTATTTTTTTTTATAAAAAAAAAAGACATGTTAAAATTCTTTTATAAAATCTTTGAAGACTGCTGTTTATATTTGAGAAGGAGGTTTACAGTCTTCCCAGCTTCCTGTGGGTTTTTATTGAAAATGATAGTGGTGCAGCTCTATCCTTGTGGTTCAGAAAAGGTCCCCATCATGATGCAGACCTCTCCTTGTTTGGGAATTACAGATCTCCATCACTTTTTTAAAATAGCAAAATTTTACTTCAGAAGAAAATAGCCAGAAAGCTTATGTGGTCATCTTTCTTGATAGATGATAGATAGATAGGCAGGCAGGCAGGCAGGCAGGCAGGCAGGCAGGCAGGTAAGATAAGTAGATGATAAATAGATAGATAAGATAGATGATAAATAGATGATAGATAGATAGATGATAGATAGATAGATAGATAGATAGATAGATAGATGATAGATAGATAGATAGATAGATAGATAGATAGATAGATAGATAGATAGATAGATGGATAAATAGATAGATGGATAAATAGATAGATAGATGATAGATAGATAAGATAGATGATAAATAGATGATAGATAGATAGATAGATAGATAGATAGATAGATAGATAGAGTTTGTCTTGATTTTGATAAACCAGATGAAGACTTCTAATAGCCAAACCCATGATCCTATTTTGAGTTTTTCCAGCTGTTTCTGGGTTTTGTATTTTAGGGTGGTTTGGGTTTTGTTTTTTTTAATCTTATTAAATCAGGATAATACTTAAGAAATTAAGCCAGTGGTGAAATCAATCTTTTTTTACTACTGGTTCTGTGGGCGTGGCTTGGTGAGCGTGGCAGGGGCAAAGGATACCACAAAGTCTCCATTCCCTCCCCATTTCAGAGAAGGATATTGGAAAATCCCCATTCCCTCTCCACTCCAGGTGAAGGATACTGCAAAATCCCCATTCCC
>WNWU01000049.1:13016502-13037319 GCA_012654045.1 Ptyas mucosa | reverse complement strand
ATTCCCTCTCCACTCCAGGTGAAGGATACTGCAAAATCCCCATTCCCACCCCACTCAGGGGCCAACCAGAGGTGGTATTTGCCTGTTCTCCGAACTACTCAAAATTTCCGCTACTGGTTCTCCAGAACCTGTCAGAACCTGCTGGATTTCACCCCTGAATTAAACAGGATACTTTGCATTCTTGTAAAGAGCCTTGTGGAATTGTGGTGTAGCGTAAAAGGTAATAAACAAACAAACTCAGGCGCCACTCAGGAGCCTGAGTGGCGTAGGAGGATAATGCCTCCTATTAAGGCAGCATTTAACATCCAGCTGCCTGCAATTACTGCGAGTTCTAATCTCACCAGGCTTGAGGTTGACTCAGCCTTCCATCCTTTCTAAGGTGGGTAAAATGAGGACCCGGTTTGTGGGGGCAATAAGCTGACTTTATATAAATATACAAAAGTATGAAGGCTATTGCTTAACGCATTGTAAGCCGCCCTGAGTCTCCGGAGAAGGGCGGCATATAAATAAAAATAAATAAATAAATAAATAAATAAATAAATAAATAAATAAATAAATAAATAAATAAGTGGAGACTGAATGAAAGAGATCCACGTCTAGAGTGGGTTTGTTTCTCCACAGGTTAACTCAAGACTTGGAAACGATGATCGCCCCACATGGCATTCAAGACTTTTCTTCTCCTGTTCCTTCTGGCCTCTCATTTTAGAATTACTTAATTAGATCCAATGGTTTTTCTGATCCCTATCCCTGCTCATGGGATTTTTAAATGTGGAATAAACATATTGTGTCTGAAATCCTTCAACCTTGAATCGTATAAATTCTCTCTGAAGAGGTAAACGTTTGTTTCAAATTCTTGAGTTATAATTTCTGTTGTTTACCCTTGATAATTTGAAAAGACATTCATCAAAATGTTAATCCCTTTAGCACGTTACCATTCTTTAAACAGCCAAGTTCATTAAAAACCACTTCTGGGTATTACCTGGAATATAAAATGGAGAGACAGCTTTATTTATTTTTCCTGGAGATATTCTGTTGTAAAATATCCTCCCGACCTTCCCCTGGAAATATTTTGAAATAACTTTGCCTGTTACGATGTTTTTTCCCCCATTATCAGGGGTGGGTCTTGGTGGATGGGAAACAAGGTGAAGAACCATATTTAACAAAACTGAAAGTAAAGTGACATCAGGATTTTATTTAGTAGACTGCATATTTTGTTTGGAAAGGTTGAGTGCCGAAAGAAGTAATAAGAATGGAGAACTAATGATATATTGTAGTTTTAGTTCAAGCTCTTGATACAGAATACAAAGTCCCAAACAGGTCAGGTTAATTAACTAAATCATGGGTATAGCCTATCTGTCAGGGTTCCGACATTAAATCATGAGCCTCGAGCCAAGTTTCAAAAGAAATCCAATCATTTATTAGGAACTTCATGTCGGCACATTCCAAGTGAAGCCAACTCTGACCCCATGTAATTTATGACCCAATCTTGACCCTGTTTCCCCCCTCCCACCAGGGTGTGTCATCAGTCACATTCGCCAACAGAGAAATTTCACGGGTTGTAGAGATCACTCCCCTCTGGCTGCTGTGGAAAACCCTGGGAGACAGCCTTGAGAGAGATATGCCTGGAATGTGCTTTTGTTTTTGGCTGCCATGCTGCTTCGCTGTTTTCCCACCCTCGTTGCCTATGGCAACTCAAGAGCAGGCCAGGGATGCTTTGGGAGTTGACACTATCCCTTCTATCAGGTTTTATATGTTCCTAGGGGGACACAGTCCTTTATAATTTACTATTTCCTGTGTGACACCTCTCCTGTGCGAGCTGCACTGGCTGCCGGTTGCACTTCGGATCCGATTCAAGGTGCTGGTTCTTACCTATAAAGCCCTACATGGCATGGGCCCAGGGTACTTGCAGGACCACCTCCTACCAGCCTCCCACCGCCCTGTGCGGTCACATAGGGCTGCCCTCCTCCAGGTACCATTGGCCAGACAATGTCGGCTGGTGGCATCCAGGATGAGGGCGTTCTCAGTGGCCGCACTGACCCTCTGAAATGAATTACCCACCGGGTTCCGGACGGCCCCTGACCTCCGCACTTTCCGCACTGACCTGAAGACATGGCTGTTTCAGCAATTTCCCTGATCTGCTATGAGATTTTATTCTGTTGAAGTTTTGTATTGACTGTTTTTAGGATTTTTATTGTACATGTTTTTTTAATTCTGTGCGCCGCCCCGAGTCCTACGGGAGAAGGGCAGCATATAAATTTAATAAAAATAAATAAAATAAAATAAATAAATATTTGCATGATTATGCAAGTATTTAATAAGTTAATTATAATAAGCCATAAGCTGTGATTTCAAGCCTTAACAACTAGGTTCACTCAACACTTACAGTAAGCCAAAATTAAACAAATCACATCTCCTGTGAGTTTCTGGGAGAAAAGCAAGTCCCTTTGGTGATTGGATGGGTTTAGGGAGTAAAATACAGGTAGACTTTGACTTACAACAGTTCATTGAGTGACTGTTCAAAGTTACAACGGGAGTGAAAAAGGCGATAGCCATTTTTCACATGACGGTTGCAGCATCTCCATGGTCACACGATCAAAATTCAGAGGCTTGGCAACTGACTCATATTTATGACGGGGACATGGAGATATGTGATTACCTTTTGCAACCTTCTAACAAGCAAAGTCAATGGCAAACCCAGATTTGCTTAACAAAAGAGCCTTGGTAGTACAGTGGTTTAAAGCACCCTGTTATTAATACCAGCTGCCTGCAATTATTGCAGGTTCAAATCCCACCAGGCTCAAGGTTGACTCAGCCTTCCATCCTTTCTAAGGTAGGTAAATTGAGGACCGAGTTTGTGGGGACAATAAGCTGACTTTGTATAAATATACAAAAGTATGAAGGCTATTGCTTAGCGCATTGCAAGCCGCCCTGAGTCTCCGGAGAAGGGTGGCATATAAATCAAATTAAAAAAAAACAAAAACTGTGTTGCTAACTCAACAACTGCCTCACTCAGCAACAGAAATTTGGGGCTCAACTTTGGTTATAAGTCGAGGCCTACCTGTGTATGACATATGTGTTTTAGAGAGATAGTGCATCCGTCATCCTTAAGAAGACAGATGCCTTCAAATTACAGAAATCAAATCCGTTTAATGGAGACAGAATATATCTTTCATTAATATGATATTGTGGCAAATGCAGGGGTGAAATGCTCCTGGTTCGGACCGGATCGCCCAATCCGGTAGCGATGGAGGCGGGTGGTTCAGAGCAAAAATCCCTGCCCCGCCCCATGCGCAGCTGAGCCGCGTGATCATCAGAGGCTTTTTTTTTTTAAATGCCTCTGACGATCCCAGCTGAGTTGCCTGATTACGTACTTTCCGCTGGGCCCTCAAGACTGTTTTAGTTCAACAAGCCGGGCTGGCCTAACTCTCCAATTGTTTAATTTTAATTTTAAATGGGGTATTTTAATTGTCAGGCCAAATTGTTTAATATATTTTTAAATTGTTTTTCAACTTTTGTATTCTATGTTTTTTACTTTTGGCTGTTCACCACCCTGAGTCCTTCGGGAGAAGGGCGGTTTCCAGGGACTTTCTCCCCGCTTGGAACTGAATCAGATGGATATTTCTTCCAGTGGTGGGTTCCAACCGGTGTTACCACTGGTTCTCTTCACACATGCACTTTGCGTGCGATCGTCACATGATTGCCGTGCGAATGCTTGCTTCGCTCGCACGCGCACCGAACTTGCGCTCCGCGCAAGCACATTAGATTTCTGCTCAGCTGAGGCACAGCAATCCACTCTGTCATGCCTATCAGCTGGGCTAAAAAATGACAAATAAGGGTAGGCATAATACAGGGGCAAGCGGAAGGGCCCAGCTCACATTCATAGAGAACTGGTTCACTGACGTCACATCATCACCACTACCGGCTCGCCCGAACCAGGCCGAACCGGGAGCAACCCACCACTGATTTCTTCCAACAGCATGGTTTCATCTAAAACTAACACCTGATTTTCACAGTCAATGATCCACGGGGGTCTTCTTTTTGGGAGAATGCCTTATATTTGGGTTTGTAGAGAATTTCACCCAAGCTTTTCCTAGACCCATGATGGTGAACCTATGGCATGCATGCCACAGGTGGCACACGGAGCCATATCAGTGGGCACGTGAGCTCAGCTCCCGCGCACATGCACGCGCCGGCCAGCTGATATTCGGGCCTACTGGAAGTCAACAAACAGGCTGTTTCCGGCCTCCAGAGGGCCTCCGGGGGGGGGAAGCCATTTTTGCCCTCCCCAGGCTCCTAGAAAGGCTCTGGAGCCTGGGGAGGGTGAAAATCAGGCCCACCGTGCCATCACACGCCAAAAGCAGGGGAAGCACGGGACGGTTGCACACACATGCATGGGGGCGGGGCACATAGAATTATGGGTGTGGGCATGCACATGCGTGACCCCCACGTGCTCCCCACGCTTTTGGCACGCGACGGCAAAAAGGTTAGCCACCACTGTCCTAGACAATAATGCTCTCAAGAGTTTCTCTTCACTTACTCTTAGTCGAGGCTTCCCTGCTGTTCAAGTAACATCTTATTCCAGGAACGTACTTACGGGACAACTTTCCTGTAAACAGAGCTAATGGCCTTCTGAACTGTAAAGCCAAAAAGCCATACTTAGAGCAGAGAACTGACCGTCCATGCTGGGAGTTTATTGTGGAAACCAAACATTTGCTCTTTTCTCTCCCATAACTGCAAAATCTTTTTTTTAAATGCTTGAAACCATGCCCATTTCTAATGGCTATGTTCCCACAACACACTTAACAAGATCAGTTAGGGATAGGAAGGAAGAGATTAGGGTCTTTTTCTATTTATCTAGAAGCTAAGTAGGAGTATAGGGAACGAGCAGATAACCTGCCTTCCATTTCTACTGGCAGCCAGATACAAAACCACATTTTTATTTTTATTTTTTGTCTTAGACCTGGAATTTCCAGCTGCAGGAAGGACAATTCCCATCCAAACTTCCATGTACAAAGTAAAATTTTCCCATATTCTTTCCTTCTTATAGTGGGGGGAAAAAAAGAAAAACAGAAGGAAACTGAAGTCAAGGCTTGAACAAAAGTTTCAGAATTAACTGAGTGGGATGCTCAAGTGATCTGGAGAAAAAGTCAGTTTTTCAGGATTCCCCCCCCCCCCCCCCCCGGCAGGAAACAAAAAGATTTCAGAAAAAAAAATGGCATAGAGTTAATATTTGCTTTAGGATGTGTCTGTTCTTTAAAATAACAGGAAAGAGGTTAGGTAAGTTTTGGACTCAATTTATTTTGCTTTGTGTGTGCATTTAAGATGGTGTGTCGCTGTACAAACCTGTCTCTTGTCTGTTTCCATGTTTGCTATAAAGTGGAATCTTTTCCCACAAGAGTTACTTCTAATCAGGGGTGGGTTCTAAATTTTTTTACTACCAGTTCTGTGGGCGTGGCTTATTTTGTGGGCATGGCTTGATGGTCATGTGATAATTCTTTAGGATTTAGCAGAGGTACTGGTCTACCAGGCTTTTAACTGCTTGAAGAGCTGTACTGGTCTACTCATTTGTTTTTGGAGGCACTAGTCGACCCATTTATTTTTGGAGGCACCGGTCTAATCATTTGTTTTTGGAGGCATCGGTCTACTCATTTGTTTTTGGAGGCATTGGTCTACTCATTTGTTTTTTGGAGGCACTGGTCTACCCATTTGTTTTTGGAGGCAGTGGTCTACCACCACACTGCCTTTTAACACTGATCAGCTGTAGGGCGGCCCTTTGAAGCCCCCTGGCAAGAGTTTAAACAGTTTTTTTCCTTCTAGCAGATCAGCTGGGACTCAGGAGGCAGCAATAGATTGGAGGTGGGGCCAAATAAAAGGTAAGAATAACACAGGCGGGGTGGCAGGGGGGGCAGAACCGGTTCGGTGACGTCATATCGTCACCATTACTGGCTCGGCAGAACCGGGTGGAACCGGGAGGAACCCACCACTGCTTCTAATCTACCTAATCTAATCTATAAGCACAAGAATAGAGAGAGAGAAATGGCGTAATTGTTCCATTCATCCTATGGAAGTATTACAGTAAGCGTGATTGTTTTAAAAAGAGTTGTAAATTACTCAACAGGAGTATCATTAATCCATCAGTGAATCCCTGATGATTATTTGAGAGGGAGGGAGGGAGTGGGAGAGAGAGAGAGAGAGAGAGAGAGAGAGAGAGAGAGAGAGAGAGAGAGATCCACAAGTTTAACTGAATTATTTAAGGAGCACAACTATTAATCATTTTCTTCTTCTACCTATTCTTCTGCTACTCCAGGTAGTTAATTGTTTAGATCAGGGGTCCCCAACTCCCTGTTGGGCACCAGTCCACAGTGTGCCAGCGACTGGGCTGCACAAACAGGCAAAGCCCCATGCGCAGGATGCAGGCAGCATGCGAAACCGCGATCCCTCCAGTCCACAGAAAAACCTTTCTCCAGAGAACCAGTCCCTGGTGCCCAAAAGGCTCAGTTACACTGGTTTAGATGACTCATATGAAGAGGGCACCCGTGTTTACTTTATTACAAAAGATCTACCACCACAACTTTTTCTTGACAAAACCAATCCATGGTATTGACAAGTTGTAGCTGAAAGATGGGAGGCTATGTGTGTAATTATAATAAATCAACAAATAATAAAGTATACCCCATGGCAATGGTTTTGTTGTTGTTAGTTGCGAAGTCGTGTCTGACTCATCGCAACCCCATGGACAACGTCCCTCCAGGTCTTCCTGTCCTCTACCATCCTCTGGAGTCCATTTAAGCTCACGCCGACTGCTTCAGTGACTCCATCCAGCCACCTCGTTCTGTCATCCTCTTCTTCTTTTGCCCTCAATCTTTCCCAGCATTAGGCTCTTCTCCAGTGAGTCCTTCCTTCTCATTAGGTGGCCAAAGTATTTGAGTTTCATCTTCAGGATCTGGCCTTCTAAAGAGCAGTCAGGGTGGATCTCCTCTAGCACTGACCGGTTGGATCGCCTTGCAGTCCAAGGGACTCACAGGAGTCTTCTCCAGCACCATAGTTCAAAGGCCTCAATTCTTTGACGCTCAGCCTTCCTTATGCTCCAACTTCCACAGCCATGGCAATGGTAGAATTATCAATTTAATAGGCAAAAGGAGTGGGAGAAACCCCGAATTATATTCTTTGCACATTGCTAGGGTGGCTAGGGGGGCCATCTCAGGTCCACTTTGAAAAAAAACACACTGCTTCCCTCAGATTTCGCTGAGAAAAATCACAAATAGATCTCTTTGGAGCTGGAATTGCTACACATACTAATGGCTTACTCCACTGAATGTATTCAGCGGCGACATAGCCACAATCAATATTTGTAATAACTCAAAGATTACTTGAAAAGATACCTTTTTCTTCTCAAGTCTTCACCATTATCAGTCTCCTTTTAATCACAAGCTTCTTTAAAAGCACTTTCCAATTTGCCATGCCCCAAAGGATGAAATTAACCTTTGCAAATAACTGAACTTTTCTGAAACAGGAACTAGTTACAGAAGTTTGAAAAATGAGGGAACAAAGTCTCGCTGATTATATTTGGAGCAGTAAGTACGTAGACCTTCTTTACTGAGATCTTCTTAATTGCATTTTAAATAACAGCGGCGCTGTCTAGAAATGATATGAAGCTTCCCTTTAAAGTTCGTTTGCTTTAGCATTTAGGAACAGTTCTGTGGGGCTAAATAGATTTTGTAGGGCCCCCCCTCCCACTTTTCTTTATAGAAACTACATTCCAGCAGCATTATCAGACTGAATATTCATGAGACAAATATATTGACTTTAAGTATTCCCACTACCGTGTTTCCCCGAAAATAAGATCCTGTCTTCAAGGGTGAAATCCAGTAGGTTCTGACAGGTTCTGGAGAACCAGTAGCGGAAATTTTGAGTCATTCAGAGAACCGGCAAATGCCACCTCTGGCTGGCCCCAGAGTGGGGTGGGAATGGAGATTTTGCGGTATCCTTCCCCTGCCACGCCCACCAACCACACCACGCCCACCAAGCCACACCCATAGAACCGGTAGTAAAAACAATTTGGATTTCACCACTGCCTGTCTTTTTTTTTTGAACTCTGAAATAAGCGCTTGGTCTTATTTTCGGGGAGGTCTTATTATTTTGAGGTGTGTGGAGCAAGATGGGGCTCCTCTTTCTGTCTTACCTGATTTCCAGCTCTGCATTTAAATATTTCCGGGGAGGGCTTATTTTTTGAGGGAGACTTATTTTAGTGCATGCGCTCAATAGCCTGATTGGGCTTATTATCAGGGGATGTCTTATTTTGGGGGGAAACAGGGTATTATTTAATTTGTCATTCATTTCTAAATCTTGGAGCACAACTCATATCTCCACAATCTGGGTGTCTCTCTAACATGGCTTTTCATGTCTGACATTTCTTAAAACTGGACAGGATTATAATTCCACTCATTATTTAGAGCAAATACGACTTTGCTGACTTTGACTTCCTGACAAAATACTTGGGCTCTGATTTTTTTTAAAACAAAAAAATTACATGCTAAATTCAAACAAAGAATATACAGCCTTTTATCCGAATTGATATCCCTCCTTACATTCCAATGATTTTTACCACTCCCACCCAGGGATTGGTATAGATAGATTAAAGTAATCTCTAAATTATTCGGCTTATTAATGTGAGCTATATGGCAGTATTATATTTATTCTGATTAACTTCTTTTTTTTCCCCCTTAATGAAGTAAGCATAAAAGAAAATCCGTTGGGCTGCATAGAGATTTTCGGATCTTGATGGCCCTGGATCCATTTTGTAGGAAAATAAAAGAGAAAATAGCCACTAATGCCCCTGTAATGGCTGCAGATCATTTGTAAAAAGCCTTATCAAAATTAGGAATTAGATTTTCTCAAAGGGGTTGTAGAAAGTCAGCATCCTCCCCACCCTCCTAGAGAATGAAATATTTGGGGAATATTTAAAAGGCAGGATAGAATATTTCCCCTAAAGGAGAAATAGGGGAAAAAATTTTAAGGGAAGCAGAAACCAGCCCCAGTCTCCCTGCCCCAAGCAGAAACTGAGGAGACCAGCTTTTAGAAATGCAGATTTAATAATCCATTCAGAAAGACTGGGTCAGATGGAAACTCCAGATAAGCAATACAATTAGGCAAGCCAAAGGTTGACAAGATTAGCTCAAACACCTAGGATTTGCTTTTCCTCTTTTGCCTATTGAGTCAGCCATGACCCCTACATGACCCCATAGGAATCAAGAAAGTATAACAGGGGTCCTCAAACTACAACCCTGAGATGGCCCACTAAAGCCATTAATTCAGCCCACGTAGGACTACGAGGCTGCCCCGCCCATATTGCCCCACCTACCCGCCGGCCCACATCTGCCTTTTGGAGGCCAAGGAGGCAAAAAACGGGATGCGCAGAGGCCCCGGGAAGTCAAAAACAGGTCTGTTTTTAGCCTCCAGAGAGAGTGATAGAGAGGGAGGAAGGAAAGAAGACACACACACACAAACAGAAGTCCCTTACCCCCCTCCCCAAGGCAGCCACATCCCTTCACTAACCTGCTTTCCATCCTCAAGAGCCTAACAAACTGAAGTTTAATTTGTGTGTATCGTTTAATGGACTGCTAAATTGATCATGACCACCCAGTCACATGACCACCCAGCCACACCCACCCAGCAGATCTGGCCCCCCAACAGTCTGAGGGACTGTGAATTGGCCCCCTGCTTAAAAAGTTTGAGGACCCCTGAAGTATAAAAACCCACCTACTCTCAACTCCATTTTGTCAGCTGTCCCAGAACTGCATGTAGCGTATGTGTTGGTTCTACTCATCAATAAATGGATCTTTCTTTCTTAAGCAGCCTCCATTTTATTCCAGGCTTAGAACTGGAACTGGATTTTTTTCTTCCAACAGGGTTTACGCAAACACATATGTATAGACACATACCCAGAATGACAATTAAATTTAAATAAGAACATTTTTCTAAGATTTTTTTTTTTTTTGGCTTTTGCTATATTTCTTCTACTAGGCCTGTTTTTCTTCTTTTTTTTTCTGTGACACTTTCCTTCTGTAATGGATTTTTTTTCCTAAAGATTTTTTTCTAATTTTGCAATGACCTCAAATAAATGGAAAAAAATATATAATCTTCTACCGTCTTCTAAAAATGACTTCCCAATTTCCTGATAGTTCGAAGCTTTATAAATGATGCATGGATTCAGGCTTCATTTCTCTCGCCTCCTGCTGTAGCATAAATAGACCACATCAACCAGCCCAAATTAAGCATTTTTAAAATCCCTGATTTCAACAAGTACAACGAAGTGATTTAAAAACCCTGATTTGAGGAAGTACTTTGGGGGCAAATTATCTACGTTTGGGGTGGCATCAAGTCAGTCTTGATTTCTGGTTTTCTGGGCAAGATTTCAAAAGTGCTTTGCCATTGCCTCCTGATTTGCTGTGGCCCAGACCCAAGTAGGTAGTAATGGACGCAAAGAGTTCCAAAACAAACAAACTTTATTAGAACAGCTGAGAATTAACTCATTCTCAGCGTAGTCCAAACTAAATCAAAACAAATTCCTCATAACACAAATTCTTCAGTCTAATCACCAACCTTGGTATAATTAGGCAAACTGCCAAAGGCTTCTCTTGGCAAAAGTTCAGAAGCAGAAAACGCCGACCAGAGATAAGTGAAGCAAGACAAGAACAAGTCTATCAACGTTGTTTTCCAACAAAGAGCCCAAGACCAATTGCTGGTCTTTAAAGCCTTATAGGAAGGGCCAATCATCTCTTGGCCCTACACCCAAGTCGTCCTCTTTGCTGTAGCTGTTCTTGCCTACTGGCAGCTCTTCTCATACGTGCACTAGGAACAGGCTCCTCCTGTTCCTCTGCCTCTCTACTGTCAGCCTCTGGAGTCTCCGGAGGCTCCACCTCATTCCCAGATGGCCCTGGCCCAGGGATGGGTTCTATTTACCTTTACTACCAGTTTGCAACGGGGCCACTGCCTGATCGTCAGAGGCTTTTAAAAGCATTTTTTTCCTGCAATCTCTTCGGCAGAAGAGGTTGTAGGGGGAAAAAAATGCCTTTAAAAGCCTCTGACAATCCCAGCTGAGTTGCCTGATCGTCAGAGGCTTTTAAAAGCATTTTTTTCTGCAACCCCTTTGGGCGAATAGGTTGTAAAAAAAATGCTTTTAAAAGTAAAAAAAATAAAAAGGCTCTGACGGTGACAGCTGAGCTGCGTGATCATCAGAGCCTTTTTTTTTTTACTTTTAAAAGCAAAAAAGCAAAACCTTCTGCTCATGGTTAAAACCAGGAAGTAACGACAACCGGGCGGGTGGGCGGAGTCTCGTGCCGTGATCGCTACCGGTTCTCCGAACCACCTACTACGATTGCTACCGGATCGGGCGATCCGGTCTGAACAGGAAGCATTTAACCCCTGATTAGGATGATTAGAATTCAGGATGCTAGGAATGCAACAAAATCTTATTATTATTTGTAAAAGTGGATTTCTCCAAGTGATTGTCCCCTGAAACCTTTGGGACTACAACTACCATCCGTCCCAATCACCAACAACATGGGAGATTGTTCTAGAACATCATTAATTAGAAGTCAGTTAATCTAGAGCAAAGATCTTGCCCTCAGGTTGCAATTCAAATAGACTGATGGTATTTGGAGAGAAAAGAATAGAGGGCAGAACAACCTTTGCTGAATAATGTATGATAAATAATTGAAATTAAATTCATGAATTAAATTAAGGCTGTGCTAGATGTGAAACCAAGAAGCTTTGATCTCTGGCTTTATTTATTTTTTGTCATCTGCCAATATGTATATACAGAGCAGTGGTGAAATTCAATTTTTTTTACTACCCATTCTGTGGGCGTGGTTTGGTGGGCATGGTGTGGCTTGGTAGGCGTGGCAGGGGAAGGATACTGCAAAATCCCCATTTCCACCCCACTCCAGGGGAAAGATACTGCAAAATCCCCATTCCCTCCCCACTCCTGGGGGAAGGATATTGCAAAATCTCCATTCCCACCCCACATTGCCAGCCACAGGTGATATTTGCCGGTTCTCCAGAACCTGTCAGAATCTGCTGGATTTCACCCCTGATACAGAGCCTTAATATTAATATATAATGTATATATAATACAACTCCTTCAGCCAAGAACTGGCACCAATTTCAATTTAATTCAGAGCTGTAATTGAACAGCCTTCAGGATTTAAAGTTATGTTTAATGGGATATCATTC
The DNA here is from genome assembly GCA_012654045.1 of Ptyas mucosa. Taxonomy (NCBI): domain Eukaryota; kingdom Metazoa; phylum Chordata; class Lepidosauria; order Squamata; family Colubridae; genus Ptyas; species Ptyas mucosa. The sequence continues at coordinate 13,025,085 of WNWU01000049.1, read as the reverse complement.
ATTATACCGAAACTCCATATTTCAATGAACGTATAGAAGAATTGGTGGCAGCGAAATCAAACTAGCTAAAAAGGAGCCTGTATATTATTATGATTATACACTTGGGAAATGGCAGAGAAATTTGCCGTTGCTGTTCTCCTGGAAAAATGCCAATTAAAGTCACTTTACATTTTGCTACGGGGGAATGATTTTTTTCCCTTCTTCCTCCTGGTGTAATACAACAAAGGGGTGTTATCAATGCATATGTGTATTTCCACACAGCTTCAGTTCACTCAAGAGAGAAAGGGATTGCGGTTGTGTCCCAAGACAATTGGAACATGGGTGGGAGTTCAGTCAAAACATCATTTTGCCACAATCCCCACCATCCAAAGCTTTCCACACGTCTAAGAAGTCTTCCTACTGTTGGAAGAAATATCGTTCTGGGTTCAGTTCCAAGTGGGGAAAAAAACACTGGAAACATGGAGACAGTTTCGAAAGATGGTTTTTAATGGTGGACAGGATCACATGCCTTGAGGATGTTGGGTGAAGGAGAAAAAAATGGCAGAGATGCTGAGAGTGACTGAGTTTTATACCCACTCTGGGCTTTTGAATTTGAGTTTGTATTCTGATTGGTTGTCAGACTCCCATGGGGCCATGTAAGGCCAACTCTGTAGACTGTCCTGAGTCCCAAGCTTACCTGAGCCTTGATGATGTAATCCTCCCAGGAGCCATGTGGTGAGTTCTGTTGCTAGATGTAGAGGGCAGAGGTGAAATGCTGCCAGTTCAGACTGGTTCAGCCGAACAGGTAGCGGTGGTGGCAGGTGGTTTGGAGAACCAGTAGCGGCGGCAGCACGAGACTCCGCCCACTCACCCGGACGTTGTTACTTACTGGTTTTAACCAGGAAGTAACCTGTTTTTTACCCTCTGTGCGTGTGCAAAGGCTTTGCGTGTGCACACAAGGTCCAAATTTGCAGGTGACACATGCATGCGCATGCACTTCTGAACCAGTAGGGAAGGTAAGTAGATTTCACCCCTTTGTTGGATCTTGGGTGAGGGCATTTGCCTATGAATAGACCTAGCTATCTCTTTATCTCTTAAGTGTGGACATCTGCTGTGGGCTATTGAGAATGGTGCGGGCTATTAAGAGTGAGTCTGTTTCCTGCCTAAAAACATTGTTTCTCCATTTCTCATCCAGGGAAATATAATATTCTGCCTTTTTAATATTTCCTAGAATATTTCATTTTCCTAGGAGACGGGTGGGTGCTAACCTCCTACACTACTGTCAGGTTTAAGAGGAATCAAATGGGGCAAAGGCAGAGGTGTCTCCCCTTACATCCAGCCTGTTCTCTTGGTCTGGAGAACTCCAGAACTGGAGTGTATGAGAGTGGATTTGCCAAGCTTGCCATTCCCCTCCCGTTGAATCAGTGAGTTGCCCCCGGTTCGGTCCGGTTCTATAGAACCGGTAGTAAGACCGGCGGGAGGCTCCGCCCACCCACCACGACATCATCACGGGTGATCTGCGCATGCACAGAAGCAAGCAAGCGCTCCCGTTGCAAACCGATAGTAAAGGTAAGTAGAATCTACCCCTGCGCTGAATCCACACAATGAGATTACGAGATGAGTTAACCTGATTAATTTCTGACTCGGATCCAGTGCATTTGAAAGCACCACCAAGTTGATCTTTTCATTTGCAACGCTGCAGCAACGAAGAGCTTGTGAATGGCCCCCTCAGAATTTTTTCCTCAACCCATCTCTTGGCTGACTCAAGTCAGCCGCTTCTGTTTCTTCTCCCATATCACCGACCATTCGCTGTCTGTCCTGCCTTTATTCTCTCCTAAGCAAGCTTCACAGTATTCATAGTCACAGTGTGATTGTGGATGCAACCATGCAGGAAAGAGGCTGGTCGCTAACCTGCCAGCATTTCGGCTTCACGGCTCACAAGTTCAATTTAAATGCAACAGAGGTGTAGGAAGTTAAAACCAGTGGTGGGTTGCCCCCGGTTCGGACTGGTTTGGAAGAACCGGTAGTAAAACCAGCGGGAGGCTCCGCCCACCACCCTGAATGTTGTCCTAGGCGATCTGCGCATGCGATCCCGTTGCGAACAAGTAGTAAAGGTAAGTAGAACCCATCCCTGGTTAAAACCCACCCCTCTCCTGGAAAATGAAAGCCTTCGTAGTACAGTGGACTAAAGCACACTGTTATTAACACCAGCTGCCTGCAATTACTGCAAGTTCGAATCTCACCAGGCTCAAGGTTGACTCAGCCTTCCATCCTTTCTAAGGTAGGTAAATTGAGGACCCAGTTTGTGGGGGCAATAAGCTGACTTTGTATAAAATATACAAAAGTATGAAGGCTATTGCTTAGCACATTGTAAGACGCCCTGAGTCTCCAGAGAAGAGCGGCATATAAATCAAATTTTTTTAAAAAAAGAGATATTTTAGGAAATATTAAAAGGGCAGAATATTTCTCTTAAAAGAGAGGCAGAAACTCAGGCTCTCCCCGCTCCTTTGTTAATGGGCCATTAAGGTCTGGGCCAGTCTATTCTACATAACAAAGGTCTACCTCTTAGGCAGAGCCATTTAATTGCCCTTCATTGCATCACCCAGCAAGATTCAACCAAACTTAACACACGGACAACGTACAAAGCTCGCTATGACCTCTGTCAGCAACCAATCAGGATATTCTTCTTGTGCCCCAGTAAATTCAAAGCCAGAGAGGGTATAAAACCCAGGGACTCTCAGCATCTCTTCCCCCCCCTTTTTTTTTTGCCCTGAATCTCCAAGGCATGTGATCCTGTTCATCAATTTACCTTCTTTCCAAGCAACTTCCATGAATCCAGTGTCTGTTTTCCCACTTGGAACTGAACCCAGAAGGATATTTCTTCCAATAGAGGAATAGTAGTTTTGCATCTGGAAAACTCCTGGTAGCAACTCATGAACAAATTTGAGCAAAATAACTTGGTAAACAGAGATTGGTATTTATGACCTTTCTATTTATGTCATTTGTGTGGAGTTGGAGGAAATGGATTTTTGTTATTCCAGCATCTGCCATACTATGAATGATGAAGTTTGGATGACTTTCTCTTCAGTCTCCTTATTGGTCAATACAGAAAGAATGGGCATTGATTGTCTTGGCAACAGATAATTGCAGATTGGTTTCAAATCACATTAGGAGGGATTAGAGAGTGGGGAAAATGATGTGGAATAAATTAGATAAGATTTATTCCTCAAACCATGGGTTCTATGAAACAATTTATCAGTCAATGATTTCTAAAGGCTTCAATCTGCTCTACTTTTCATCAGCGTAAACAGCAGGGCAGACATGTTAGAGAGAGTGATAGAAATCACTCCTTTAAAATCACCCCTTAAATCTTCATTGTAAAAGGAAAAAATAGCACTAAGACCAGGGGTGAAATCCAGCAGGTCTGACAGGCTCTGGAGAACCGGTAGCGGAAATTTTGAGGAGTTCGGAGAACTGGCAAATACCACCTCTGGCTGGCCCCAGATATCCTTCCCCCAGGAGTGGAGACCAATATCCTTCCCCCAGGAGTGGGGAGGGAATGGGGATTTTGCAGTATCCTTCCCCTGCCACGCTCACCAAGCCACGCCCACAGAACCAGTAGTAAAAAAAATTGAATTTCATCACTGACTAAGCTGATTTTTAAATTTACCTTGTCAGCGGGAAAAAAGATAAGGAAATAAATGAGAAGATATAAATTATAGATATGAACATTAAGTACCAATTTAGGTTAATAGTCAATTAAAAATATTGATTAAGAGAATATATAGAAATGATGTATTAGGAATATAGATATGAGAGATAGGTTAAAATAAGAAAGCGTAAAGGTATAAACAAGAATATAGATCTCCGATGCGACAAGTTTGAAAAGAGAATGTATAACTGATTTTTGTTTACTTGTTTGTATTCGTATGTCTTGTTGGAAATGAATAATTAAAACCAATGCTCCTTACTGAAGGCCGTCTTCTTTTCTTCTTAATTTTTTTCCCCTTTTGTTTCCTACCCTACAATTCACAGAGTCTTATAAAACCATTTTCTGCCTTGCCAATTAACATGTTCTCTCCCTGATGCAAATTCCAGCTTTAAATACCCACAAATGGGGCAAAACTCACTTAACAAATTTCTCACTTACCGGTAGCAACATAAATTTTGGGCTCAATTGTGGTCGTATAAGTCAAGGGCTACCTGTACAGAAGAATGACTTCTCTTCATATTGACACAATACAGTTTGGGATTGCATCTGCTTTGTTTGCGGCTATGTGTTCGAAATTGTTTCCCAAAACAATTTGGGAGCCTGGTTTAGCTCAGCAGACTAAAAGCATAGTGATTAAAACCAGCTGCCTGCAATTACTGTGAGTTCGAATGTCACCAGGCTCAAGGTTGACTCAGCCTTCCATCCTTTCTAAGGTAGGTAAAATGAGGACCCAGTTTGTGGGGGCAATAAGCTGACTTTGTATAAATATACAAAAGTATGAAGGCTATTGCTTAACACATTGTAAGCCGCCCTGAGTCTCCAGAGAAGGGCGGCATATAAATCAAATTTTAAAAAAAAAACAAAACCTCCCAGGTTCCTTTTGTATATTTTGTCCTCCTGGTTTAGAGCTAAACAAAGAGTTATTGCTAAAACTTCTTTCTCAATTTGTCCTATTGTGTCGCAGCTATATTGTATAAAGATAAAGGTAAAGGTTCCCCTCGCACATATGTGCTAGTCGTTCCCGACTCTAGGGGGCAGTGCTCTCTGTTTCAAAGCCGAAGAGACAGCGCTGTCCGAAGACGTCTCGGTGGTCATGTGGCCAGCATGACTCAACGCCAAAGGCTCACAGAACACTGTTACCTTCCCATCAAAGGTGGTGCCTATTTTTCTACTTGCATTTTGTTACCTGCTTTCGAACTGCTAGGTTGGCAGAAAGTGGGACAAGTAACAGGAGCTCACCCCGTTACGCGGCACTAGGGATTCGAACCGCTGAACTGCTGACGTTTCGATCGACAAGCTCAGCCACTGAACCACCGCGTCCCCTGTATTATACTATATTGAATAGTTTTTCTCAAATATTTCTTGACTTTAAGACGGAGTTCCCCAATGTTTCTGGCTTTGTGGACCAGTGTGGAGGGGAGATGGGATGGTTCTGTGTGAGCAGCTGGCAAGCACTCTGTGCAGCTCCATTTGTACACATGCCTACCATTCACAAAAATGGAACATGTGTGCATGCGTTCGCCTGCTGCTGACATAACTGGGGATGCACACACATGCTCGCCAGTGGTGAAACCCAATTTTTTTTACTACCGGTTCGGTGGGCATGGCTTGGTGGGCATGGTGTGGCTTGTTGGGCATGGCTTGGTGGGCGTGGCAGGGGAAGGATACTGCAAAATCCCCATTCCTACCCCACTCTGGGGCCAGCCAGAGATGGTATTTGCCGGTTCTCCGAACTGCTCAAAATTTCCGCTACCGGTTCTCCAGAACCTGTCAGAACCTGCTGGATTTCACTCCTGATGCTCACCACAGAACTGGCCAGGTTGCAAACAGTTCACAGCCCACTAGTGGGCCGCAGCCTGGAGCTTGGGGACTCCTGCTTTAAGAGCCCCTCTTGCCACTGAATTCCTCTCTTTTCCTATAAGGATTTATATAAAGCAGCTGCTTCTAAACCCTCCAGCCGTACTACAAACAGATGGTGGCTAATCATGCAACTGGAAATGCAACTCCAGTTAATTACCCAAAGAAATGCTTTCATTTATATTTTCCCCTTCTCCAAACATGGCATGGTCTCGTTTCTCACCTTTTGCGACTTTCTTTATAACCTTGCCATTCCCGTGCAAGGAACAGAGGTTTTAATTCAAAAGCGATACACCCTATCCAGGGCTGATGAGCCAGTGTGCTGAATTTTGCCCCTCTGACATGGGTAACTCATAAAGGTATCTGTTAGATATTGAATAGATGGGCGCAGGAACCAATCAGGAGCCTGTAGCTAGAGCGGGAAAATCAAGCTCGCGTCAGTGGCTGAAGCCGCGTGTCAGCTTTGGAAGCCATATTAGGCCGGAAGCTTCCATGCTGCCACCTTCTCATGTGTGGGAAAGTAGGAGGGGGGATTTAGTAGAGGGGTTGTCGGTAGACATAATAGCATTCTTCTTGTCAGTCAAGGTCAGGGCAATCCAGCATCTGGAGTGGTCGGAGTGATGTCTCGAGATGGGATGGCGGTTGATTGGAGTATGTGATCGACTGAGGACTGAGGAGATGGTTTGGGGGTTTTTGATTTACTGAGGGAAAATCCGGAGCTTTCAGATTCGGGTTTTCCCAGATGTGCCAGTTTATCTATTCTAGTAAAGAGAGCTTTGGAGAATGCTTGCTTCCGTGTCTTTACTTGGAGTTGGGGTTTTCTGGAACCCTGATACCGCAGACAGCTCCAGTTTAAAAAGAGCTGCCATGGCTAGATTTGGCGTTGCTGTTACTGGAGCTGACTAAACCTGTTGCCTTGCCAGACGTATCCTGTGTCCTTTGTTTAAACCCACTATTCAACAGTATCTAAAGATGGAATGGGGCAACTTGCTGCAGCCAACTCACCACGAGAGAAGTCGCCCTGGCCAATTCTCCGCAGGACAACGGTCTGTGGAACAATTCAACAATTCAATTTAATCATTTAAAATCATTTTTAAAAAATTTGAATTGTTGTCATTCGCATTTCATTCTGTCCCTCCTTTGGCATGCATTCTTTAATGATTCTATTCCGCTATTTTTTAATATATCTATTAGTGTAACTCTTGGCCCTGAGGTGAGCTTTTCCCACAGCAAGTTGGTCATGGCGAATTGGCCACAGCAAGTTGGCTGTGGTGACGTGTGGCCAGATTTCATGTTTTCATCTTTTCACTCCAGAGGTTTTAAAAGTACATTCAGTTCGCTAGGGATTTTGATTGCAACACCGTGCCTGACATTTTGCAAATTTTGACGCACATTCATCTGGCTGCCACTGATTGGAACCAACCTGTGTCCCTGAAGGCTTTATGTAGAGCTAATTTTTGTGAGGAGCAAACGCAAGCAGTCCTTGACTTACAACAGGTTGCTTAGTTACCATTGGAGGTTATGACAGACTCCCTGAAAGTAATTTATGACCTGCTTTTCAAAATTACAATGGTTGAAGTGCCCCCACAGTCATTCTTTGTTACAACCAAGTGCAGGGATGCTGCAGCACTCACCCATCCACTCATGCCAACCCACTGGGTCCCTGCAGCCACTAATCAGGGGTGGGATTCTACCAGTTCGGATCAGTTCGGGCGAACTGGTAGCTCCGACGATCAGCTGGGAGCAAACTGGTTGGCTCTGATGATCAGGTGGGCCCGGGCCCGCCCACCCACTTCTGCGCATTACTGACCTATATCCTCTCAGCTGATTTGCGTGGCAGATCAGATTGCCGCCCCTCAACTGTGTTACTCCCCAGCAGTAACGTGGGAAGGTAAGTGTTCGTAGAACTGCGCGCGTGCGCAAAGCATGCGTTCACTGAACCAGTTGTTAAACCGGCAGGATCCCACCACTCCCATTAATCCACCTGAGGGAGATCAGGTGGGTGTAGTGGGTGAAAATCAGTTGGAGCTTGCAAGCTTCCAACTTCCTTCCCACCCAGGAAGGAAGGAGATATTAGATCAGTTGGAGTGCGCAAATTTCAGCAAGTAAGGGGAGGTCAGTTTCATTAAATTAGACAACTAACATTCCAAAATTCAGTCACTTCTATTTTAGAGAGATAACAGGGTCCCTCCCCCCCATCTCTTGTGACAGTGAATGCCAATTACAACCTTTTAATGCAAAATAAAAGCTCCTTTTCCCTGGAAATGTATTCAGAAAACAAGTTTTACCATGAAATACGTTTGATTTGAATCCTAGCATGGTTTACAGCCGGGTTTCCAAACCTCAACAACTTTAAGTTGTGAGAACTTTAACTCTCAGAATTCTCCATGGGACTGTGGGGGCTTAAGTTCACACAGGTTGGCTGAGAGATTCTGGAAATTGAAGTCGTGACCACTTAAAGTTGTCCAGGTTGAAAAAGACCGCTTTAGAACAAGACAGCCATGTCTCTCCATGTCAACTTTGACTAGGCTTCAGTAGAGCCTCTTGTCCCCTTCTTTCTGCTTTAGAGAAGGGTTCAGAGGCAACCAGTTAGGGGAGGATCTCAAAATCTGCAAGAAGGTGGAATTTGTATCTTAAATATTGCACCAAATTCATTCTGCTAATGTATTAAATGTCAAGATAGAAGTTCTTCTGTCCAGTTGTGTCCAGCTGTGGGGTGCTATGGTCATCTCTGTTTCTTGGCCAAGGGAGCTATTGTTGGCCGAAGACATTTTCCATGGTCATGTAGCCAACATGGCTATATGCCAAAGGCACACAGAATGCTATTATCTTCTCAATGAAGTGGTACCTATGGATAATTGTTTTCATATAGAAAAGCTACACTAGTATCTGGAATGGAATGGAATGAATGGAATGGAATGGAATGGAATGGAATGGAGTGGAGTGGAGTGGAGTGGAGTGGAGTGGAGTGGAGTGGAGTGGCGTGGCGTAGAGTAGAGTAGAGTAGAGTAGAGTAGAGTAGAGTAGAGTAGAGT